>JANRMT010062833.1:17832789-17848109 GCA_026402145.1 Polypterus bichir lapradei | reverse complement strand
ATAGATAGATAGATAGATAGATAGATAGATAGATAGATAGATAGATATTTGTCCAATGCAGAAATTTAGCTTTTACAGAAGCTCAGGAAAACAGAACTATTATAGCAAACAATGATAGTAACCCCCACTTAATCACATCTGACTTGGCCAAAGATTAGAAAGCAGTCATAGTGGGGCACTCGTAAATGTGATTCGCCATGCATATGAAGGAGCCCCAGCAGCATTTTTTGGCAAACTTCTGTTGAATAATTCATTGGCTGAAAGTACTCATTGTTTGTGAGTCATGGAGAGGATTTCCTGCCTTGTTCATAATGGCCTTCAGTTTTGCCTTCATTGTCTCCTTCACTCCTTCTCCCTCCAGTGGGTACGGAGTTCATCCCATAAATGATCCTGCCTTCTCAATCAGCTTTTTGATTCAGTGGTCTCTTGAAGTCATTTTATGAGCCCAGCACACCACAGCTGTTATAATACAGGCAGCAGTTCTTCCCTGGCTCATGTGTATTTTCTATTTTATTGATGTTTTCAATGATTGTTTTTCATGTTCCATGTCGATTCTATTAGGTCTGCTTAGTATTTGTGTGTTGTGTCTTTAAATGTCTTGCCATTTCTTGCATTTTGTGAGTGGAACCCCAGGAGGCGGAGCCACCCTGACATCACTACTGTTGGGTACTGCCACTGCCTTTATATTGAGGTCGTAGAGAGAGGGACCCAGCAGTGGTCCAATGAGTTTTGTTCAGAGTTACTGTAAATACTGTTTTTCTCTTGATTTCAGGCTTATTGGATTATTTTGCTTCTGTTTTTGAATTTCACCCTCTGGATTGTGTATTTGGATTTCGTCGCCGCAGATTACCCTTTAGACAAATCTTTTTTGGATGGCTTTGTGTCTTTTGTATTATTTTTGGTCTTTTTTGACTTTATCTATGTTAATAAATGGTCTATTTTTAATGATTCCTCTTTACAAGCCAAAGTTTTACAGTTTTTCTCCTCCCTTGTAAGACATTTTTGGACTTTGCATTTCAATCTGTCCCTGTGGGCAGCAATCAAAGTTCCTCAGTTTTCCACCTGCTTAGGCCTAAGCCTGCAAGTGGTAGTTGGAGGGTTGCTGCCAAAGGATGGTGCTACATTTAGACATGCCAGTGAAGGTCGTAGCCAGCTTCATGGGGCTACTTGGAGAGCTAACGCCCATTTTTAGCATATTTGTGACTCTTATCCTCAATTACAACATATAAAATCACATTGGCCATCACAGAGTTGTAGAAGATGTGAAGGATGTCAGTATCTACATTACAGGAACACATATGAAAAAAGAGCCTGTTGTGCCCTTCTGTATATAGTTCCTTTGTGTTACTAGACCAGTTCAGCTTGTCACTGATGTGGAGCACCAAGCACCACATCCACATTACTGCTAAAACATTAGCAAATTTTACATATTTTGTATGCCATCATTTGAAATTTCTAGCATATATAATGCACTATGAATGCGAGTAACTGAACAACATTTAATATGATTAAAAATATAATGAATATTGTATTTAATTAACTTGACACTATTCATATTAGGCTAGCACAGTGGTGCTGTGGTAGTGCTGCTGCCTCTCAGTCAGGAGACCAGGAGTGCGTCCCTGCGTGGAGTTTGCATGTTCCTTGGTGTGTGGGTGTGTATGTGTTTGCCATGTAATGGACTGGTGTCCTTTCCAGGGTTGGCTCCTATCTTGTGCCCTGTGCTAATTGAGATGGGCTCCAGCACCTCCGAGACCCTAGTCTAGATTTACAGGGTTAGAAAATTACATGACATAAAAATTCACATTTTTCTCTATAATTTCTAGCTTTGAATAATCAAATTGAGTCAATCATTTATTATACTGATATGGTAAGTAAAATATTATATCAGCATGGTATTAAGTGTTTAACCAGCGCTCCACTTGACTCATTGCTCCGGATTAAAGTGCCATATGTTGATTAGGTTAATATTTATTTAAACTTTTCACCCAACTGCCTAAAACATATCCTGCCATTGTCTTGACACCCTTCTTTCTTTCAAGCTTCCCAGAGTGGCAGAGCCAATCCTGTAAGCATGGCATACAAGGCAGGGGCTAACATAGAGTAAATGGCACACACACACACACGCACACACACACACACACACACACACACTTACGCACAGTCACTACAGGCCAGTTTAGCTTTATCAATCAAATAACCTGAGTGTCTCTTTAGGCTTTAGGTGAATGGATGCTCACCTTGACAAAGGAAGAGCATGTAAGCTGCAAGCAGGCAGTGACGTGGGCAGGAGTCAAACCCAGCATAACTAATGACACTGTTCTGCTGATAAATGTAATCGTTTAATTCATTAAAATGGAAAAATGCAAATGGGCATTAATACTTTCCTTGTTTTATAAATTTAAAATTAGCAGAACAATTAAAAAAGCAAAGATGTAGAGATAAAGTAAACTAAACCTATTCCTTCTACCAATGGAGAGTCCTAGTCGGTAGTATGACAAGTTTGGCCGTATCTGTTTGCGTCAGAGGGGACAGTGAAGGCCCTTATACTGCATTAGATCACACACATAGTAAACAAGAAATCAAAATCCTATTTCCTCGGTAAATGTCTAAAAATTTGCATACTGCTGTAGCCTATGCAAAAATAACTATATATCACCAGATATATCAGACATGTACATATATATAGAAGCAGAGATGCCCTTTGCCTTGATAAGGCTGCTGCACCTGTTATATCTGAAGCTGTCTTGTGGATTCCTCTGATCTCCGTGTCTCTCGGCACAAATTACTTGGCTGGGCAGATCTCATTCCTTATGTGGTGTGCCTGCATATAACTGGCTTCAATTGGCACTCTGGTATTATGTGCCCTAAAAGTATTGAGAACCTTCTTTTGCCGCACAGCATTTCTCTTAAGCTGAGAAGAGGAGCAAATAAACAGCATTTTCTTTCAATCCACTGACATCTATGCTATTCCTATCTACTATACACAAATGATAAATAGGTTGTCTGGCTATCAAGGTGTTGCTAGATGTAAAAGAAGCTATAGCATGGTACTTGGGAGTTTAACTAATCCTGCCGGATCCCTTGAAAAAAAAACAAATGCAAACTGGTAACTGGAAAGCTCCTCCCAGTACAGACCTGTACGTCACAAAGATGCAAAAGGTGCTCTTATAAACAGGGTCCCTGTGGGCAGCAATCTGAGTGAGAACCTTTGGAAAAATGGCAAAAGATCAGGAAACCTCCACCAGGCCAGCAGATGACACTGATGAGACTCCGGTGTCCATTTTGTGCGGCAAGAAACTCAGGAGCCTCCAGGGGTACTTGGTCATTTAAGGTAAAGGTGGAATCACGGGATATAAAGCTTCTTTGAACCACCAGATAGAACTAGATATTCTAAGGACAGGTCAGGCTCAGGCTTGCTGTGACTTAAGCGGATTCTAGAGGGTCTTGTGACCTGTTGGCAAAGATACTATACGCTGACCTTTGACCCCTGAACTAAGGATTGCCATTAAGGTTATCCAGAGTGAAGTTCTGAAGTCCTAGCAAGTCCAAAATCAAGAGGTAAATTGGAGAAAGGGCTCATCTGGGAGGAAGGTATGGTGGCTGAGAGGAGAAAGAGAAGGTGAGAGGTGAATGGGTATATCGTGGTATTTCTTGAGCACTGTGCTTTGTGAAAAAGGGAAAATAATCTGCAATGTGAGCAGCTAGTAGGACACGCAGGATTTTACTGATTTTCTGTTATATCTTATAAACTTCTATTATGTTATTTTCACCATTTATTGTTATGATCACTGGATGGAAAACCCTTGATTAAAAATGTTTTGAAAGTTAAAGTATATAACCAGAAAATTGAGAGAATGGATAGGAAAATGTGAAACAGGCCTGGCTTCATTACCAGAAAAAAACAAAGCAAAATTAATTATTAGATTCTAAAAATGATAAAATGTTAATGGCTCTTACTCTAATGCTAATTTGTTTTAAAAAATATACAATGTTCAGAGAACGAGATTCTGTGTGCCGCTATTTTAAATAGGGAAGATGCAAGACAACATTTGATGACATAACTAGCAATCAATATCGCTGTGTCACACACAGAGGCAGGCAAAAAGCCCAAAGGTGAGTGAAACATGGCGAGACAAGGGGTTGATGTGCGGTACTAACGTCTCTCTCTCTCTCTCTGTCTCTCATCAGACAAAAAGAAGAAAAATAAAACATTACTTACTTCCGGGTTCCAAGATGGCTGCCAAGACATCACTTCTGGCACCTCCCGATGACAACCCTTCCAGCCCTTCCCTATGACAATACTTTCGGCTCAATCTGATAACATCACTTCCTTCATTACCTCACTTCCAGTCCCCCTTTGATGACGTTGTATCCGTCTCACAGTTTTGACTTCATCTCCTGCCAACTCACTTCCATTCTCCATTTTGTATTCTGTATATAAACGTCATCTTTCAATGTTATTTTGTCAATCGCTATGCATGCTTTTGGTTCATTACAAAGTCTTCGTGTTTTCTTTTGTCCAACGGACAATTATACAGGGATGGTCCCCAAACCTTTTTCCTTTGTGGAAGTGCTTTATTTTTGGGAAAACTTATTACAGCTGCTATCAACATCCAAAAATACCACAGATTGACTATAATCAGGATAAAAAGCCACCCAAACTGGTATCTCAATTATATCATTGACATATAGATAAAAAGTAATTAACATTATGAAGAATTCTCTAGGACATTCACAAATAAAACTGATAATTTGCTTCAGAGTAAAAAAAAAAAAATTACATGCATGATGTTGTCCCTTGAATATACAAAATGTTCAAAATATTTTAAATAAATAAATAATAATTTGTGGCCTTTTGTTCTGGATTATGGTATCTCACAAAGGTATCTCTGTTATAGGTAATTTCATGAAAACATCCTGTTACATTATTGCTGCACAACTTGGCTAACTATAGATATCCATTCATTTGATGACTCTTTCATTTCCTGAAGCTACCTAATCAAGTTCAAGGTTGTTGGGAGGCCAGCCTCTAACCCAGTAACACCAAGCAGAGAATGGGAATCCTGTCCATTGCAGAGCTGACAAAGTCATACAAGCAGCCTCTGGCCAATTTAAGTCATCAACCAACCTAAACTGTGTGTGTGGTTAACTGGAGCACACAAGGTAAAAGTTATTCAGACTCGCATAAACCATGTAAACTCTTCACAGACTGTGACCACACTGGCAAATTCCAATATTTAAGTTAATATAGCAGGGTGCGGCAACATCCCAGTTTGAGTTACTGGTTGCTTTGAGTGTTTTAGATCATCTGCAACATAAAGCAGCAGTAAACAGTAAATTCTAATTGTATGGCTCTTCACACACTGTTGACCTCACTTTCTTTGCAACCAAGGGATGATATTTAATGTACCAAAACATTTAGCTGGTATTTCTTTTTCAGCACCATTTATACTGTGGACACACCTTTAATCTTGAAGATGTTTAATTCAGTTCCAAAAAACTGCAAGGTTAACTCATGAGGTTGTTTAGAAACTGAAAAAATGTTTCTCAATAATTTTTTTGAAGGGCAGCAAATATATGCACAATAAAATCTGCCGACATTCATGAATTCACACTGGACTGGCTTGCAATGGAAATCAAATCATGCGCTAAACCTTCTTATATACAAGTATGTCCTGCTATGTGCTCCACTCAGTACTAACTATTGTCAGTTCACCAGTAGCCCAGTCACCCACTGGAACAAATGCAGGACACATTTCAAGGTACAGAAGCTCGTAACTGTTTCTCCTCTACAAGATATTTAGTGTTAAAGGCGTGGGAACTACTGGGGATTGAGACACTTAGACATCTTTATATACTGTAGACATTTGTATTTGATTATTGTATTATGAACAATTGCACTCCAGATTTAACTTCCCAGCCACATACTCATTTACCTCTATGCAAATTAAAAATCTTGTTAAAAGGAAACTACCCACCTTTCCACATCTCATATCAGTCTCAGTTGAAATATTGGATAATCACGAGGAAGACCCAGAGAGCATCTCACCAATATATAAATAATATCTTAAAGAATCCACCCTTCATAGATGCTAGGGAAAGTTGGAAAAAGGGACTGGACTGTTCAATTGGCATTTTAGAAAAGGAGTGGAGCTCAGCCATACATAGAATACACTCTAGCTCTACATGTGTCAAGCATTCCATAATTCTAGTAAAGGTCTTTTATTGATCACATTTATTATGTTTAAAATTGTCCAAAATGTACCCAGGACAGCACTGAACCTGCAATCGCTGCCATTTACCTCCAGCCTTACAAGGCCTTATGTTTTGGGAATGCACTAAATGAACACAATTTTGGATTAAAATCTTTGTAACACCAAGGCTGCCTGAGAAGCATGCTAACACTTCTAATCCATTAATGACATTATTTGGTGTAATGCCAGATGGCACTGAAGTGCCTAGGGATCAATTGATTGTAACAGCCTACACCACACTACTGGCACACAGAATTTGACCCTGCTCAACTGGAAGAATCCCAGTACACGTATATAACTTAAAGGTAAGCGACATTCTATATTATCTCAAATTAGAAAAAAAAAATCTAATTCTTTCTTAAAGGATATCTCCAAAACTTAAAACATGGCAAAAACTAATTAATATAAATTTAGCATAAGCATGCCAGGCCTGTGGTTGACCCTGTAATGTTATTAATCATTTTATCATTTCTCAACAAAAAAGAAGATAGATGTCATTTTCTCTTTTACTTGTGTCTTTCGTCTCTTTCACTTTCTTTTGGGGGGGGGGTTGAATCTCATTTTGTTTTTTTTTCTATTTTTTGTTTGTTTTTATTGTATTTAATTCAAAGCAAATGGTTGTATCTGGTATGTTATTATTATATGTTTGATTAGTAGAATACTATTGCAATGTTCTGGATTTCAAAAATAAAATACTCTATACAGTATATATACTGTGTATATATATATTGGCGAGTGGCTGGGGGTGCTACCCAACCAGGATGCCCGGGAGGACCAGAGGAGGGCTTGTGCCTCCTCTAGACCACGAGGGGGTGACCGCCCTGGTGGCTTTGGGGACCACGGGAATGGAGCTTGGAAGCACAACCCTATAGAGGCCTGTGGTCACCGCCAGAGGTCTCCCCAATGCCTGAGGAGCCCTGGGGAAGTGCTGTGGGGAAGAAGACCAGGGACACCCGGAGTGCTTCCGAGTGCGCCAGTACTTCCGACACACTGGGGAGTGCTGGCGGAAGATTATTGGGAGGCAGCTGGAGCATGTCCAGGTGGAGATAAGAGGGGCCGCCTCCCTCCATTCATTGGCGGGAGTCGAGAGGATGAGAGACGAGGTCTTGGTGGAGAGGAGTGGAGGCAGCCTGAAGGAAGAAGATGCATTGTACGAGGACCAGGACTTTTGGGGAGTTTGGGGGTTGTGTGCACTTGTAAATAGGTAAATAGGGACTACGTATAATAAATGTGTGTGAGTGTTTGAACCATTGGTGTCTGCCTGTCTGAGTCCAGGCCATCTCCCACTATACATATATATATGTACACACTGGGGGCAAGCCCCATTAGCGCCTTTGGCGCCCAACCCCCAGTTGCGGCCAGTCTGCCGCTGGCGTTGTGAAGAGGGGGGCTGAACGCACCCCAAAGAGACACGGCCGCTCCTACGAAACCCTCTCTTAAATGGTGATACAATGGGAAACAAATACAGTTTTATTACCTCCTCTTTGCTTGATCAGCTGCTGGCTTGCTGCTGATGCCATGCTGCGTGATCTGCATCTTGCGTGGCACTTCAAACATTTAAAAGCCTGTACAGCAGCTGTCTTTGTCATCTACTGTTTGTCTTTTTTTCCGGGCCTGGGGAAGGTTAAATCTCTTGGCACTCTTGGTTAAGTCTTGTCTCGCGGGACATGAGCTCCTGATCTTTGCACAAAATTGTTGCACTTTTAGGCTTAGGATTTTAGATATATATTGTGAGACCCTGGGACCACCCCCCCCCAACCCCCAAACTATGCACTGAAACTCTGTTAAAACAGGCAGGAATTGGTTATCCACTGCTGGTTCAACTGCTGCAAGTTTGCAGGCTCACAGCGTAACATGGTTGATGCAGAGAACATTTAAAACTGGCTGTGACCTAGTCGTGTGCTCACTTTTTGTAGTCTCTTTTTCAGAATGAACCTGCTTGATGAATGAGACTATCTGTTCTTTTAACTGGAAGAAGGAAGCTAATGAAGAATGACTGTCAAAGTCACTGTTTTCTTGCTGTGGGTGTGAGAGCTAATGTGACTGCTCCCATTTGGTTAAATGCTTAAAACTGCTCCTGTCTTTACAAGAATAAAGCTGATTGTCTCAGAAATTTGTACTCACCACATTCAAGGAGGATGTATTTACAGTAATAGTAGCGTAGGTTGTGGCAGATGCTTCAAAACCACCATGTTGTAATTCTTTAAGCAATCACTCAGATATTTGCTTTATTTGTCATTTAACCAGTTTTGGGTTTTGATATTTTTTTAATTTATCATTAATGGTCTTGTACCATCATGTACTGTAAATGATGTCATTCGTGTTGCACTGGGCTTTGTATCTCTCGTGATATTCTGTTTGGATTCGTGAAAAGTCCCTTGTGTCCACTGTTAGACGTTTTGAGATTATCACCAATTTTAGAGTTTATTTTTATTATCACAATACCTTCATTTAGTGCCATTGTGTCTTGTGTTCACCACCATTTTGTGGCCGTTTCTTGCTGCGTTCACATCCTGTCAGACTATTTGGATCTACCAGTTGGGCATTCACCAATGTACTGTACTCTTGTGCGTTCATGTGAATTTCCAGGTGGACTATTCTGAGACATGCAAGTTATTTGTTACTTCTTCTGCAAAAATAAAAAAAAATCAATTAAAGATAAGCAGCATCTTTTATGGAAAACAAAGAGGAAAATAAACATAATAAATGTGTTTAATAACAATCTTTTTATTTAGGCACAATTAAAATACTCCCCATAAAAAGTAAAACTGAGTCAGCAGGTATTTAATGATAGATATTACAGCACCCCTTGCTCTAACTAATATCACCACAGCACTTTTCTCTTTCCAGAACTATCCTATACAATGTAATATCATAATATTAATATAACAATGCAAATAAAAACATAACATAAAGTGATCACAATATTTAACAACCTATGAAAAAGAGGGACAGCAATGACTGCATTAATATGCCCAGCTAAAACAGAAAATAAAATGAAACTCCAAGTTTCTTTAAAGCAACCCAAAAGAAAAGGAACCTGTAAAATGAGCTTGATTTTTTTTGTGTTCCAAAAGCGAAACTAAAGAGGGCATTTACATTAACTAATGACTTCCGAGCACGAGCCCTAAGAGTCGCCACAAAAGAGCAATTGTCTCTCCAGCCCCCTGAGAAGCCTCTTCAGGCATGGTTAAGACCTCAAGCTCCATACAGTCCAAACCAGTGGATCTTTTGGCACAGTCGATACCATATGCTCAACCCAGTCCTTATTAAATGCACTCCTCGATAGCAAAGTTGAAACTGTAACCCCAACTCATTTCTTGCCACATGCAATCTGCTCTACTACCCTTCAGGTGAACTTCACGTGAAGGCTTGCTCTGCACTCTTTCTTTTCATCCAGCTCTTCTTATATATCCCATTCAGCTCCTGCATTAATCAGACCCAATCACACGAGTCCTGTGGGGAGACACCCCTTTCTCGTGTAGAC
The DNA here is from genome assembly GCA_026402145.1 of Polypterus bichir lapradei. Lineage (NCBI taxonomy): Eukaryota > Metazoa > Chordata > Cladistia > Polypteriformes > Polypteridae > Polypterus > Polypterus bichir. The sequence goes on along the minus strand of JANRMT010062833.1, from coordinate 17,838,365 downwards.
AATTGCCTCAAACATCTGCCAGTTGCTTGTTGAAAACAGAATTCTTTACATGTGTATTAATTTTCTCCAAATACAATTCAAACGAAAAAATGGCATTTCTGGCTGGCTGGGTTATTCTTTCTATTATCCAATTGAATAAGGTGAAAAATCAAAGTTACATCTCAACTCTGAGAATTCAAGTAGTTTTGTTCTCTCTGAATTATCTTACTACTACTTACGACAACCTGAAAACTCAGATTTTCATGTCCAATAGCACATGAATACAGCAACTGTGTAGACACGGCCATGTTGTTATTGGCTACTGTGACTGCTGCTGGTCACATGACATGTTGAGTCATCATTCCCCACCTATAAAAGATGGCTGAACATTGGTTTCATCATCCTTGCTTTGAGCTAATCCTAAAAGGAAAAGATCTATGATTAAACAATTTGTTCTTTATTGGGACTTTGATCTTCTAGTTTGTTTTTGACCTTTTGGCTTCCAGTTTTTTGGGTTTTTTATTGTTCTTTTTGGTTTTATCTTTCTGTTTTATACTTTTTTTCTCAGTATTTGACCCTTACCTGTTTCTCTGATGACAATTATAAACCTCCTCTTTTTTTACCATGTTTTCTTCTTCTGGTCTCCGTTTAACCCTGTGGCCAAATAGCTTTTCAAGATGTTCTGAAAACAGTGATCTTGAATGCTTTGTCGTTCCTGTGGGGCTCAGGCACTATTTTGTTTAAAACCAAGGTGTTGCATTAATTAATCCAACCTTTAGTTAAGAAAGTAAAGGAAATAATCTTTGTGAAGAAGAAATAAAGAACTGGAGAGATATGGGTTATGGCCTATCCTCTTAAGTATGATTTCTGGTATTAGCCTAGTACAGAGATTCATCTGATCAATTGATCTCTCATTGTCCTATGACATGGTGTTTTTAAATTCATCCACCAAGAAATGTTAAGAAATAAAATTATCTGTGATATACTAATTTCTTGAAACACATCCCAGTTGGACAAAGCTTTCATTTTTACTGGACTTCTTGACAGGGAGACCCCAGACAGTCCCTGTTGGAAACACAATCTCTGGTACCATCACGCTGAGCACTGGTGCCATCAGGGCTATGTGGCCAGCCTGCTTCGGTTCACTCTACTGACCCAGGATTGTATGGCTGCATACAGCTCTAACACCATCATTAAGTTTGCAAATGACACAACGGCAGTAACGGGTCTCATCAGCAATGGTGATAAGTCAGCTTACAGAATGGTACTGTAGGTATGACGACTGGCAGAATGGCGCAAGTGCAACAATCTCTCCGTTAATGTAGACAAGACGAAACAGATGATTGTTGACTTCAGGGAGGCCCATGCTGTGCACACCTCACTGCATATCAAGGGCTCAGCAGTAGAACTTGGTCAATTAACACCAATTCCATATCCAAGAAGGTACAACAGTGTCTCCACTTCTTTCACCGGCTGAGGAAAGCAAGACTGCCTCCCCCCATTCTCAGCACAGTTTATAGGGGCACCATCGAGAGTGTTCAGACCAGCTGCATCATTGTATGGTTTGAAAACTGCAGTGTCTCTGACCATAAGGTCCTACAACAGAAAGTGTACACTGCAAAAAAGATGTTTGGGTCCTCTCTGTCCTCCATTGAAGACATCTTTGTAAAACATTGTATCCGCAAAGATTACAGCATTGTAAAGGACCACTCCCACTCCTCTCACAGTCTCTTTGTCCCATTCCATCTGGCAGAAGGTACTGTAGTATCCGAAACAAGTTCTGCCAGGTTCTGCAACAACTTCAACCCCATGGCTATCCAGATTCTGAGCGCTGTGCTGCCCCCTGCCCTCAGATATGCCCCAAGTAGCAAATGTATATGCAGTACAGTTATTACACTTGTCACTACTGTTGTTATTTATTATTAGCTTTACTGTTATTATTTACTAGGTATTTATTTATTATTTTCTATTTCAATTTATTACCATCTTTTCACTCACCTATTATTTATTTTTAATTATTTATTTATTCATAGTGTAATATCTGTCTTGCACTTGTCCTGTGTTTATGTACACTTTGCACCACAGTCCTGGTGAACAGTATGTCATGCCACTGTGTATGGACGGTATGGCAATAAAGCCATTTCACACTTGACTTGACACTCAATCTATGATTAGTTTGTGCACAGTAACTTCATAATTTTCATTTGTTTAAGATAATGAGGAACTTCTGAATAAAATCTGCTTGATGCAATTTTTGCATCTCTTTATCTTGTAAATCAATGACTGACCCCGTTGATGGTGAGAGGGGCACACGTTTAGAGCTACCAGAATTCAACGCACTGGAAACAATTGCTATCTTCTCAAAATTTTCCATTTCCAATTTCCAGTTACATTTTCAAAAATCATTAACACCTTAAAGGCGACAGGTGTGCTCAAAGGCCGAATCACTCCAGCGCACACCACCTATGCATTGAATGTTTTGGTTGAAAACACTCGGCCTTGTTTTGTTTCTGCAGCTCATCATATTTGTAAATGTGGAATGACATGACAAGGATGTAGCTAAGCCTTCCTAACTGAAGGCACTGTAAAAGAGGCGCGTGTAGTTAAGAAACTTTCTGATACATTAATTGTGTCAAGAAGACCCTAAGGGTATTGTTTAATATTCTTATCTACAGACTGGTATCAACAACAAAAAAGAAAATATGCATTAAAAATGAAGCAAAAAAAAAGAAAAGGACCAAAAGAAGCCATCACGTAACTGAACTGAGTCATGATACTACTTGTCCATCACACTGCTTAATTGGTGCCTGACTGGTCTGTTTTTCCACAAATAAGTGAAATCTCCATTGACATGTGAATAATAATAATACAGTATGTCCCCAACAACATTCTATTCTCTTATAATTTCCACATCCACATTTCCCATGATTCATTACTATATCATATGTTGTCCTTTCCAAACGGTAAAAATGCTGACCAACCAGATATGAGCTAGCACTAACCACTACCACATCATGCTGGCCAATGTGAAATAGTTACTCAAAAATAAATCCTAAAACTACACTTAATCAACAAACTTGATGCAAAGTGTATTTTGCTTTCAAATCTGCACCCTCCATTTCACATCTTTGAGTGAATGAAGTCAATAGAGCAGACAGTTTAAAGAGCAAGAAGATCCCTGTGACAGTAGACTCAGATCACATTGGTGAGGTGGTTATGGTGAATGGCAGCCATAAAATATATTATTTACTAAACTAGTGGCTTCTTATTGCACTTTTCATTGGTAGATACAAAAGAAGGCCTGCAAAATCTTGACCAGCTATCATTTATTAAGAGAATTGCATCCGCTTGGTGACGGTAGACTCAGATTATATTGTTGAGGTGGTTATAGTGAATTTCAGTCATAAAATATTCTATTTACTAAAAATGTGCGCTTACCTAACTGTCTTTTGTTAGCTGATACAAGAGAAGGCCTGTAAAATCTCAATCAATTAACTTTTATTAGGAGAATTGCATCCATGTGCAAAGTTCCAATACAGGAGGCTGTTACTGTTGCTCAGTGCACACAGACATTTTCACATGCTTTTGAAGATAAAGAGTAGCTAATAAATGTCAGAGCATAGAAAGTTTTTGTGGAAGAGCTGCACAAGCGTACTTCCTAGAAGCACAACAGAACCTCCGATATAATAGTTTATTTGATTAGTTGTAGGCTTGTCTTTATGTGAGTTGACATTTTTTGATTGTTCGTTATTTCCTTATGCCGTCTTCTTGAAAATTGCTTTTCTGTGTTACACCATAATGTACTAGGCCAATGCTAACTCTTTTTGTGAACGTTGTAAACAGCGCCCTTAACAAAAGCCTTCTCTTCCTACCAAAGGTTCCCGCTCCCACTCCCTCTCTTTCTCTTTTCAAACACCCTTGAAGTGGGCAGGTCTTGTTTGAAAAGGTAATGCCAAGTTCATATCTTTGTGGACTTGGCAACCGCATTTATGGCGCTGTTTTATCAGTAGAGGCCAGTTGCTGCAATGCTATTTTTATGGAAGAAATGCTGAATATGTCCTAGAAGTGCACTGGGGGTGGGGAGTACTATTGTTAAGTGGCCCAGTTCTGTTTTAAAATTTTAACAGAAGCTTTTATGTTTTTAATCATTGCAGGTGTTTTCATACTGGAGGAACCTGTCAGTACAGGCATAATAATATAATAACACGCAGTACTGAACATATAAAAGTCACTAACTGAAATAAAAAGAAATCACCACGTTTTACACACAAGTTGGGGATCCAAGTCTATAAGGGCCACAACATCTCCCACTGTAAATACCAAAAATTTGTTAAGATCCCTAAATAAAGCCAAATTCTTGTTTTTATATTTTAGCAGAGTAGCAGAATTCTGCTTTCAAGTGTGTGTTGATTTTTTTTCTGTGATTCTGCTATGGACACTGTAGCTCCTACTGAGATAATACACTAACAAAAAAGGTCTGAGATGCACTGGTGCTTAAAGCAAGGCTATTCCATGCCTTGTGCCCAGTACTGCCGGGACACTGTAAAGTAAGAAATAGGAGGGAGACTGTGAATGGTTGGGGACCAACCAGGTACCCCATTTAAAATAAGAGAAAAGGAAAAAGTAAAGGGTTTGAACAAAATTGTGGACATTTCCTGTCATATGTAGCCTATAGCTGAAGGCTTTCAGAGAGTTTTTCTCATTGAGACTTCTTCTGTGGAGCTCCTTGCTCTTTGGATGTGGGTTTACCAGTTTTCCAGCACTGCTGTTCCTTAAGTAGCCCCGATAGCCAAAGAAGTTTGACCCCAGAGACAAATACATAAGGTACATTAGAGTTAATTTCAGGAGCTGTTTTCTGGTCTATTGTTGAGAAAGAAGGAAGCGTTACAAACCGTGATCCCTCTGTAGATGCTCCCGATGTGCACTGGTAGGACAAAACCTAAACTGGATGCAGTAGGAAAAGAATATTCACTGATGAAAAGCTACATAGTATATTGGCAGCATGATGGCCCAGATATTAGTGAAGCTCGTTAACAAAACTCGAGAACCCAATAAGTAGACGTGTAGCATTTTCCCCTTCTTACCATGTTTACAGTATATGGGCTTTCTTTAGTTATTCTGATTTTTCTCCTATATCCCAGAGAGATGCAACAAGTTAACTTTGCAAATCTAACTTTGGCCAGAGTGTTGATGTGTTCATGAGAGTGCCCTGTGATGGACTGCTACCTCATCTAGTCTGCCTGATGTTACCTGGATTCCTGGTAACCCTTACACTGGAATAAGTGGGTTCAGTAAATGGGTGAATGTACGTGTATTAATGGATGGAGACTTTATATTGCCTCAGAGTAAGTAGGTGTGAGTTGTGATCCTCTGTTTAATTGACTGACTGCTCCACTTTGACAGGTGGATTGTATGTGTGTGAAAGGACACCTTACAATGAGATGGTATCTCATTCAGGACCCACTCCTGGATTGCACCCTGTGTTGCCTAAGTAGACTTCTGCTTATCAGGGCCACCACGGCCACCACTTTCCATTTCTGCCATTTTCTAGTTAGTTGGTAACCACTTAATGCTGTTAATGGAACAGACATCTTTAG
>JANRMT010062833.1:17803678-17832779 GCA_026402145.1 Polypterus bichir lapradei | reverse complement strand
GTATTATTACAGGGGTGAGCTAATCAGTTGGCTAGTTAATGTTGATCAGAATATGGTTACTGACAGACAGAAGAATAAACCAAATGCTCAGCAAGGAAGGCCCTGAATTCAAAAAAGGATTGTTAACTTGTTATTACTGAGATCAAATACTGGCAACAAGAATGTTAAGAAAAATGTAAGGAATGTGGCCAGCTGACGGGTATTTTATCAGATACTGTCAGGGAAAGTGATTGAAAATATACAAAATACACACAGAGAGAAGAAAAGATACAGTTAGCAATGACATTCTGGGTACTCATCTTCTTTATAATTAGTAAATTACAACGAAATACTATCAGGAGATACAGAAAAATAATCAACCACCATTTATGTTCACCTCAAAATAGGGCTAGCAGTTTTCTCTTTAAATATAATAGTTTTCATTGAGTTACAGGCCTGTTGAAAGTATAATGGATTCAATGTAGCAGCAATTCCTCTACGTCTAGGGGCGTAGCCTGAACAGGAATTGACGCTCTATGAAGCCTGCTGTCGTCCTAACAAGGAGACAGGAGGAGGAATTACAAGAAATAGAAAGAGATAAGAACATGGAGTTTTTTTCCAAATTTACGTGAAATATGGCTTAATTGACCTTTATGCTGATCGTCTCTTCTAAAGATCACATTGAATATATATTAAATTAAAAGCTGCCTTTGTTCCTGTCTTTGATTTTTAGAATTGTTTTGGTAGAAAACATACCAACCTGAATATGCAGTTGAGGCTATTTTCAATACTTACCACAGCATTCAGACACAGATATAGCTACACAAGTGTTAATATTAAGATGCTTGATTCCTTTCAGCATTGCCAAGTAAATAATTTTACATAATGACTGTTCAGTCTGTAGTTACAGAGTAGTGACTTTGTTTTGTTCACCTACTCTTGCTACATTGTCTTCTTTAGATTTGATTTATTACATTTAGTTTATCTTTTCCACTGTAAAAGAAGAGACAAAGCCAAATTAAAGAATTATGGCACCATCTTGGTTAGTTGGTAACCACTTAATGCTGTTAATGGAACAGACATCTTTAGCCTTTGTTTTAATTGACAACACATGATCAGCTAACTCAGAGGTCTCAGAATGTAGTTTCTGGAGGACCACCCGTTCACCAACCCATTTCATCATCAGAAGCAAATTCTCAGTGTTAATTCAATAGCCTGTCATGTTCTTATTCTGCCACACCAGGCACTTCCAGAACTGTTGTAACGTATTATTACAGGGGTGAGCTAATCAGTTGGCTAGTTAATGTTGATCCCATGTAATTCCAACAGTTGAAAACAGCAAGCACACAACAAAGCTGTGGACTGCATCTTTTCAGACAGGAGCTCAAAGCAGACCTGACGCAAGATGACCAGTTCTGGGTTATGTAGTGACTTGACAGGAAAGGGTGGGTTCAGGAGGGCTGAAAACAGAAGTGATGTCAATGGTGGACTGGCTGTCAGTCTTATATTCGGTAGAGGGAAGAAGAGAGAAGAATTAGTCTGCAGCGCCATCCCCTGGTTCAGCAGAACCCTTGAACTGCATTACAGTATATCATCATTTGGTATGATTTTGGGTCCTCAATGGCCGTCAGTGTTTTTTCCATTCTTCCATCATCTCCCAGTGTTGCTAGGGCATGGCCACTGAGGTTGGAACCCATGTTCAATCGACATAACAGGATAAAAGAACGGCTATGGCTGCAAATCCTTATTCAATCTGTGGATGCCAAATCTCTGAAGTATTCAGTTTATCTGTGTACTCTTTTCTCACATGTACTTTTGGTTTTGACTCTCCTGTTCTCTCGACTGCAATTATTATCTCACATATTGGGCTTTGGTTTCATTTCTCTATGTATTTTTTGTTATGTTTTGTTTTTCATGCTCATCTCACAGTTCTTGCTCAAAAGTTTATCTGGCAGAACACATTCCATGCTTACTCGTGTGACATGTTTTCTTTCTCTGAACATGAATTGTAGTCATTGTCTTCATTCTTTATAGTTGCCATGCTGATGACATAATTTTGTGTTTATTGTCTCTTTAAGTATCCAGAGTTGCTTTCTCACTGCAACATTACACTTCATGTATCAGAAATCAATATATACAAGAGCAAAGTACTGCAATAAATACTGTCTCTAATTTAAAAAACAGAAACTTTAAAGAATAGTTTAAGTGAAGAATTTGAGATTCCCAAATAGCCATACTTTACTATAATTTCTGGTTTGCCCTTTTATACCAGTTCACTTGATCAATGGATCTCTGCTTGGTTATGGTTTTTGTTTTGCATATTTTAATCTTAGTACAACGAAAAAGAGTGAAAACATTATCTGTGATTCGCACTTTTCATGAAAAAACACCATCACTGCTGTCACACACGTGCTATTAGGAGGGAGATGAGTGGACCAAGTGGAGGTAATTACCCGCCAGACCAGGGGGTGGCGGGATGTACTAAATCTACCTCTGTTATTTCTGCAGTCCAAATATGGGAAAACCTGCCTGATTCAATGTCACTTCCGGTGGCCAAACTAACATCACTTCCGGTTCCAACTATATGACATCACTTCCGCTTTCGGCTTATAAAACTGCCATCTTTTTCTAACCAGATCAGTTCAGTTTTGGAACTCAACTAGAGCCCATCATTGCTTATCTTTTTGCCCTTTTGCAGCCAGAGACAATATATGGGTGGTTGCCCCAAACCTTTTTTCATGTGCTGAGACTACTTCTTGTACACTGCTCACAGTACATTAGTGTACTGTAATGTAATTTGTATAGATAATGTTACTTAAAGTAGGCAGGCAGATAAAAAAATATGACATGTTGTGATGTAATTGTTGAGGACAAAACTAAAGAATGAAGTGACCATAAACACAGCATAGTAGTCACTCCTGAGTGTAAGAGAAAATAGAAATCCTGCTGCCATTTTGAGGCATGACGATGTCAAGGGTGGAGTAACACAAAGGGGTTCACCATCCAAAACAACAAGAAAAAAACACCCGGTCAGCAGGGATTTTATGGATAGATCACTTACTAAAGTGGGCTGGTGGTCATAACTTCTACAGACTTGCAGACAAACTTCAGTAAAACCAGTAGCACATCACACAACTTCTAGTCAGAGGGGATGATGTTTTCATTTTCTGATCTCGTCACATGTTTTGGATTACACGCCTGGAAATTGCAGGACATGTCAGCGTCCACAATTCCAGGATGGTGTTCATACACAATTTCACATTTCCAAAGAATCGATACCTCACTCATTTTCTCTAACAGCCAATAACATGCTACCTTACAGAGCCAATGCCATATGGATGCTTTCCAGGTACACCGAGTTTCTTTTTACCATTCTATCATGATATGTAAAACATGAGACATCAAAAAGACAAGTCTCTGTTCTGTTTATGAGGTCCAAAGTACCCATGTTCCCTACTCCTCATTGATACATCCTACGCATTGTACTTCAGGTGCATACTCATTGGTTTGTCAGCTCTCATGCACACAGAGCCCACCCCTATGACTTAAGACAAAATAAACAACAACAACAACATTTATTTATATAGCACATTTTCATACAAATAATGTAGCTCAAAGTGCTTTACATGATGAAGAAAGAGAAAAAAGACAAAAGAAATAAGAATTAAAGTAAGACAAAACTCATTAACATAGAATAAAAGTAAGGTCTGATGGCCAGGGAGGACAGAAAAAATGAAAAAACTCCAGACAGCTGGAGAAAAAATAAAATCTGCAGGGGTTCCAGGCCATGAGACCGCCCAGCCCCCTCTAGGCATTCTACCTAACATAAATGATCAGTCCTCATTGTACTCAGGGTTTTCATGGAAGGACTTGATGATGGTGGTCATGTGGACTTCTGGCCTTTAATCCATCAATGTATGAACATCATGGTGCTTTGATTAGGTGGTGGTGGCACAGGTCACCACCACAGAAAACCGGGAAAAGAACAAAAGAGAGAGTAGGGGTCAGTACGGATTTTGGCGCCACCATGAATAGTAATGATAATAATTGAATATACAAAGCATCAGGATTAAACTAAAATGAAGCTATGAGAAAGCCATGTTAAAGTAATGTGTTTTTAGCAGTTTTAAAAGCTGATTGATTTTTTTAGGGGCAAGTCTCACACTAGTTGAAGTGAGTCACTGAACATGTCACATTGCACAACTAGCAGACATGGGAGTCTATGAAGTGTATGACTAAAAATTTACTGGAACATATTCATAATGAGACAGGGTCTTAAGTCTACTAACAATTGCATAGAACTGAACTACTAACTGAAGACTATAAAAATGCATTGTCCACACATCTTTCAGACCTTGATGATAACAGGTGGTCCAGCTAAATTCCATTCTTATCAGCAATAAGCCAGAAGGTGTAGATGCAGTGAGCTGAGTAATGAAAATGCTGGACACTGAACGACTGGAAACACATCTCCTCCTTTAATGAATTCTGATTTCTACTGGTTCACACTAATGGGACATCTGCATATGGTGAATATCCCATGAGTCCATGTGTCCATTATATCAAATGATCTCAATGCAGGTTGGTGGTGGTAGTGCAATGGCTGGAAATGTGACTTCATAGCATACAGTGTGTCCCTTGAGGAAAAAAATCAATGGTGGAATGTCACAGACTACTGAACATCATTGTTGATTAAGTGAATCCCTTTCAGTCAAATGCCCACCCACGACAGCCCACACCAGTCACCAGATCTGAGGTTGAACAATTGCTCATGACAAGAGATGGAAAATGCTATTCAGAATAGAGATCCACAACAATACAATCTGAAACAACAAAGGGACATAATGGAATTGACTATCCCAAGTAGCCCTGTAGCATACTTTCCACAACTCAGTGAAGTCAGCTTGTTCCAAGTTAGTACTGCCATTGATCCAGTATTAGGTACTATAGATGCACTAAATGCAGTGAGTGAAAAAGGTGGCAAATATGGTCAAGACTGTAAATAATTCTATATAGAAATGCTAATATTGCAAATAAGATAATTATGGGACATGCTATGTTATAGTCCAGGTAACCAAGAAAGAGAAGAAAACAAACACATCCAGTGCTGATCATCTCTCACGATTTCATTGTTCATGAAATGAACTTCTCATAGTTTTTACTGCATCATAAAATTCTGTAAAGTCATGACCCTACTCTCCATAAGATATGTCTCCCATATAAAGCCTAGAGATCATTGGCTTAACATGGCTCACAAGTGTAATTGGAAGATCTAAGAGGGCTTATCCCTGGAGATCTTACTGTCATATTTGTAACTCAGTTTGCGACATCAAAGCATCCTCATAGAGAATTTCTGACAGTCTGCACCCTTCACAGGAAGTCCACCTAAGCCAGCTGGTCAACCAGCCTTCAACTCAGGAATAAACCAGGATACATTTCAAAGCATATAATGAAGGTGCAGCATGTAAACGGTATACCTTTTGGTCCCAAAATAGGAATAGTCTGTTAATTGTATTTTAGAACTTAAGAATATTACGAATTGCACTACACTATAGTAGGAAAGCTACAAAACAGAATTTTATTTTTGAATGGACCAGAAGATGGGACATACAAAACATTAATGTTGAGAAACCATGATTTGAAACAGAAACCAAAACTACCAAGTCCAATGTGTTAATCAAAGGCAAAGTGAAAATCACACATGAGAACCTGTAGCCCTAAAATGCTTTTTAATTCTGCTTACTTTTTATTGCACTAATGTCTGATTTGTAAGAAAAAATCCAGAATCTTGGACCCCAGGAGGAGCACATTGGTGCCTTAACCATCTTCTGGGCGAATGTTACTTTTAGAATCACAATGCAATCAAAAGTAATGGGATGACCAGGAGAAAAGTCATAAAAACAAGCCAGGAATCATGACCAAAAAGACCAGTTGAGAGTGCATTAAACTCAAAGTGCAATAGCTGAAGCACTAATCTTTAAGTCGGGAGCCAAGTGATCTTAAATGATAATAAGAAAACAAAGAGCATGCAGTGTTTTTTTTTTATAGGAATGGACAAACCCTCAGATAAGTATGGGTCCGACACACCGATCCCCATACTGTCAGGCCGATGATGCAACTTGCACAAGTTCAGGGGTCGCTCTCCATGGCAACCTCAAACACAACATAGCAACCATGGCCCAAAATGACAACCACTGGAAGTAAACAAATTTATGATAAACTATTTTAAAATAAATAATAATAACATGAAAATAAATTTAAAAAATAACATACAAAGGAAAAAAAATGTTATTCAGGAATGAGAATCATGACAGGGTTGAAGTCTAATGAGCAGTTAACTTACATCAAGTAATGGCAACAAGAATGCATTGATAAACACAAAATGGCTGCTGATGCAAAAATAAAACAACAAAATGGCACAGGTGCAAAACTTACAAAATATAAACAAAATAATCACAAACATTAATAAGGAAACAATGAAAGAAAATACCAACAAAGACAAATGCAAGAAAGAAGTACAAAATCATTTCAATGAGAGGGTAAGCAAGTAGATTAATGTACATTAATGTGTGGACCTGCATCTACTTTGGGCCAAAATATGGCCAATAATTCTCCGTTTCATCTGCAACCGAAAACAAAATAGCTCTGTATTCTATCTCATTGTTTAATAAAATGTAGCTTTATAAGCATCAACATATGACCTCTTCACAACAACAGTATTCATGTGTGACTTAAACTTGAAGATTGGCAAAAAACATATGAAGACTGTCTAGTAATAAAGTTTAAAATGTGCACATTGCAAAGAAAATATGTCTCTAAATAGTTAAAACTGTAAGCGCACACAGTTAGCTCCCTTTGATGGTAATGGAGGCTATAAAGGAGCTTTCAGCAGTTTATAATTACCCCGTATTATTTTTGTTTGTTTTCACCTTGCTACTATATTTAGCTAAAGCTATACAGCCAAAAAAATTCATTTTACAAGATGTGACTTTTTTTGCAACGTTATGCAAAACTTTTGTTGATTTATTATGCCAGGAAGAATATTACTGCATGAAACAAAGGTACTTTTCTTTTGAAGTGGAAAAGAAAAATAATTACTTAACCCTCATTTTCCATTCGCCCATCTGCTTGTCCTTACTTGACAATAGTGGCACGTGGGATGACATAACATTAGACGTGAGTAACTTTGTTTTTTTTTTTTTGGTAAATATTCTTGTAAATACTTGAATCATTCACGCCGTATGAAACTGTAAAGCTCCAGTCTGACACGTTTCCATTCCTATCTGTGCTATTTATGCCAGAGAAACGGTGTTTGGAGCTTACTAAAAGCAGGACTAGTCTGCAACCATCCATCCATGTTTCCCATCATGAGCAGCCAGACACCAATCCCGGAAACAAAACCCGAACTTCAAGAACAATCCCTGGAGGGAATGCCAATCCTGTATGCAGCAGATGCAACTGACAACAGTTGGAAACATGACTGCATGATTTTCTTTTTACTGCCAGATCGCCTTCACTTTTCAATAATTTTGAAGCTCGGGGTTGCAAATCTTTAATAGCCATTTCATGTAAACATCAAAACAAAGCTGCGAATCCCAAATAGCATCTAACTCTGAATAACAGCTTACGTTTGAAGCTCTCGCCTGAATGTAAATCTAACAAATTTTTATATTTGATCACTTTTCAGTTGCAGCCTTTGGAGACCTTTAAACACAAACCATTTTGTTTTTGTTGCGAGACTATAACTTCCTCAATGGATTGCACCAGGTGTTCCAGGACCTATTAAAACATTAAATTCATCATTGTCAAAGTGGAATTCCCCAACACAAACAGATTTCTGCAAGCAGGTGTGGAAGCTGCAGTCCTGTAAAGCGCAAAATACAAAAAAAAAAAAGAAAAAAAAAAAAAGGCAGGATTCCATGCATTCACTGGAGCCTGTTGCCAAAAGATAATCCCTTTTCAAATATAAAAACTTTGCACAACATTGACTGCATTGTTGGATTCTGGGTGGTCTGCAAAACTGAACTGGAAAATTGTAATAGAACAGCATGTTTAAGGTTTTCTGCCAGATGCCCAGATGTGACAATAATCATTACAAATTTAAAACACATGTAACATTTTCAACCGATTGTTACCAACTTTACTCCCGTATTGCACACATGGTATGTCTGCCAAAGGGAGCTTCAAAAAATGAGGATGATGCTCCTCCTCCTTTCCTCGAGTCAAAATGCCGGAGATGTCAGCCTAGGAATTTCAAAAACTATTAAGTTGGAGGCAAACGAATACTCCTTACAAAAGCCCTGCCAGAAAAAAAAAGAGCTTGAGCAGCTATTTTTGAAAAGAGGACATATTCACTATTTTCATGTAAAATGTTGTGTTTCATTCACTCCATCCACCACATTTCAAACTCTTTGCATCTGCTTAACACTCACGGGAAAGGAAGCTGGTGCTTGAAGCTCAGCATTGCACTACACTAAATATTCAGTGTCAGTGGGCAGTGTCCATTGTGAAGGAGAAAGGAAAGGGGCAGGTGTCGCGTGTGGGAGTGAGGTACAAGTGTGCGACGACACAGCCATTGTTGCGTTACGCACATTTCTTGAGGAGCGAGATCTTCCTTTTAGAGGCTCATTGAAGACAACTGCTTTAGAGAGTTCATCGGAGGGATGCTGCAGGTCTCCATTTAGTGTTGAAAGAGAAGCAGACAGACCCTGTCTGGTGTCTTCTGAGAACTTCAGCTGTGCTTCCGCCAGGTCAATCCCATTGGGGTCAATCACAGAGTCACACTGCGACACACACACAGAATGTATTAACTTATAGCCCATCGCCAGAAAGGTAGCGGGCAAATGCATGAGATTTAAATAGTCATCTTGTGTGGAAAATATTACCCAATTTTCATTTCATAAATCCTCCTTAGGAAAGAAGCATGTGGAATTTTGAAAAGAGATCATGAGATCAAACATAAGTCACAAAACAAGCTAAGGTCAAAGCCGTGAGTCAGTCCTATCATTTTTATTAGCCAAATCACTGAACAAAAACCAAGTTAAAATATAGTTGTTAATATTTATGAAGAATAAAGGAGACGGAATAACTAATAAAAGCATTTGAAAAGTTTTAAGTTTCTTTCCATCATCTTGGATAACCCAGAAGTGTGTGATACTAACCTGGCGGCATCATGGGTCATGACCTCCAGTAGTCCTAAATAGCAATGAGGCCAGCAAACTAAGAAAAAAATGGCAGCACACTCAAAAAACAAAATAACGTTACAAGATGTAAAATATTTGATCTATTTTAATGATTTTTAGCACATAATAAACCTTATACTGTATATGAAAGGGCAGCATGGTGGCGCAGTGGTAGCGCTGCTGCATCGCAGTTAGGAGACCCGCGTTCGCTTCCCGGGTCCTCCCTGCGTGGAGTTTGCATGTTCTCCCCGTGTCTGTGTGGGTTTCCTCCCACAGTCCAAAGACATGCAGGTTAGGTGCATTGGTGATCCTAAATTGTCCCTAGTGTGTGCTTGGTGTGTGTGTGTGTGTGTGCGCCCTGCGGTGGGCTGGCACCCCTGCCCGGGGTTTGTTTCCTGCCTTGCGCCCTGTGTTGGCTGGGATTGGCTCCAGCAGACCCCCGTGACCCTGTGGTTAGAATATGGCGGGTTGGATAATGGATAAATGGATATGAAAGGGGATCTTCCTCTGAATTACCTTTCCCAAGATTTTTTCCATTTTTTTTTCCAAATTTTTTTCTTCTTAGGGAGTCAAAGCTGAGGGGCTGTCAAAAAACAGGGCCTGTTAAAGCCCATTGCGGCATTCCTTGGGAGATGTTGGGCTATAAATAAATTGTTATTGTTGTTGTTGTGATTCTCCATATTCTAAAAAGCTCATATAAAGAACATTAAAAAAGCACTTAATGAATCCACAAAGGTTTAAAGAAAAAACTCAATCACAATAATAGTCTCCTGTAAAACTAAATAATGGTTTATATACAAAGCTGACGTGCAGGGCAGAGACAAGATTTTAGAAACAAAACGGTAATCATAGCATCAACAGAAATGTGCAAAATGATTCAATTTTTTTCAGGTTGAAATAGCAGAGTTTCAAAGCCTCTACACATACTTCATGCAATATTTGTGAATTATTATTTTTTTAATCCTATGTGCCTGATGGATGAGAGGCAATGTGCAAACTTTTTTAATCACATTGTCATTTTTCAATGGATTTTCTAGGACTTTAGGCTATAAGGACCTTAGCAAATATGGCAACACCACCACATAATTGCATTATTAAGAACTGTCAGAATGTTTTGTCAGATGAGGCTTTGAGTCACAGAGCATTTTGTACTTGTAACGATTATAGCTGCTGAACCTTGAGAACTAGGAACTACACAAATAGGAATCGCACATGTTGAAGGATTCCTTCATGACACAACTCCCTCATATCCTCTGAGCACAGTTTCAGATTTTTCAAAGTATCACATGTTTCTGCATAGTGACAGCCTATTAATGTACTGTCTCAAAATATTTTCCTGGTATGGTGACAGAGTCTTGGGTCATCTTCTTTTTTTTTTATTCTGTCATTGTGTAACAAACTAAAGACATTGGACAGATAGGCCTCTCTTCATTTTTTGCTGTTCAACACATCTGCTTTTGTTCTTTCTTTGCAGCTGCATTGTATGCATTGTACTTGAGAGCTCATTGTTTGACAATTTACACACACACACACACACACAGGGGCCCATCGCTATGATTTAAGACAAAGCCAAACCTGTTGGATTTTGTGATGGGTCGCTAAAGTCCCATATGACTGAGTAACTGGGGGATGTAATGGATACGGGCAGCAACTGTCCAATTCTCACTTGGATCATGTAAAAGAAGGCTATGAATGAAAATTCCTGGAAAAGTTGTGTAGTGTGATGCCAACTTAAGATGGTCACAGTTTACACTGAATAACTAACTATGTTGTATTACATCAGGTGTCAGGGGTGCATTTCCTGAATATGATCAATCTTATATGAACAAGACAGCAAACAAAGAAGGTAAAGAACGGGTGAGTTTTGGATTGTTTGACGAAGCTCTTTGTTATCTGGCACTTAACAAACAAGTTTAAAGTACTTCTTCGTTGGTTCCTCCCCAGAATCCACATCAAAAAAGCACAGACTGTCGATAAAGCATGGGAAAGGTGCTATATAAATAAAATGTATATAAATAATAATCGATCCCACAAATTTCTGTTGTCATATGTATGTTATGTTGCCATGCCAGACATGTAAAAATGTAAAAAAAAAAAAACTCACAAAAGCACACAAAAAAAGATCAAATTCATTTAATCTATTAGTCTAAAATATATAAATAAGCTCTAAATGTGAGTTGGCTTCAGTGTAAAAGAAGAACAATGGGAAGAGGAACCAACACTTCACAAAACAACTTATGAATGAAGTTGAAAAAAAAAAATTGTTTTCCAAGGCTCGTAGGGCGGAGTGGTGGATCTGAGGCTAGGGATCTGCACTGGCAATCGGAAGGTTGCCAGTTCGAATTCTTTAAATGCCAAAGGGGACTCTTCTCTGTTGGTCCCTTGAGCAAGGCCCTTAACCTGCAATTGCTCCGTCCAGGGTATGACATTAATCTGCATTCAGCCCTCCAACCTGCAGGGGAAAACTTGGGGGTTGGTGGCACAATTGACACTCCAGCCACTATAAAAAACCTCACACTATTTCCGCTCTGTCTGAACTAGTGTGGTGCTGAGGTGTCACCCGTTACATGGCTGAACTCGGGTCCTAATCTGGGATCCTGAGTGGGTTTGTCATGTAGTGGGTGTGGCAATGCGCTGTATCAGCGTGTGCTCCTAACCTCACCTCTCACCAAGACTCATGGAAGCCCCCAAAGACTTGTGCAGGCACCAGAATTGCTTCTTCTACATCCTCAAAGCTTTAAAACAGTGCAAGTACTTAGGTGTGCCATGTTCTACCACTCCTCAGTCAAGGTTAGGGGATTCAACACTAGAGTTAGGAAGGTATTCATAAAGAGGGTACTCGGGGTCTCCCAATAACCAGCCACCAGCAAATTCACCTCCTTTGCCATCGGTCACATTCCAGACTTGAACCAGACATAAGAATCATTTAAACTCTCAGGCCACTTGGCCACAATAACCCCAGTTGTTACATGTCACTGGGCATTTAGCACTGAGAACCTTTTTTGACAGATGTAGATTGAATTCAAGTGGCTAGGAGTGTGAATAGGGCCAAGTATTTCATCCACTGCACCTACAACGCTACATATGCCTGCAACAGCATGAAAACCAATTTGTGTGTCATACAAGGCATCCCCTCCTGCTGGAAATCATACGTAGCTGCTTGCATAGTGCAATAGTAATATGTTTACTGCACGCACATATCTGAACACAGAAGCCATGTGTATCACTGTGGGTCTGCAGGAATCCATTGGTAGTGAAGAAATGGAGAGCTGTCAGAAATTACATAGTGGGGCTGAGTGCAAAATTCCAGCATGTTCTTCTTTTCAGTTTAATATACATGAGACAAGGAGGGTCATTATTACAACCTTGGGCAGCCTGTAATTTCTGTACTAATTACGGATTACTGAGATGGACCAGCATTTAGGCAAGTGATTTGGCTTCTTGGATGGTGCCCTCCCCAAAATAGCGTCTCTGGCAGAGTTTATCAGTTCTCTGGATAGCTGCTTTTGTCATGTCTGGTACTAAGGACACTTCCGACTTTAAAGGATGTGACTGGTGACACAGCGAGTCTTATTGGTATACTTGTGTACTCAGATTGTGCACAGGTATTAAAGCTGTAAAGGGCCCCTTTTGCATTAATTTATAATATACACTATCATTTTTATTTTTATTACCACATTGACCTATTATTATTATTATTATTTATAGTAGTAGTAGTATTTACTGTACATATTGTGCAAATAAGAGAATCAGTTTGTTTTTTTTGTGTTATCTATTTAGTGAGATCTCTGTCTTTCTGCTACAGAATCACAGGAAATCGTCCAGATATGTTGTTTAAATAACGAGTGGATCAGTTCACTTGTATTTTCTCATATAGATTATGTACTACTTTAGTTATGAGGGGACACACTTGTTAGTTACCAAGTTAACTTAAGTATGAGATAACAAAGTACTTAGCATTATAAAGTTTTGATAAATGCACCCCAGATAATTCTCTTTGAGTACTCTTTTCCTCTTTTTTATTAGAGTAAAAGTTCTGCTTCCCATCAAAGATGCAGTATAAACTGCAACATCCACAGGAATAAACAGTATAATTGGATGTATGAATGTAACAAGACAGAGACAGACCACCGCCATGTAAGAGGCACCCTCACAGTAAGATCTATCAATCTACAACTGTGCTAAAAGGAGTTCTTCTCCTTCAGCTGCAATGGCTGGAAAGAGTGTTTTACAATCCAAAATTCCCAAGTTCAAGTCCTGCTGCTGTTTCAGAATAAACAACTCAATGGGAGTATACATGACAGTCCCTACTGTTTAGGGTTGATCCCTGCCTCACATCTAAAACTAAAGGGATAGGCTATGGTACCCACAACCATAAAGTAGATTAAGCAGGTTTGATAATCAATACATAGGTAATGCATGTAACATGTAGTGCTCAAATCAAAATGGTTTCTACTAGTACCTATACAAAGTTGTCAAGAATGTCAGTCTCTTCCTAGCAGCTGGAATCAATTTCTTTTTGAAATGCAAAGGAAATGACTATGGGGAATCTCCATCAAATACTTCCTGATCATGAAAGCCATTTTTCCTTCAAATTGATGAAAGATTTATGCAGACTATAACATGTCGAGAAATGGTATTGTCAGCAAGCAGACAGTCCAACTGAGTATTTTAAAAAAACATTTAAACAGATGATTAAAAGATTTTTCCTGGATGATCTAACTGAGTGGGCCTTCCTTTGCAGATGTATGGAATGAATGAGTGGGCCGTTGCATTATATTTTTAAAGAGACAGAGAAAAAGAGTACTTGAAATTCTGAAAAGGGACTCTGAAGGAATGCTGGCTCCTAGACTTCTATACAGTAAAACTGAACACCTTAATCTAAAAGAGGCTTCAAAGGAAAAAGTCAACCCAAAAGCAAAGTTACATTTAAAAAGAAAATCTGTGTGCTTGTTCCAGATAACTTCCACATGTCCCTGGTGCCTGAATAGTGAGGTGAGTCCATAGAGAATAGATTAGACCTAGTCACTCTCTTAAGTAAATACTGTATGGTCGATGAAACCATCATAGTTGTAAAAGGAATGCTAAGTCACTTAACTAGAAATATTTGTTCAGCAAATTCTCAATCTGCTTCAAGGCTTACACGAATAACAAACAAATACTTCACTCCCCTTTTTGCACCAGTCTGAACCCTGCACTCACATCCACTTCTTCACTTCTTCAGTAGCCTCATCATCACTCTCAAGCCCAATGACTAACATAATTGATTGGATAATGAAGATGTCCAGAGCCCAGTCAAAGACTGGAATCCAATGGACACCCTTTATTCAACTGAAGACCGTGGCTCTACTGTCCTACACACACCAGCAGAGGTAGAAAAAGACCAAGAATGAAAGCTGGTCTTAACAAAATAAACAATGGAATAAAATCCTGAAGGCTGATGCAACCAACACAGATCCAGTCATTCCTGGAAGGATAAGCATTTGAAGAAGTGGAAGCCTTTACCTACTTGGGAAATATCCTTAACAAGCAGGGTGGAACTGACAGAGATGTAAAGGTAAAAACTTAAACGGCAAGAACAACCTTCCTACAACTGAAGAACATCTGGAACTCTAAAGAACTGTCGTTACAAATCAAAATCATGTTGTTGAATGCCAACATCAAGTCATGTTTTCTATATGGAGCAGCAACATGAAGGACAACAGGGAAAACCATGAAGAAAGCTCATATGTTCATAAGCAACTTCCTAAGAAAGATCCTTAATCTCCACTAGCTGAATGCCATCAGTAACAAAGATCTTTGGTACAAAACCAAATAGTTGCCAGTGGAGGATGAAGTGCTCAGATGACACTGGAAGAGGATTGGTCACATGCTCCAAGAACTAGGAGGCAGCATCATCTGCAAAGCCCAGAAATGGAACCCACAAAGCTTGAGAAAACCTCAGTTAATAAACTCTGAAAACAAAGTTCCTTTATATCAAAGTTAGCAGAAATGCGCCTATTGTACACACACAAGTTCCAATACTTGAAATGTTGTGCTAGTCAATGTGCAATCTCCCCACATGGTATAGTCGTTTTCTGTCAATGTTATCATGCATACTGTAGAATATTAAGTGATTATATGTGAGTCCTTAGACATTTCACACATACTGTGAAGTAATATTAATATTTTTATTAAGTAGAAAGTATAATTTGCCCAGTGTGTTATGAAAACGTAAAGCAATATCATTAGAAACTAAAATGGCAATTGTAAAAAGGGTAAAAAAAGAAATGTCACATACCGTAGCAGAATCTTTGGGATTATCACGTGACCATGAAAGTAGCCAGGGAAAAGTATGTCTCCTCTGCTAAAATCCATTAGCCTGGATGTGTGGCCAACGCATAGAGTCAGAGAAATTGGGGTAGATGGCGCTGCAAGTGAGGTCTTGACAGTGTGAAAGAGCATGCAGTGGATGAGGCAGTTTAGAGTAGGTAGAGGTAGGTGTGGCTACAACAGCAATGGAGGAAAGCCAAATAAGCAGACAACAGTTTCGGCTGCTAATTAAACAATGTTTTTGTCTACTTCACACCCCCCCCTTCTTTTTACCATATTACTCTTATGGTACATGTACCTCTGATAACCAAGTGTTTTCTCAAAACTTTGAATTCTTCCACTTCGATACTGTATTTAATTTCTACTTATTAATAATAGGTTACATTCCTTTCTTTTTCTTTTTTATTAAACACTCTTCCTTTATGTTTTAATTATTGTGCTGTATCAGTCTGTGAGAAAGTATTTCTTGGGCTCTACTAGGGGAAACACTGAAAAAGTTTGTTATCAGATTTCAAACAGTGATGGTGACACTTCAAGTTAAAACACTGATCGGATTATTGTACCAAAACAATATTATTTTAAGGTAATTAAAAGTGTTACCACACCTTGACGTTTGAGAAATCCACAATTGCTGAACCCCAAACAAGCTAGGGAACCACAAATGCTGACCTGGAACTTTTGAACTGAGGCTCTCTGTAACATACCAAACCTCTAAACTCATCTGCATGCTCCAACATCATCAGGAGGACATAACTACCAGTGCACTGAGAGGATCTCAGCTAACAAAGAGAGAGAGAAGGAAAGAGAAAGAGAAGACATCCCAAATGCCAACAACAGTCCCCCTAACGATATTCAATTTGGGTCTATATTGTGCTCTGAATGATTCTTTAACACAAACTAAGAATATAATGATTTTTTTTTTGTGTTCATGTTGTCATTGTTATGGCCTTGCAGAGGCACTATAAGCAGAACTACCATTTCAGAATGTATTTCCCAGAATGCATTACCTTTTCTAATGTATAACCCTAATCCTAACCCTAACCTTAACCCGGTCTATTCGTAAAGCTAAAATTCACTGCTAAACATAACTATGAAATCAATTGTATTTTTCTCCTTCAGTAGTAAGTGGGAACTTAACCACATGATGCATTGCAGATATTACCTTTAAATTTTGTCTGAAGTCCACAATATATTGTAAACTTTTGGTTAACCCTCATAAGTGAATGACATATTAATAACCACTCTGTGAAAATATGGTGGCACAGTGACTAGCACTCGTGACTCACAGGTCCACAAGCCAGAGTTGAAACCCTTTCCCTGCTAATGGATGCCTGGAGTTTGCACCTTCTCCCTATATATGTGGGTGGATTTCCTTCTTATCTCAATCAATTATAGGAAGCAAAATAAGTGTTCAAAATTTGATCATATAAAAGTCTGAGGTAAATGCCATGTTAGATCTAACCAAAAGGCAAACGTCAAGCCTTCTAACAGTATTTAGATTGTTTTTTATCAACGATCTTATTAGTGATAGAAAAAATGATTTTATTGCACTAAATGAAACGTGGCTTAGCTCAGACGGCACGGCTGTTTTAATCGAATCTGCGCCTCCGGATTACAGTTTTACTCGTGTGGGTCACCAGGGAAAAAGGGGGGGCGGCTTGGAAAACATCTATTCCTGCCGGTTAAAGTGTAAAGATGTTAGTTTTGGTAAATTCAAGACCTTTGAGTATCTTGCTGTGGTTATTCATGCAGATTCTCACGTTCTAGTATTATCCATGTATAGACCTCCTAAATTTAACATGTCTTTCTTTGAGGAATTCTCAGACCTAATGTCAATTTTAATTACGAACTATGATACACTCTTAATAGTCGGCGACTTTCATATTGATAATCAGTGTGACCTACAAGTAAAGGAATTCATAAACCTCCTAGGCTCTTTTGATTTGAGACAGCTCGTTAATCAGCCTACACATAAAGCAGGTCATACATTAGACTTGGTAATTACCAAAGGACTAAAAGTTGATGTGAAATAGATCATTGATATTGGTCTATCAGACTATTTTCTTCTACTATTTAATATAGAAATAATGATAGAAAACATTCATGAGAAGCATATTATTAAAAAACGCTTCTCTGACTCATCAGCAGCTTTAAAAATGACAAACATTCTAAGCAATCAGTCCATTTATAGTGCCAACTTTAATAGTGAGGATAATGTAAATAGTAAGGTGGAAAATTTTAATTCTAAAGTGAGAGCAGCTGTTGACATAGTTGCACCTGGAAAGGCAGTTAAAAAATCTTCTAGCATTGTTATACCATGGAAGACCCAAAGAGTGTCTGATTTAAAAAGAACATGCCGGAGAGCTGAGCGTAAATGGAGGAAAACTAAACTAATTATCCATTATGAGATATTGAAGGCTAAAATAACAGAATACAATAACACAGCCCATCTTGAGAGGTGCTGCTATTTCTCTAAGATTATAAATAACAATGCTAGTAATCCCAGAGTCTTATTTTCTACAATTGATCGTCTGCTAAACCCAGGTAACACAAAGGAATGCCTCCAAAATACTTCCAGCGAAACCTGTGAGGCTATTACTGTATTTTTCAATCAAAAAATTAAAGATATTAGAAATAACAGAGTACATCTCCCCAACACTGCGGATCCTCCTAAGCCCCAGTACTCCGTTATAAACAAATTAAATTCTTTCACCAGGATTGATTTACCTGATTTACATAGAATAATCTCTCAAATGAGACCCTCCACCGGCGTCCTTGACCCAATACCAACAAGTTTTTTCAAGGAAGTATCAGGCGTGCTAATTCACAATATTCTTGGCATTGTAAACTCGTCATTAGATACGGGGATCTTCCCAGACTGTCTTAAGACTGCTGTAGTTAAACCCCTACTCAAGAAAAATAATCTTGACCCGTCTGCTTTTGAAAATTTTAGACCCATCTCGAACCTGCCCTTCTTAAGTAAAATTCTAGAGAAGGCAGTCATTATGCAGTTAAATGACCACCTCAATAAACACGCTATTTTTGATAAATTTCAGTCAGGTTTTAGAGCAAATCACAGCACAAAAACTGCACTCGTTAAAGTAGTATATGACTTGCAGGTAAATGCAGACAGAGGCCATTTATCTGTTCTCATCCTCCTCGATCTGAGTGCTGCATTTGACACCATTGATCACAATATTCTTAGAAATCGCATTAGTCAATGGGTGGGCCTCTCTGGCAGGGTCCTAAATTGGTTTGAATCCTACCTGGCAGGTAGAAAATTCTTTGTTAGTTGTGGTAATTACAACTCAAAGACGCATGATATTCTATATATATGGTGTTGCACAAGGCTCTATCCTGGGTCCGCTGCTCTTCTCAAGCTATATGCTTCCGTTACGTCAGATTATCTCAGGGCATAACATGAGTTACCACAGCTATGTTGATGACACACAGCTGTATTTATCAATAGCACCTGATGACACCGACTCTCTCGATACACTAACACAATGTCTTACTGGTATTTCTGAATGGATGTAATTTTCTCAAGCTAAATAAAGAGTAAACTGAAATTTTAGTGATTGGCAATAATGGATTCAATGAGGTTATCAGAAATAAACTTCATGCATTAGGATTAAAAGTCAAGACAGAAGTAAAAAACTTAGGGGTAACTGTTGACTGTAACCTGAATTTTAAATCGCATATCCATCAGACCACTAGTACAGCATTTTTTCACTTAAGAAACATAGCAAAAGTTAGACCTCTTATATCATTGAAAGATGCTGAGAAATTAATTCACGCTTTTGTTTTCAGTAGATTAGATTACTGTAACGCACTCCTCTCAGGACTACCCAAAAAAGACATAAATCATTTGCAACGAGTGCAGAATGCAGTTGCTAGAATCATAACTAGGAATAGAAAATCCGAGCACATTTCTTCAATTTTGATGTCACTACACTGGTTACCTGTGTATTTCAGAATTGACTTTAAAATTCTGCTTATAGTTTATAAAGCCTTAAATAATCTCGCTCCATCTTATATATCAGAATGTCTGACACCTAACATTTCAAATCGTAACCTTAGATCCTCAAATGAGTGTCTGCTTAGAATTCCAAAAGCTAAACTTAAAAGAAGTGGTGAGGCGGCCTTCTGCTGTTATGCACCTAAAATCTGGAATAGCCTGCCAATAGGAATTCGCCAGGCAAATACAGTAGAGCACTTTAAAACACTGCTGAAAACACATTACTTTAACATGGCCTTCTCATAACTTCACCTTAATTTAATCCTGATACTCTGTGTATTCAATTCATTATAATAACTATTCATGGTGGCTCTAAAATCTGTACTAACCTCTACTCTCTCTTCTGTTTCTTTTTCCGGTTTCTTTGTGGTGGCGGCCTGCACCACCACCACCTACCCAAAGCATCATGATGCTCCAACATTGATGGACTAAAAGCCAGAAGTCTACATGACCATCATCATCAAGTCCTTCCGTGAGAACCCTAAATGCAAAGAGGAGTGTTTCATTTATGTGAGGTAGAATGCCCAGAGGGGACTGGGTGGTCTCATGGTCTGGAATCCCTATAGATTTTATTTTTTTCTCCAGCCGTCTGGAGTTTTTTTTTTTGTTTTTTCTGTCCACCCTGGCCATCGGACCTTACTCTTATTCTATGTTAATTAATGTTGGCTTATTTTCTTTTCTTACTGTGTCTTTTATTTTTCATTATGTAAAGCACTTTGAGCTACATTTTTTGTATGAAAATGTGCTATATAAATAAATGTTGTTGTTGTTGTTTATTCTGCATTCTCCATTACTAATCACTTTTTGTATTCTTAAGACTCCCGTTTGGCTCTTAACAGGGCTACTGTAACATTTCAACATATGATAAACAAGTTAGTCTTGACCATGTTAGGGGTATTTTGGTCTATAGTCATTTTTACCAATGAAATAGAATTAAGTACCTTTGCAACCATTCCATCATGGCCTCAAGTAGGAAGGTAGGTCTGACCATTTCCATCCCAAAAATGTAAACATTTTGGACACCTAGTATCTGAATAATTCACTGGTTTAATACTTAATAAACCATGCTTAAAAGTATTTCAACCTTTTGAACTCAGCAGGCCAGTTTTCCGGTCATCCGCATAACAGTATACAGTATACCAAAAAAGGCCAGTATAACGGCCAACCTATCTATTGTCACAACCCTGCTGGCCTGAATAGCGGCCTACATAAATCTGTTATGCTATTTTGCTGTTCCACCACTCTGCTCTGTAAATCTTGCAGTCTGCAGCCATAGTGACATTTTCCCGAAAGGCTGCTACACGTCTCAGCCATCATAACCTGGCTGGCCAAAATGCCAGCCTTCGCTATATTAGACTATACATACAATATACCATTGTATAGTTACGCTACTTACGCAAGTTGCACTTCTGTGTCTTTAGCTGCAGGTCGGTTTTGTTTTTGTTTTTTCTCATAGGTTTCAAGAAGAAAACTACAAGCTAGGTGGATTGACAGATAATCTAGAATCCGTTGAATCATTATAGAGAGATTTGGACAGCATACAGGCTTGGACAGATTTGTGGCAGATGAAATTTAATGTGAGTAAATGTAAAGTATTACACATAGGAAGTAAAAATGTTAGGTTTGAATACACAATGGGAGGTCTGAGAGTTGAAAGTACACCTTATGAGAAGGATTTAGGTGTTGTAGTAGACATCACTAGCAACATCCAGACAGTGTTCAGAAGCCATTAAGAAGGCTAGAAGAATATTAGGTTATATAGCACGATGTGTCGAGTACAAGTCCAAGTTGGTTATGCTCAAAATTTATAATAATAATAATACATTTTATTTATTCGTAGGTGCCTTTCTAAAGACTCAAGGACACCGAACAATAGATAAAACACACATTATAAACAAAACTAAAAGTACAAAATTTTAAATCAGACAGAGCAATTGTAGTCAAAAAGAAAAAGCAGTCTTAAACAAATGAGTTTTAAGTTTAGATTTGAAAAGTGAGAATGAATCAATATTTCGAAGTTCAGATGGTAATGAGTTCCAGAGCGGGGGAGAAGAACAACTGAATGCTGTGCTCCCCATGGTGGTAAGGCGGACAAAGGGGACAGTCAAGTGGACGGAGGATGAAGTGTGCCAGAGGGAATGGAAATATGGAGGAGGTCAGACAGATATGGAGGGGCAAGGTTGTGGATAGCCTTAATTGTTAACAGGAGAATTTTGAAATCAATGCGGTACTTAACCAGGAGCCAATGAAGCTGCTGAAAGACAGGAGTGATATGGCGAATAGAGGGGGTTGTAGTAATGATGTGGGCAGCTGAATTTGGGACCAGTTGAAGCTTATAAAGAGACTTGCTAGAAAGACCAAAGAAAGGGGAATTGCAATAATCGAGACAAGAAGTGACAAGGCTATGAATAAGGATAGCAGTGGTGTGGGGCGAATACGATCAATGATCCACAAGTGAAAATATGCAGACCGGGAGATGTTATTGATGTGGGACTGAAAGGATAAAAGTACTGTCAAGGATGACACCCAGACTCTTAACCTGTGGGGAAGGGGAGAGAGAGGAATTATCAATAACAAATTTAAAAATAAATATTAGTTAATGTACTGGTGAGGCTTCATCTGGAGTACATAGTAGGACATTGAAAAGGTCCAGAGAAGTGCGACTAGGCTGATTCCAGTGCTACAGGGGATGAACTTTGGAGAAGGATTAAAAGAGCTGAGCCCTTTAAGTTTAAGTGAAAGAAGAGTTAAAGAGGAGACATGATTGAAGTGTTTAAAATTATGAAGGGAATTAGTCCAGTGGATCGAGACTGTTATTTTAAAATGAGTTCATCAAGAACAAGGAGACACAGCTCGAAACTTGTTAACAGTAAATTTCGCACAAACATTAAGACATTTTTCCTTACACAGAGAATTATAGAAACTTGGAACAAGCTACCAAGTAGTGTCATAGACAGTAGGACTTTAGGGACTTTTAAAACTAGATTTGATGTTTTCTTTATCAGAAGAATTAAGTGGATAGGACTTGCGAGCTTTGTTGGGCTGAACGGTCTATTCTCATCTACAATGTTCTAAATTTTCAATTTTCTAAAAAAATGGAAAAAGGATTTCAGTTGTACTTTATCATGGGATCAACTAAAACAATAGATACGTAGTGTGCAGAGAAAAATGCAAGCAGGCAAAGACAGCTTTTGCCCTTCTGCTCAACAGGTCTCTTTCCATCCAGAGCTCGCCTTAGGACACCTGCATTACAGTGTGACAGGTGTACCACCCAAGTCAAACTCCTCACCTGCCATTGTCCCTGGAGCAAGTTACACCACTCCAGAAGCCAGAAGTGAGAGCCCCACGGGGAAGGGGAGACACATGATGACTGATCAGATGATGGTGAAAATCATGTGAAGTGTTCTTAAGCATTGCTTCTGGCGCTAAAATCTGTTTTGAAGCGTATTACTGAAAGGTGCAGTTTTGTCATTAGATCCTTATAATAGATGGTAGAAAATTATGAAAACTGTGAGACTGAAAGTGATACAGCTATAGTATCAAAACATTGTGGCTTATCATGATATTTCCATTATATAATAAAATTTTACTTTTATAAATTACAATATTTGGTTTTCAGAATAAGTGAAAATAGCTACGGAGGCTAGAGTTATAGTGCCGAAACTCTGGGGAGGGCAGGATTCAAAGGGTTAATTCAGTAGATGTTTATTTTGGGCTTCAAGTTATCATACATCTCCCTATTATAATAAAAAAATTCTGGGATGAGACGTGACTTTTTCAGAGAGATACTTTCACGTCCCGCGAGACAACACTGTGTGCCAAGAGATTTAACCGCGCCTGGGGCCGGAAATAAAAGACAAAGAGTAGATGACAAAGTAGAACGTCGCAAAGAATTCAAACAAGTTGGCAAGATACACATGCAGAGCAGGTTAGAGATAATGTAAGTACGAAAATTCTAAAGTCTCAAAAAAATGATAGTAAAGATCGCATAAGCGCAAACAATCAGAAATTAATACTCAGTGAAATAATGGAACAGCGAAAAGAGATTGAATATATTGTTCAATTTAAACTTTAAGTCGGAGACTTGTAGATCGTTTAATTCATGTTGCCATCAAGGAAAAGTAGTGTTTCTTCCCAATGAAGAGGCATATCCACGATAATTTAAAGATTTGTTGTTTGGTGAAAGTGAAATCCATATACAGTATGCGCGCAGCAGAGATGTGACGTGGCTGGCGCGTAGCCCCGGCCATGGTTGGCCAGTAAAGCGAGCAGGGGGAGAAGAAAAAAGTCTGAACATTTACTTACAATAATTTGTATGAACTTATATGTAAAGTAATGCTTCATTCAAGTTGTTACACGTGCACGTCAGAGGAACACCCTTCCAGCTCATCACAAGTATGCAATACCCCATTGAGGAAAGACGGGGCGCTGTTGCTAATAGCCTCGTCTTTTTTCTCCTCCTCTGCAGTGGCAAGAATACACCCCCTGAAGGAAAATAATCCCGCCCCTTCCAGCAGGGTTATGTGTCCAATGCGTACTGATGTTGGTATCACATTTGGACCTGGACTTAGTGGAAGGACAGATCTGCTTTCAAGGACCTAAACCTTTTCTCAAAGCCAAGAAGGCTGCATATTTTGTTGGTATTTTGTGCCCTCGAGCACTGATTTTTAATCAATTACCCAATTACAATTCAGTGCAATTCAATACACGTCATAATTAACAAGAACTACCAAAGCAAACATGAGGGTCATCGGCTCTAAGAGACTAACTTCCCTCATAAGGCTACCCAATGTTTCCAAATATCCATTACTCACACTTTCCTTACTATCTCACTTCCTGTGCTTATATGAATACTCTTTCATCTATGAATTGGCAATGGACTGGGGCTCAAGGAGGATAGGCCCCCAGCAGAAGAGAATGATTTCAAGCCATGTTACAAAAACAATGAGTTAACGTTAGCTAATATAACAGACACAATGGAAACCTCCAATGGGACAAAAACATTTCAGGATAATAAGCAGTTCAATTGTTCTTTTTTTCCTAACAACGTCCAAGCATACAGCTGCCACTTACAAACCATGGAAAGATAACAAAGCATGTTTCTGTTTAAGAAAATGCCACTCAAACTCTATGAGCTCAAGTCGCAGATATTGTACTTCAGGGTCCTGGAAATGGAGAATTGGAGTTCATTAGGTGGATAAATGTGTGCACAGACAGACTAATGGTGGGATGGAGGAACAGTTAACATTTAACACAGTGACTCCTGAATCTAAGTCCTGGGGATCTCCTGTGGAAAATGTCTCAAGGAAAAAGAAGAAAAGGTGGGAGAAAGTTAAACATGAACACCATGATGCAGCCCATAAAGAAATCATTAGACTGCCACCAGTGTCATATTTAATGGCATGTTTCACTAACAGCAAGAAGTAGCTGCTAATGGCGAGGTTAGTCAACACTAATCCCAGCCACCACAATGGACCCCCAGCCCTGAACATAAGAACCACAGATTTTCAGGAATCCATTCACAGTTGCAAGTGTCGCCAGCTGAAACAAAAGGCTCCCAGATGCTCTTTATTACAGAGTCATGTAACTCTTCACAGAAATGTTTTTCATTACTTTTCAAAGTCACTCGCACTTTCTAAATCATCGCTGAATCAAATCAGCTGCTAATCGTAGCCTTGGAATTTATTTCTGAGTCCTTCTTCTCTTCTCTGCTTATTGCACTTCCGCTCGCATCCATTGCCCTTTTTTAACAGTGATGTGCCAAAAGCATTACCATGGTGTAACAATAATTATTCTCTGAGGCCATTTGAATGATTCATGAAAGCCTCACTGTTTGCCAGTCTCTTATGGAAAGCACTAGGCTTGAATCGTGGTGGCTTAACTTTAATTTACAGGCATCAGAATTCACTTGGGAGAAGAGGAATCAACACTTTCCGTCAAGGTATCTTGTTCAATGTTTGTTTGGTGCCTCCATTGTGTTTGTTCTGTTATGTGTAAGGTATTTTATGAGCATGACATCATATTGACAGGACAAAAATACAGAAGATGCACCATTATGAACAGCATGGCCTGCTAATGTAAGACAGTTGGGTATTGGACTGTCAACCACAAGGCTGATGATTCATTCTCTCTTATCTTGAGAGAATACACCCAAAAGTGATATATTTTTATATACAATATGATACAATTTATTTTTGTATAACCCAAAACCACACAAGAAGTGCTTCAATGATCTTTAACAGGCCCTGCCTCTTAACAGCCCCCCAGCCTTGACTCTCTAAGAAGACAAGGAAAAACTCCCAAAAAAAACCTTGTAGCTGAAAAAAATGGAAGAAACCTTGGGAAAGGCAGTTCAGAGAGAGACCCCTTTCCAGGTAGGTTGGGCGTGCAGTTGTTGTCAAAAACAACATACAATACAAGACAATACAATACACAGAACAGAAGACAAGTAATCTTCAATACAGTATAAATGTAAAAAATCTAAAAATTATCACTCACATATATTTTTATACGTTACTCACCCCATGTACTTTGTAGTGATGGCCGAGAAAATATTTTGAATCCCATGTCCCATCTCATGGAGAATAAACTTTCTGGTAGAAAGGGAGCCTATGGTGACCAACGTTAGACAACATCAAACAATACAAAAGCATCCATGAAAAAAATCTTATTATTCATGTCACATATTCCATACATCAAGTCACTCACAATAAGCAAAAACATTGTTTTTATGCGAAAATATGTTTTCAATAAATGCTTCTGGGAAAATCAGAGCAGTGCAGGCAGAGGAAATGCTTTCACACAGGAACAAGCTTCTGAATTGAAGGCAGGACACTTGACCAATGAATGAAGGGGAGAGGCAGGTCTTCAAGTCAAAAGCCCTACCCTCTGCATGCACTGCTCTGATTTTCTGAAAGTGCTTAATTTAGCAATACTTTAGCATAAAGTGCATACATTTTGCCCATTGTGAGCATACGATCGGATGACTAGACATGTGGATTATGTGTTATGAGTAACTTGGCAGCATGGTGAAATTCCAGAAAATATTCAGAGGACAGGGTTACTGGCACACACTGCAAATTTGCTGCGAAACATACTTTGGCAAATTTTGGTGCTCAAAGCTGCTCATGAGTTAACATCCTCTAGTTTTCTCAAGGGTTTACTCTCTGTTTTAGACTGTCCACTTCTTCAAGTTCTCAGAGATTTTGACATTGTCTCATTCATTAATGCCTTGACCTGTGTTTTACATTTTTTTCATGGCAGCTCGGGCATGAGGCTACACCAGAGACAGACAAATATACTTGTATACACCCGGAACGAAAAAGTGGCAGGTAGCCTGGCGAGATCTGCACATGAGAAGACATACACAAGAAATATGACAAAGTGAGAGCGTGGGAGGAGAGCCTGGTGCAGGCTATGGTGAAGGAGACAGAACAGGGTATTGGATGAGTACATCTTGTTAGTGCCAACACCACCACACCGCCACACACCATATTGATTTTAACTTTCTTACTTTTTTTTGTATTCTTTCACATTAAGTTAAATTTGAGTCAGATGAGGCACTACTATACTAAAACCTGAAGTGCATTATCCCCATGACTCTCCATGTGCGTATACTGCAGTCTCTGTGTATTCAGGTGTACAGCCTACAGGAAGCATTTGCGGTGTACGCTTCATACTTTTTAATATTATCTGGGTAGCCACCTAATGCATGTGAGCATGCTTACATATATACATTTTACATAATAATTCCAGCAGGTCTCCGAAATGGACAATTTCTGGCACTTACGGACATCACAAGTAGGGAAAGATGTGGTAAGTGAGAAGGACTGACTCAGGTAGGAAGGTGAGGTGGACACCCCTCAGATCTCCTCAGTAACTGGGGACAGTGTGTGGCAGGAAAGGAAGCCCCCCTAGGATCTCCTCAGTAACTGGGGACAGTGTCCTGAAGGTCAGGAACATTAATTCTGTAAGCCTAGGATGAAGCTTCCTTTTATGTGGAGTTGTTATGTTCTCCATCCTTCTGCATGGTTTTTTCTCCCTCTACCCTGGGAAGGCAGGGAACCAATCGGTCACAAATTTCTTTGTTTCTATTTTGAAAGATTTAGATTTTGTATTCTTTCACGTACAAATATTACACATATTATTATTATTCTTTTTTCATTTTGAAAATTTTCAGTTGCCATCTCATTTTCCTGTTCCTTGGGCACCACTAGTTTATCATCATCAGCAGTGAAGTCATCAGTGGGCACCTATAAAACAGTAAATTCAGAATCCTGGTAAAGGGGATCATTGTAAACTTGCTAATTGCCTTGCATTTATTTTTGATTTTGTGACCTTTGCCTCCTATTGTTGAGTTTGATGTCTGCATTGTTTTTATCGATTGTTGTTTTTCTGGTTAGCGACTCCGACTGCCATTTTGGCTATTCTTTTACCCAGCCTTTTATCATCAGGATGCCTTTTTGAACTTTCCTTTAAGGAAAAGATTTTTACAAACTGCTCTTTTAAGGGCAAGCTAATCTTTTCCTATTGTTGGTAAGGCAAGCCTCATGCCGTCACTGAGGACACTCACTGCCAATCCGTGGACATGGAAGAAAAACGCAAGGACCCAGAGAAACAGCCAGTGACCACTCTGGAAATGGAGCTGAATCTATTCCTCTGGTCTTATCCCAAAATCCCAGAGTAACAAGAGATTATTAAAATTAGCCCCATGTAAACTTTACATTAAAGAAAGGAGACGAGAACAGGAGAGGTTGTCTTTGTAATGGTCTAAACAAAATGTACAAAAACCGAATGGGAAACAACCAACAATGGAATCCTAGTGCAATTAATGCCAGCCTTTTTTTTTTTGTTATTTCGGGATCAGCAGCCAGATTTTCACTTTTCATAAAAGGCCATGCGCAACTGAAGCCTTACATTTCTCACTAACTGCCTTACCTTTCAATCCTTAACTGCTACGATTGTCTTATTTATTTATTGATTGATAAAACCTGTTCTTTTAAACCAGCACCATTATTCTGTTCTCCTTGTTCATCTTGTTATTCATTTTGCGGTGTAAATCAAAGCCTTCAGAAAGAATCCTTTTGGGGTAAAACTGAGGACTGCTTGTTGAAATGAGAGCAGACCAAATGGCAACGTGTGCAAAGTTTGTTTGGCCTCACTACGGGAGCAATCATCTGAATAAAGAACTCACAGGAGGACATGCTTGCTCCTTAATGCACTAGCCGAGGAGCTTTTATCCTGTTTCAGTACAAATACTATTCCGGACAGAAACTGTTTGATGTGCTGGTGCAGATGACTCCCAACTAAAGATAATCACATAGCTGCCCTGAGGGAGAAAAACAGGAGTACGCTGCCAAACCGCATTCCTTCTGGAAAAACGTCTCCGAAGCTCAGAGTGTAGAAGGCTCAAGGCACAAAAGGCAGGCAAAGGGTTAACTCCAAGATAAGCTAAATGCCATGCTTGTTCATCACATAGGAACGCCAAAACACAGAGCAGTTTTACTGTGATGTCGGTAATCTATTCTTTGAGAAATGAAAGTCAACCTGCACACAAATAAAAATACAATCAGCAGCATTAGGCTACTGTCAGGGCCGCCAAGTCATCACA
>JANRMT010062833.1:17720168-17803668 GCA_026402145.1 Polypterus bichir lapradei | reverse complement strand
TATCTATCTATCTATCTATCTATCTATCTATCTATCTATCTATCTATGATATAGTATTTTAAACTTATTAATCAATTAGATGTATTTAGAGAAATCTGGGCTGTAAATGATGTTTTATGCTCCATGGAAGATGAATGTCTAGTACTAAAGTATGAGTAGGAAAACTGTGTTATTAAATTTTGTTTAATTTTGACTGTTAATTTGACTGCAATTATGTTATAATTGTTAATAAAGGTCTGTTTAAAAATGAAAAAAATATGATATAGTGCCTTTCTATGTATCTGTCTATTTATCTATCTATCTATTAGTATATAGTGCCTTCACTTCTTCTTCTTTTGGCTGCTCCTGTTAGGGGCTGGCACAGCGGATCATCTGTCACTATCTCTCTATTAATCTATCTATGTATGTATCTATCTATCAGTATATAGTGCCTTTCGCTATCTATCTATCTATCAATCTATCATATATTTCATTGTTTTATCTATCTATCTATCTATCTATCTATCTATCTATCTATCTATCTATCTATCTATCACTATATAGTGCCTTTTTGCTATCTATCTATTAGTATATAGTGCCTTTCAACTTCTTCTTCTTCTTTCGGCTGCTCCCATTAGGGGTTGCCACAGTGGATCATCTGTCACTATCTGTCTATTAATCTATCTATGTATCCATCGATCTATCTATCTGTCTATCTATTTATCAGTATAAAGTGCTTTTCACTGTCTATCTATCTATCTATCAGTACAGGCCAAAAGTTTGGACACACCTCCTCATTCAATGTGTTTTCTTTATTTTCATGACCATTTACACACCTGTGAAGTGAAAACCATTTCAGGTGACTACCTGTTGAAGCTCATCGAGAGAATGCCAAGAGTGTGCAAAGCAGTAATCAGAGCAAAGGGTGGCTATTTTGAAGAAACTACAATATAAAACAAGGGTGGCACAGTGGCGCAGTGGTAGTGCTGCTGCCTCGCAGTTAGGAGACCTGGGTTCGCTTCCCAGGTCCTCCCTGCGTGGAGTTTGCATGTTCTCCCCGTGTCTGCGTGGGTTTCCTCCGGGCTCTCCGGTTTCTTCCCACAGTCCAAAGACATGCAGGTTAGGTGGATTGACGATTCTAAATTGGCCGTAGGGTGTGTTTGTGTGTGTGTCCTGTGGTGGGTTGGCACCCTGCCCAGGATTGGTTCCTGCCCTGTGTTGGCTGGGATTGGCTCCAGCAGACCCCCGTGACCCTGTTCGGATTCAGCGGGTTGGATAATGGATGGATAGAATATAAAACATGTTTTCAGTTATTTCACCTTTTTTTGTTAAGTACATAACCCCACATGTGTTCATTCATAGTTTTGATGCCTTCAGTCATGAAAATAAAGAAAACACATTGAATGAGGAGGTGTGTCCAAACTTTTGGCCTGTACTGTATATATCTATCTATCTATAGTGCCTTTCACTATCTATCTATCAAACCTTTTTGTTTATATACTTTTAATAGTGCAAGTTCACTAAGGGGGTCTTGCAAAGTAAAACATCATTGAAATAATGAAATCTCCTTGGATTATGAAGGAGTCCATGCGCAGGCCACATCCTGTTGCATTAATCTCACTTTCATTGATGGCTCTAGTGTATAATAAGGTTTAACAAAAATCACTTCCTGACAACCTCCAGGAAAACATTCATAGCACCATGAGCTCTCATGATGATGCAGCTCCTGTGTGGGAGGCTGTTAAAAATTCCTGGGGGGATAAACCTTAGTCAGAACAGTACATTAATCCGGTAATTTGTGATCTAAACTCCTCCATTGCCAAGTCAGATGCTGGATGAACAATGAGCAGCAAATATTAGGTGGCACACAGTCTTGGGTTCAATCATCCTCCATGTGCATTTTGATTCTCTCCCCATGTCCACATGGGTTTTTAATCTGGTGGTCCTCCCATTTCCCAAAGACAAGCAGTTAAGACTGACTGGTGATTCTAAAGTGACCCAGCATAGGTCTGTGTGTGAGTGATGGACTGTCCCTTTGGCCAAGGTTATGTTCTAGTGCTGCACCTGATGTAGCTGGTACAGACTTCATCTCCTCATGAACCTGAATTGGAATAAGGAGGTTGAAAAATAGATGGATGAGTAACATTTCATTCATGTAAGATGATGATATTTTGTGAAATTTCTTGTGAAACTGGTCTCCTCTCACCTTCAACAGATAAGGCTGAACCCTAACTACTCGACCAAGAATTTTGCTATATTTTATCAATACAGAGCCCCATCCTTTCAGGTTAATAATGTTGGTCATTCTTACAAATTGATATCTGGGACCAAGAACTGCATATCATAAATATCAGGATTGCTGTTATTGAATAGTCTGTGAAGCTTCACAAACCTTTGGCTTGGCCAGTCTGTGTGGAGCTTGCGTGTTGCACCGTCTTCATAGGATTTCCTAAGAAATACCACTTTTTTTTTCCATATGCCAAAAATATGCATAATGAGCATCTCAAAACTAAAAGAACATGGCCTGCTTTGGACTGGAGTCCTGCCAAGTCCATCTCATGTGCTGGTATGCCACCACTAGTGTGGAATCTATCAATTGTCCTCATGCTCAAATAGGTTTTTCTTCAGGCTGGCTGGTTTCCTACCACATTCCAATGACATCTTTTTTGGGTGGACTTGCTTGTGTTAGCTGGAATTGGTGTGAGAGAATGCGTTCTGCAATAGATTGGCATCCTCTCTAATCAATCGAATTCAGTGGCATCCCATGCCATGCACAGTACGGAGCTTGTAAACTCTTTTCATGTTCTTTTGCATTTTCCTTCCACATTCCTAATAGGCTAAATGGCTTCTCTAAAATGGCACTCTATTAATCCAATAGCCCATGTGAGGGGCTGACTTCCCATCAAGTGCTGAATCCTGCAGGGACACATACAAAAATAGCTGAAATGTACACAAATTGATAAATATTTGCCATTAAATGATAAGCCAAAATGAAGTACCACATTTCTCAAGGCCATTACGCGAGGTAGAGGCAGCCAAGTGGGTTGGGGTTGGGGGATCCTTTGATAGGCGATCCCTTGTAATGTTCAGTCAGCAACATGCCTTGGTCTAGTGCACACCATGCTTTCGCTGTCAAAGCATTCTTCAAAAACAACAAAAATACATCATCACCACGCAAGGTGCCTTCCAAACACACTTCAGCATTCCTCCTAATGGTGACATCCCAAATCGGAAAAACAATTCTTCAGTGGGTGGCTAAATTTAGACAGATGGGTACAGCATTGAACAGAACATCTCCAGGCTGTCCTCGGACTGTACAAACACCTGAAAACATCCAAGCTGTAAGGGCATCAATTTTGCAGTCTCCTAGATGTTCAGCACACAAACATGTTTTTCTTTCTGCCTTCGACATTTCCAACATGTCTTAGAGGAGGATTTTGCATGAGGACCTTAATTTCCATCCATACAAAATGATGGTAGCGCAGGAACTCACTGACAGAGACTGGGAGAGCCATAGAGAGTTGTGTGCGAACATTCTGCAAACCGTCCATCGAGATGCCATCGTCATGTGCAGCGATGCGGCACATTTCTATTTGAATAGTTGTGTAAATAAACAAAACTTTCACTATTGAGCTGAATCCTACCCTCGTGAACTTCATCAGAACCCCCTGCACAGTGAGCGTGTTGCAGTTTGGTGCGCCGTTGCAGAATTTGGCATTGTAGGCCCTTTTGAGGAAGGAGGACCAACGATCACCGTCACTTCAGAACATTGCATTCAAATGCTAGAGAACTTTTTGCGGCCCCAAGTAGAAGAAATAGATGTGGTGGATGCCTGGTTTCAACAGGATGGAGCAACAGCTCATACTGTGTGGAGGTCCATGCAAGTTTTGTGGGAGATGTTTCCAGGGAAGCTGATCTCCCTGTATGGCAATGTTGGGTGGCCTTTACGTCTGCCTGATCTCACTCCATGCGTTTTCTTCTTGTGGGACTATCTCAAGTCGAAGGTATTCACACACCGACCTCAAAACCTTAAAGCCCTCAAGGACACTATTCCCTCTGAAATGGCCGAACAAGTCATGCAAATGTTCAGAAATTGTCTCAAAGAGTGTATCTCTAATGATGGCCACCAACTTGAAGACATCATTTTTAAAACAGAGTGAAATATTTTTTTTTTGTAAACCCTTTCTTGTGTCGTAATGAAATTTATTTTATCTTCTAGCATTTTTGAAGAATAAACATTTGAAATGTGGTACTTACTTTTGGCTCAACCTGTATTAACACTTAAATTTTGCATGGAGATCTTTGAATTCCTGTAGCTGGAATTAAAAGACATCTTTGTATTCATCCATCCATTATCCAACCTGCTATATCCTAACTACAGGGTCACGGGGGTCTGCCGGAGCCAATCCCAGCCAACACAGGGTGCAAGGCAGGAAACAAACCCTGGGCAGGGCGCCAGCCCACCGCAGGCCGCAAGCACACACACACCAAGCACACACTAGGGACAGTTTAGAATCGCCAGTGCACCTAACCTGCATGTCTTTGGACTGTGGGAAGAAACCGGAGTACCTGGAGGAAACCCACACAGGGAGGACCCGGGCAGCGAACCCACTGTGCCTCTTTTTGTATTCATATAATATTATTATTATTATAAAAGATGAAATAACAAGCGTGAGAATTGTGATCACCACAACACGTTCCTTCGTCGTTCATCAAAATTGACCTGTCAATGAGTTAACTCTGAGTGAAGCACCAACATGAAAACTGGTAAATGGTGGTTTACAGCTTTTGTGGTTCATCCAAAAAGGATTTTTATTCCACTAAACATGCCATATCCACAAAAAGCTTTGCAGAAATAAACACTCCTAGTAGCTACTGAACTAATTAGCTGTCAACATCAAGTGAATCTCAACACGAGAGCTTTACTAAATGGCTTACATTTAGGGAAGAAATAGGTTGAATTAAAAAGGCCAATGTTCAGGAAAACTTGCAAAAGTGAACTGTGTACTGACTGTACAGGCAACTCTCTTAAAATAGGATTTTTAACAGTCAAGGGTCAATAAAGATGGAAAGGAAGATAATGATCAAGTGAACAAAACCAAGGATGTGAAACAAAATTGTAGTAAAAGAGACATAATGAGTGAGTAACAAAAGTAAATCACATAACCAGATCAAAAAGGAACGATCTAAGTCATAGTCAGTGACAGACAAGAACTGATAACCAGAAGCCTATTTTTAACACTGAATAAATACCGCCAGTTTTCTTGATCCTATCCACAAACCGGGGAAGTGTACGCTGTTCACCTTTATACCGTTGTGATAATAATCTCATGCGTCACCGATCATCCCATCTATAATAATAATTAATATAAAGTATTTCAAAATGGTGGAATCTATACAAAATCAAAAATGGCGCTAGGGAAGAACGCAAATGATTTTTATCAGAACTAAAAACTTTTTGGAAGAAAGAATAAATGTTGGCGTTAGATTACTGGGACTTTAAACAATGATTCAAATATTTTTTGAAACTAAGGAACAGCTATAAAAAATGGAAAACAAAATCCAGATTATGAGCAACGGAGTCAGTGGATAACAATCATTCACAATTCATGAGTTTATTTGAATGAACCAATTGAGTGTGAAATTAAACGACAAATATTGAGGCAGAGTTCACCTGATACGATCAGCAGCCCATGGATGGAAATCAAAATGCTATTAACTGTGTAATGTAGTTTTGCTATATAAATATAGAAGGCTGCGTGTCCTTGTTAGAGCCACACTCTTGCCTTGATCCGTTTCCGTGGCCCAGATGACAAATGGCACGATTTCACACTTGGTATCGATACTGTAGATAGTGCTCAGTAGGGATGACATTTTTTGTGTGCATCCCTGTCTACAAATTGGTGTGAAATTTCATCACTTGTAAGGTTTGCCGTTTTTTTTCTTCTTCCCTGTGATGCTTGTAATTGGCCGCTTGTTTTTCCAGTCATTCAGCATGTCATGGCCGCTCCATTCTTGAGACAAATGCTTCATATCTGCAGAGTTAGATTACAAAGACACATAATCCTTGGCCCTTTGTTTGGTTACGCTCGAAGATATTAAGTATTGTGCTGCTGAACCGGTTAAATATTCCTTCTCCTTAGAAAGGGGCTTTTCTGCTGATAATATCAATAAGTGAAATACGCATTTCATTAAGACATGAAGGGAAAAACATGAAAATGTAAAACAATAGGCTGGTATCCTGTTGTAGCCTCTAGATATCGTATTAATAATTCAGTCCAGCTAAGCAGCTGTCACTGGAGTTTGAGGAACACACAAAAGCTC
Source organism: Polypterus bichir lapradei (assembly GCA_026402145.1). NCBI lineage: Eukaryota > Metazoa > Chordata > Cladistia > Polypteriformes > Polypteridae > Polypterus > Polypterus bichir. The sequence goes on along the minus strand of JANRMT010062833.1, from coordinate 17,797,365 downwards.
TAACACCTCATGCAGCTGTGTTAGTTCAGCATCAGCGCATTGTGTTTCTCTTAAATAATACAGACATTATGGTACCCTATAGACATTTCGAAAGCTTTGAATAATTACAAAGCTAGATTAGTAAAACAGCACACTAGTATTTTATCATTTATATGTAATCCTGGGGTCCAACCTATGACCCCAACAACCAACACAATGACATTTTTGTTACTGAAAACAGTGAGAAGTTAGCTTATTTATGTTGAAGGAACACCCAAGCCTACCAATAAAGATGTCACGTACCCCGCCTGTTTTTCTAACATTATATTCTCCACAAAGTCTTCCCTCATTCTTTTGTTTTTCCTTTGATTTCTTCCTATCCTCTCATGCAATGCACCCTAACGTAAAGCTTGTAAACCTCTGGTAATTACACCCAATCCTGCTGACCTAAATGTGACCCTGGGCACACCGCACTCTGGAACCGAGGATCAATATATTAACTAAACACCTTCTATAAATTCAGTGGGACCTTAAGAAGCCCTTACTGGACCAACCTGTTGCTACTTCTTAGGAATCGAATATGCAGTGACCCTCCAGATGACTTCATTGGGCAACGATGAAGGTCCCCATCTCTCGTAGTTGTCAGGTCTCCAATGAACTGCATTTATGGTCCTGTCTACACAACACAATCTGCCAGCTTCTAGAACCTTCCCTCTGTGACAAACCACCCTTCACTGGCCTGAAACACAATATAAGTGAGGTTATCCGCTGGTAAGGTTCAAGCTTTCAGAGCAAGAACAAGGGAGTCCCCTTCACAGTGCCTCACCTTCTGTTATAGGACTGAAATCTGCTTTCCAGGTTCTTCAAAACTGGCTATAATATCATACCTTGCTTCTTCTGTTCACCAAAGGCTTCCAAATTATCAATGAATCTAAACTTGAAAGCTTTCAGGACTCCATTTTCAAATACAAAGTTGTAGTCATGTCATCCTGAGCGAGGCTCTCAGTGACAGTCTCCCCAAGATTTTGCAGTAACACCAAGGAGTTTCTGAACATCCAATCTTGTTGCCTGAAGGATAAGAAGATGATGATGCATTCAAGTCGACTTCACAGTGGCCTCAGTTGGTCAGCTACCACTCTTTAGTTCAGTGGTTCTCAAACTGTGGGGCGGCCCCCAGGGGGGCGCAAAGTAACAAAAAGGGGGGTGCGAAGATGTGAAAAAAAGAAAACAAGAATCGAAAATATGAAAAATACATCTATTGAAACCAAAACAAATTAACTTAAACTACATTCTGATACTAGAAAAATAAATACAGTATAGAGTTAGATAAATGTTGATAAAAGTTAAGAAGGTATAATAAAATATTCATCTATGATATATCATTAATTAAAAAAGAACAAATTGGTATAAGTGGGCTCCTTTCAAAAAAACCTTAGGGGGGCGCAATTAAAACTGCTATGAAAACTCAGGTCGCAAATACGTAAAGGTTGAGAAACGCTGCTTTAGTTGGTTCCCACTCTAATGCAGCACAGCATGGTAGGATCTCTGTTCCAACATTCGATTTCATGCTTGACAAAATTTTAAGGAGCAAAGCCAAGCTTTATTGGTAAGATCAGGGCCGGCATGTTAAATAATGCTGCCTGAGGCAAGGCATATTTTTCTCAGTTCCTTATATACCCTTATTAGGCATGAGTCGATACAATCAGTCCACATACAGCACGTAATGTGATACAGGATTCATAACACAATATAGTACATCCTTGAGCCAATGGGCAAAATAATAAACAAGTATTATTTTTCGTAAAAATGTGGAAAAAAATAAAGGGAATTGCTTAAAATCAATTAATCACGTAAAGTGGTCATTAAAGACAATGCAAATATATAAATTCTTAACCGCTTCTGTTAAATGTACTGTATATTTTTATTACGGTGCAGAATGCACCTTTTCTGCTTCGTTCATCCAGCACGCTTCTCTACATACCTTGACCGTTTCACAACTCTGTCCTCCAAGCTAAAAGGCCCCTGCCCATTTAAACTAAACATGCAGATTGTAAACTTATGAGACATTTAACCGAAATTTGTTCTGTGGCTGATACCTTAAAAACATTTCAAAAATTAAAAATCAATTACTGACCTGTAGATTCGAACAGCGCATGTGCTGTTTCGATGCTCAGTGTGGCAAAGTAGTGCAAATTGCCCTTCAGAGATATTTGAAATGACCAAAGTGCGACCTGAGGCAATTGCTTTGTCACCTCACCCCGTGAGCAGCATCAGTATGCAAGCATTTAAGATGCCAATGAACTGGAAGGTGGCTTTTAGTCATGAGCCAATTTTTGAGAAGGACAGAGCCAGAATCTTGAAAGCCTAGTTTGCGGTGACCTGTGCCATTTTTTTTGCACATTTCTTCAATTAAAGCAGGCTTCGTCTGGGACCCAAACACTTCATTTGATGTACTGTCTTATCATTTACATACCCACTTATATATGTATATTTTAAATATGAAAGAACAGAGAGACTGTCTAAATGGCTGGGAACTGGCCAGGTACCATGTTTAATGCAAAAACAAAAAAAAAACAAAAAAACAGAAAAGTCCAACAGCATCACAGATGTCTTGAGCCCTTTGCAGCCTCTCGTGTAGGCTGATAAGTAATCATGACTTTCGACAGGATCACTCTCCTCTCTGGAGCTCAGTCCTCTTTGGATGCGGGTACCCTAATGAACTCTGACTTTATCTATATATACATAGAGTATACACAGTATACATATACACCAATCGGCAACTACAATAAACCCACCTGTCTAATATTATGTAGGTCTCCCTCGTGCCAGTAAATCAGCTCTGACCCGTCGAGGCATGGACTCCAAAAGACCTCTGCAGGCTCCCTCTCATATCATAACCAACACGTTAGCAGCAGATCTTTTAAGTCCTATAAGTTGCAAGGTGGGGCCTCCATGGATCAGACATGTTTATCCAGCTCATCCCATAGATGATCAACTGGGGAATTTGGAAGCCAAGTCAACACCTTGAGCTCTTTGTCACTTTCCTAAGACCATTCCTGAACAATTTCTCCAGTGTGGCAGAAGGCACAATGCTGAAGGAGGTCACTGTCAGGAGGGAACGCCATTGCCATGAAGAGGTGGTATGTGTCAAAGTAACATGCATAAGAATGCCAGGACCCAAGATTTTCCAGTAGAACATTGCCAAGAGCATCACACTGCCCAGGTAAACAAGGCACACACAGCCATCTACATGACCTAAAAGAAAACAAGATTTATCAGATCAGGACACTTTCTTCCATTGTTTCAGTCCAGCTCTGATGCTCATGTGTCCATTGTAGGTAATTTTGGTGGTGGTAGTCAAGGGTCAGAGTGTCCACTCTGACCGGTCTGTGGTTACACAGTCCCATAGGCAGCAAGCTGCAATGCACAGTGTGCTTGAACACCTTTCTCTCATGGCCAGTATTTAGTTTTTTAGCAATTTCTACTGCAATAGCTGTTTGGTGGGACCAAACCAGATGGGCTAGTCTTCACTCCCCTTTTGCATTAATGAGCTGTGGGTAGCCATGACCCTGTTGCCGGTTTTCCGGTTGTCCTTCCTTAGACAAGTTCTGTTAGGAACTAACCACTGCATACCAGCAACACCCCGACAAGACCTGCCATTTTGGAGATGCTTGCTCATTTTTTCTCTTTCCAGCACATCACCTTCAAAAATGTACTGTTCACTTGCTGCCTTTTGCAGTATATAGCACACATTGACAGGTGCCATTGTAATGAGATAATCACAGTTATTCACGTCACCTGCCAGTGTTTTTATTGTTGCGACTGTTGTTGGATACATACCTTAATATAGTCAGCACAAGCCACACCCATTCCAGGAAGCAGCCATTTAAATCCACCCAGAAGGAGGGGCTCATTCGATCAACTCAACTACATCTGAGCACATCAAACTCAGGAGCACTTCTTCCTTTTCAACTTTTGCACCCTCATGCACTAATTTTTTCCCCAAAGCCGACCTGATTAAACAGAAGTCTGCTGGTTCCCCAACCTTTTTTGTTGTCTCCTGCAGTCTCCTTAACTCTTTTAGGGCTCATTTTTTTCCTTTTTGTCCCAGGGCTGAATATTTTTCCAAACAACTAAGTTCTTTTGAAGCAGTAGTTTCACACATAAATCAACATAAAATGTTTATTTCTGACAAACGTCACTCTGTTCTTTCATTCTTATTGCATACCTGCTTTCTCATCACTCATAAGCTGAAAGGCACTATCTGGAAAGGAAGCCTGAAGTAGATGAGTGGCTGGTAATCTGTAGTGTTCACTAGCATGCTGTGCTGTTTGGTGGTCCAGTAGCCAGCTTGCCTCCGACTAATCTATGTCTGTGTAGTCCTGCCAGGGTCAACGTTGCTGTAGGCATGTCAGCTATACGAGTGGATGCAGCACTACGATCAGCTAGGAACCAATAAGCTGCATGCAGATCAGCTTATGTGGGTACCTGTCTTTCGTTTTTACTTTCCAGATCATTTGCATCAAAATCAGAGTTCGATAAGTGTTTGTGTAGACCTCCCAGGCAAATGTTGCTGTAGGCATGTCAACTGCACGATCAGCTGATACAGGCACCTGACTTTCATTTTCGATCTCCAGATTACTTACATCAAAATCAGAGTTCGAAAAGTCAGAGTCTGATTCAGCAATACTAAACAAGAAATAAAAAGAAATAAGTATTTTGCTTTGTGCATTCGCCCGTTGTTGTTGCCATTCTAGATGTTGTTTACACTACGCTATTCATGCATACGCAGGCATTCAACGTCAACGTCAAGTCAACAAGTCTAATAGTCCTCCCAGCAAAGAGGGTCTACCAATAACGTAACAGTGAGTTTTATCGTCGTTTACAGCTTTTACTGCCCTCAACCCCTTGTGTTGACAAAAGTCGACATCCGACCTAAAAGAGTTAATTTACTCTATAAATATAAACCAAAATGCTAAAAAAATCCCGTACAATAAAGTTAATCAAAATGTTTGAAAATATTGTGTTTGAATTCATTCATCTTCAAAATGTAATTAAACAAGTTGAGCAGTTTGCAGTAGGCATAATTGCAATATGCCAATGGTGAATAACTTCTTTCCTAATACTAGTCAGAATTCCCTTCTCTGTCCATCCATGTTTTTAACTTACCCTACCCGGACAAGGTAACCAAGTCAAGACAGAGCGCCGGTCAATCTCAGCACACTGGGTGAATAAATATAATCTGTAAATCTCTGCAATTTAAGAGAGAAGAAATCAGAGTCCCCAGAACAAAACCCATGTAGACACCAGGAGGATGTGCAAACTCCACAGAGACGGTGACCTCAGCACCACCTCCACCTTATTATAAAGGACCGCATTTTCAACTCACCATTGTTAAAGAGATATTGGACTTCTAGTTTCTTTCACGTAATCAAAATGAGTAACGCTGCACTGAACAATCAAGGAGATGTCACAAAAGTATACTGCATCATGAGAGTTAATGAGTAGAAGGGCCTGCGTATACACTCCCAATATGCATCTCTTCAGTGGCATTTCACAGGAGTCTCTCAAGAACGCTGTGTGCTCACATGGGCAAAGTGAATCAGCCGGGAGACAGCAAGTGCTGCTCACTGATCAAAACAAAAGGTTCTAAGCAAACTTGAAATAATGAAAAGCATCAGAGCTCATGAAAAGTATCATGGCAAACTGCAGACTGTGAGGAAGAACTTGAGAAGACCTTGGAGATGAAGGAGCCCTTTAGCCGCCTTCAAGCCTCAGTCAAAATGGTCTGAAGAAGTAGCACGGAAAGAAAACCGGATTAGCTGTTAGGTTAAAATAGATGGCCGGTGGCACAGTCCACTAATAATACTGTATGCTGAATAAAAAATATTTTTTAGTCACGTCAAAATAAAAAATATCTAACTGCTTTGATTTGAGTAAAAATTGACCTCAATTATCCTAAAGTCACTTCTGTTTTCTCTTTAAAATCTATATTTATCTTCTTTCGGCTGCTCCCATTGGGGATTGCCACAGTGGATCATCTTCTTCCATATCTTTCTGTCCTTTGCATCTTGTTCTGTTACATCCATCACCTGCATGTCCTCTCTCACCACATCCATAAACCTTCTCTTAGGCCTTCCTCTTTTCCTCTTCCCTGGCAGATCTATCCTTAACATCCTTTTCCCAATATACTCAGCATCTCTCATCTGTACATGTCCAAACTAACACAATCTCGCCTCTCTGACTTTGTCTTCCAACCGTCCAACTTGAGCTGACCCTCTAATGTGCTCATTTCTAATCCCATCTATCCTCGTCACACCCAGTGCAAATCTTAGTATCTTTAACTCTGCCACCTCCAGCTCTGTCTACTGCTTTCTGGTCAGTGCCACCATCTCCAACCCATATAACATAGCTGGTCTCACTACCATCCTGTAGACCTTCCCTTTCACTCTTGCTGATACCCGTCTGTCACAAATTACTCCTGACATTCTTCTTCACCCATTCCACCCTGCCTGCACTCGTCTCTCTTCCACACTTCCCGTTAAGCTGTACTGTTGATCCCAAATATTTAAACTCATCCACCTTCGCCAACTCTACTCCTCCATCCTCACCATTCCACTCACCTCCCTCTCATTCATACACATGTATTCTGTCTTGTTCCTACTGACCTTTATTCCTCTCCTCTCTAGATACATTTATACTGCTTTTGATCATCATACAAGAGTTGGATGATCTGGCAAAGAATCTTGATGGTGACATTTCAATGTCTTTAACAGCTCCACAATCAGTGGATGAACACAAGATAAAGACAGCAACACAGAACACTTAGCCTCCTCTTCTTTCAACACGTTCAGGAACGTGAGGAAAAATGCATTTTCAGACTGGTGGCAAGCCACAATACGGTTTAAGGCCTCACTCAGCTCTGCTTGGATCCATTTGAATAAACGATAAAGTGATGGAACAAGGCCAGGACTGCTGCGTGGCTGCCTGGCTGACTGACTTGCTAAAGGTCAGCTGGTGGATTATTTCATTTACAGTCCTGAACCCAAGAGGTTGCAGTACAGACTGGCATCTAAAGGTACGGGCATAAAGCTTGACAAGTGGCGTCTGGTGAAGAAAATAAAGATCTTAGCATAAGACTCAAGACATCTCTGAGACCACTCTTATTTTCTAGCTTTACACTTTCGATGTTGTCCATCGTTTGCGGTGTCGCATAGAGAATAATAAGGGAGTGATAAAGAGTGAAGCAATTGGCCTCAGTAATTGCCCAAGAAAAGGAGTCAAGCAACTAAAATATTTGAGAAACGTTTGTTCTTAACAATTACTGTAACTCATTAAGATGAACATGATGGACCCATTTTTTTTCCAGGGACAATCTATTGGGACATGCAGTGGAAGCAGAAATACTGAGAACCATTAAGAAGAATCTGGATGAGATATTAGGACAGCTTAGCTCTTAGCTAAACAAACAAGCCTGATGGACTGAATGGTCTCCTCTCGTTTGTCAAATTCCTTATGTTCTTGTGTAAATGATCGGTGTTATTAGTCCTTAACATTATTTCGATAGACGTGCTCAGCTCATCTGCGCAGTGTCTCATTCGTTTCTAGCTACCCACATAAGTCCCATGAATATGCATTCTAAATACTGAAGGTGTTTCTCAATGCAAATTTATATGAACTATGCAACACACATGAATTGGAAGTACAGCGGTTAGCCCTTTCACTTCAGGGATCCAATGTCATGGGTTTGAATTCTATGCCACCTGTCATACATATGGATTGATTCTCCTTGCATCTTCATGGGTTTTCCTGCCACATCCCCTAAGACGTGCACTTTAGGCTAATTGATGATTGCAGATTGGCTCTGCACGGGTGTGTATGAGGGCAGGCTTCCTCATATCCCTGAAATGGATTAAGTGGGTCTGAGAATGGGATGTTAAATCGTACGCAAAATCTCAGTTTATGAATTTACCAAAGACCAAGAAGAAGACTCACGCCAGTACCGTTATCTTGAAGCAACCTGAGAATATATGGAGCTTCCCTGTTTCGGAAATGAATCTTGAAGTCTGCGTGAAGAGGAAAATTATGGTTCTTGATTAACAACATGCAAGATAGCAAAAGGCATTTTATGGTCATAAAAAGAATTATGTATAACACTTGTGAGAGAACCTCTAGGGGGTGTGCCAGGCACCCAGCCTAACAAAGACAGACGCAGGAGGCACACTTATAAAAATACAAATGTTTTTTTATTTTTCTTCGCTCGTGTGGAACGTCTTCCCCGTCCCCCACAAGCACAATAGCACACAATAGAAATAATTCCTCTTCTTACTCCCTTTGCCACTCCACTCCTCCTCAGCAAGCTTCGTCCACCTGCCACCCAACTCTTTCTCACCGAGTAGTGGCTGCTGGCTCCTTTTATAAGGCACCCGTAAGTGCTTCAGGTGCTCTTACCTAATTCTGGCAGCACTTTTGGTTGCGGCAGAAGAGCTGCTCTCCAAGGCTTTGCAGCAGCTGCAGCACACCCTGGCGGCGCCTCTCGGATCCCAACAGGGCTGTTCTCCAATTCCAACTCCAACTCCCATGGAGCCCTGCGTGAGTCCAAGGCACCATTGCAACCCATGGTGGCTTCCGTCTAGAGTTCTGGGGGAGGAACTGTTCTGGCCATGCTTACTGCCCCGGTCCTCTCAGTGAAAAGGCGTCCCAGCTGGACAAAGACACTGGCCATCTGCGACACACTCTACGTGGCACATTTAACTGTGTTCAGTTTTGGTTTGGAAATGAGTGCTTTCTGTCTTCGAAACACAATTAATTCAGTTTGGGCTCACAGTAGGCTTGGCCTTATTCTGTCAGACAGGGATTCATTATAAATGGGCCAGTTAATTCTTTGTACAAAATATTGAGATTTTGTTCTCCTCTAGGCTGGTGACAAATCTTGAGAAGGCCAATCCAAATAAATTTTATTTTCTAATGTCCTGGGTAGACTTTTTTCCCATGAGGGGCTATGATGCCAGTGATTTTGAAGTTTATCAAGGATTTCTAAAGTGAAGAATACTCTACTTGTTCTACAGTGTGCAGTCATAGATGACTCCTATTTGCCCATTTCTTTCCATTCTTATTTTTATTTTTTTTTTTTAACTTTTCAGACTGCAGCAAGCTGAACAACACTGGATGAGTTTAATGAATCAAATGCTCTTGTGGAAAGACCAACTGTATTAAATACCTCAGCCATCTTGAAGGGTCATTTTTGTTTCTCCTTTACTCTGGCATACAATGATTGACCACCACCATTCACACCACTAGTTTCAGGGCTTTTTATCTTTAGGCTATAAGGCCACACACACTTTACTGTATTGTGTACAGTGGATTTAGAACATACTGAGACCAGGGGCGGATCTAGAAAATTATGCATGGGGTGGCAAGGGGGTGGCATTAAAATTATGAGGGGTGGCAACACTGAAGCAAGCATCCTTGCATGGTTTTTGTGGATTAAAGGAATGCTATTCTTTATTCGGTGTATACACTGGGGTGCTGGGGTGGCAAATGGGGTGGCAAGGCTTTTTCTCAGGGTGGCAATTGCCACCCCGTGCCACCCCGGTAGATCCGCCCCTGACTGAGACCTCTTTCTGCACACTTGAGTTGTAGACTTAATTTTAAATGGATACATTTTCCATTGTTGCCCATCGGTCTACACTTAATAATCCATAATGACAAAGTGAAAACATGTTTTCAGAAAGTTTTGCAAATTTAGTAAAACTCCAAAAATGAAATCTCTCATTTATATAAGTATTCAGACCTTTAATTTAGTACTTTGTGGAAGCTCCTATGGTGGCAGTTATAGCTTTGAGTCTTCTTAAGTATGTCTCTATAAGCCTTGCACAGATGCAATTTGGACAGTTGATCATAATCTTCCTGGCAATTTCTCTCAGGCTCCATTAGATTGGATGGGAATTATCTGTCAACTGCCATCTTCAGGTCTCTCCACAGATGTGCCATGGGGTTTAAATCTGGGCCTCACAAGGACAACCAGAGTTTTATCCCGAAGCCAATCCAGCGTTGTCTTAGCTGTATGTTCTGAGTCATTTTCATGCTGAAAGGTGAACTTTCACCCCACTGTGAGGTTGCTTGCACTTTGGAGCAGGTTATCTTCAAGGTCCTCTCTGTATTTGGCCACATTCATCCTTCCCTCAACTCTGACCGATTTTCCTGTCCTTGCAACTGAAAAGCACCCTGATACCATTTAGCACTGTATGGATGGTATTCAATTAGTGAAGATCAGTGTCTTGTCTTTACCATACATTGTGGTTTGGGTGTTCACCCAAAGAGTTCAATTTTTGTCTTGTCAGACCAGAGAATGTTCTTCCTCATGCTGTCGGAGACCTTTTAATTCAGTTTTACAAACTCCAAGTGGGAGTTAACCACTCTACCATAAACACCTGATTGATGGAGTGCTGCTGACATCGTTGTCTTTCCAGAACTTCTGAAGGTCTGTTAGAGTGATCATTGGCTTCTTGGTCCCCTCCTTAAGCAAGGCCCTTCTTGCCTGGTTAATTAGTTTGGCCAGATGAAGAAATCTAGGAAGAGTCCTGGTGGTTCCAAACTTCTTCCGGTTCACAAATATTGAGGCTACTGTGCTCCTGGGAACACTCAAAGCTTTAGAAATGTCTATACACCCTTGCCTTGGTCTGTGCCTCACCACAATCACTGAGGTCTACTGAGTGTTCCTTAAACTTTATGGCATGGTTTATCCCCTGACATTCCATGTGAGTTGTGGACCGTATATACACATATATATTCTAAACTGTCCCATCAATTCAGTTTGCCATATGTGGACTCCAATCAAGTTCTGGACACATCTCCATAATAATTAAAGCAAGCAGGAGGCACCTAACCCCAATCTGTAGTGTTACACGAAAGGGTCAGAATGCTTACATGAATGAGAGATTTCAGTTTTTTGATTTTCTTTAATAAATTTGCAAACCTTTCAGAGAACATGCTTTGTCATTATGTGCTATCAAGTGTAGATTAAAGGACAAGAAATGGTAAATGTATCCAATTAAAAATAACTCTACAACACAAAGTGTGCAGAAAGAGAAGGGTCTGAATGATTTCTGAATCCACTGCATGTCACCGGACATTGTATTCCGTTACTGGTATTTCACTACTGTCACTTTACTAAGGCAGACATGCAAATAAGAACTTCTTTGTACTCTGTAAATGTGATAAGAAACTTGACCACATTAGCTGGATTTTTTGGTCCAGCTAATAGCACACGCTTAGAATGGACTCTGACTGCACCGTAAACGAGGTTAATCGACACCGTGAACCTGCCCCAGTGAATGTTGGGTACCATTAGAATTCTTTGTTCTTGGTTAGTGTGAAGTATTAGCCACACACATCCTTCTGTGAGTCAACATGGGTTTGTTTTTAATTCTTGTGTAGTGAACTTATTAAAAGAAATTGAGGCTCCAGCTGTGTAATGTTCTCTATTTAACAGTTTCCTTAAAAACAGTCGTCCCATTAATTTTTTTCAACTGAAACTGCATGCACGAAGAAGCCATTTTACTGCTTGTCTGTTATCAATGAACTGTTGGTTGGGCTGATAAAGACAAATAAATGAGCTTATCTGTGCTGCCCCCTGGGCGAACGCTGGGCTGGCTTTGTAAGTCAGTCAACACTCTTCAAGTGCACACTTCACTTGTCCCTGATTAGCCTATGAGGCATGGCGGCTCAACCAGCCTAACCTTCAGCAGTTTGGGCTCACCCTGCAGCAGACGACAAGTTTTTTTTTTTTTTTTACACAGACATTGATGACAGAATCGTTCATTCTCCTTGGTAAATCTGTGGCTCTGGCTTAGGGCAGACTCTCTGCCAAAATACCCAGTGATCAGCTAATGAAGTCTCCTTTGTAAATAGTTAACAGTTCGCTGCAGCCATCCTGCAAACCTCCAGCCACTGCAAAATGAGAAACCAGTCCTGGATGAGCCTTAATTTTTCATTTTTGTTACTCAAAACCCCTGGTAGCAATATTAAAACAGTACAACACTCAAGGGGTCTAACAGAGGAAACAATCTTCTGTCATTTGTCTCCTTGAGACAAACTCATTATTTCAATGCAATGCATTGTTCTTCTATAAAAAATTCAAACAGATTTGTTAAACAGAGCAAAACTCTACCTAAAACTTCAAAATGCTGCTGAAAGGTGTCTAAGTAGACAATCAAATGCAGGAGAATATCTGAACAGAGGAAACAGCAGTCTCTTAATGCAACAGCAATGAGTAACATGGCGAGCGTGAACTGCAATACACAAGAACACATGCTACATGAATGGCCTGCACCTTATCTAAGTGGATTTAAATGAGTAATGGATAACACATCCCCTTCTTCAGAAATTCCAGAAGAAACCTAAAGTTACAGGAATATGAACTTGTAAAAAGGTTTAGAAATGAAGCTTTTAGACTGAATGATTAAGAAACAAGTTGTATATGAGCAGAACCAACAGCCCCACTAACAGCTGGAATTTTGGAATTGTAGAGTTACATCAGCACAACAGAAAAATAAATGATTACAAATTTTTAGGGTGTTGAAAGATTAACAAACTTAAAGCTTATTATTGCAGGGGACTCCAAAAAATTCCATGAATCCATGCATTTTTTCAAGTTGCAAGGAGTGTTTGGAATTCACTCCAGATGGATGACAGTCCAGTGAAAGGCACTGTACAAACAATGACAGCCAACTTACAGGTATGACTTCCTCCATGCAGGGCTGGCTTCCAGGTGAATGTTATACCAGAAGCCCCAGTGTCCCAAACTTGGGAGCACACTTTTCACAGACTGAATCCTTCTGCAATTTAATTATTACACATAAAAAAGCCCAGTTTTGACAATTTTCAACTAAGAGCTCATGCCCTGAACACTAATGTAAGGGGACAGCTTCACCTGTACTAACTGGGGTATTTTTACTTTCAGGATTTTCTAGAGGAGGACTGATGGTGATCTAATGGTACTTGGTCATCTACAGCAGAATGAGGTCTTCAAACAGTAACACTATGAGCTACAACTCCTTCAGCAAGCATCAAGTGATTACAGGTTTTCAATACATAAAAAGTGCAGTTTTTTTCCCTCAAAAGTCAAACACAGCAACTTAAATGCAGGATCGTTACCATCGTCGCCTCAGGTAGTTGTTTTCTAGTTCTGTACAGGTAGTGCTGCTTTAACATGGTGACGAAAAAGTACTTGCAAACCTAGAATGGGTGCCCCAGTGCTAGATTTTATATTAAAAACTGTCATCAAGAAAGAAAAGTAAAATACAATGTCTTCTTAAACATGGAACAAAGCATGGTTAGCACTTTTAGAAGCCCTGACAGTCTGGAATGCCGTGAAATTTCACAGGAAATCGATTTGTGTGACCTGGCTTAGTACACACTCCCATAGAGGGCAGTGGTTAACCCTTCAATATCTGGAGTAAGGTACAGAAAATGGACGAGCCCACTCACATACCACTGCTCAGAACAACCACCAGCACAATACTAACATTTCACAAGAACGACAAGGATAAACATCTGAAATTCTAATAGACATTCACAGAGTTTGTATATATAACTGATCATCTATGGGGCTGCTAGCATAATTCATTTTATTTCACATAAAAAGGTTCGATTTATTAAATACTAGCTAAATATAATCAATTTTAAAACATTCTATATGCCTGTACCTCATATCTTTGTGTGCCTTAACCTCTCTTGCCTGGCCAATTCTCTGCTGATCGTATTTTTCTATGAAGTCTGTTCACCAGACTCATTCTGAGCCACTCTGTTTAGCTCCTGTCTGCTTTTTCATTACCACCAGTGGTAGATGAGCCCCCATTACCTGCTGTGTAAATCATTTCCATTCTTGCAAAACCTTCCCATCTTTAAAAGGAGGCGTGTGTTGGGCCTTGTTAGTATTTAGCGACCCAACGTTGCCGGTTACATTATTCGCTTAATTGTCAATTAAATGCTCCACTTTTACTCCTTTTTTTGTAAAAATACAAGGAAACCATCATAATCCAGAATTGAAATTTGCCCCACTAACATATGGTGTCATCATCCCTACACTGATCCATCAGAGCCAAACAGACCAATCAGATTGCTCAGAGTAACCAGCCACACAATAGTATTTTATTATATTGTAGAAGAGGGATAGACAGGTAGATGTCTGTATAGCTCCTACTAACATTTTGTGATCTTTTCTTGGAACACATTCAATTTCTGCTTAAACTATGCAACAAATACATTACACAAAACACAAATTGAATCTCTTCACTCAAATTTAATGCTTATTTTGCACTTAGTAGCAGTACTATGTTCACTGGTTGGCCCTACTGCCACACAGCACCTGAGACTTGGGTGCAGAGCTGCCACATACTCCCAACACACAATGGATCTTCCGTATTAAAAGTACTGAGTCAACAAGGGCAGCACGGTGGCGCAGTGGTAGCGCTGCTGCCTCACAGTAAGGAGACCTGGGTTCGCTTCCTGGGTCCTCTCGTGGGTTTCCTCCGGGTGCTCCAGTTTCCATCCACGGTCCAAAGACATGCAGGTTAGGTGCACTGGCGGTCCTAAATTGTCCCTAGTGTGTGCTTGGGTGTGTGTGCCCTGTGGTGGACTGGCACCCTGCCCAGGGATTTGTTTCCTGCGTTGTGCCCCATGTTGGCTGGGATTGACTCCAGCAGAGCCTCCATGACCCTGTGTTAGGATATAGCAGGTTGGGAAATGACTGACTGAGTCAACATTAGGTTTTCAGCAATTGTACATATTTTATGACTTTTGGAGTAATGTCCAAGTGTCAGGATGCTAGGCTGTGGACACAAGTCGTCGGTCGAAATCCAACCTGTCACAACTAACACAGTAAAATGTCAGAAGCCTATTGGTGTTGAGCATAATTTATACATAGCCAAACAAACAGTCTGGACAGACTATTATCAGATGCCCTAACAAGGTACACAACAAAAGCACATTGAGCAGGGTTGCTCAGACTCTCCTTTTTATAAAGAATCCCTTTATAGTGCCAGGCTACCTGTAAAACAAATTATGCTCTTCCAATGTGCTCAGCGTTTGCCACCGGGTTTTGCCCCAGCTGGACCTGCCAAGCAAGCTTCATTTGTCTCTGCTGTTGCCTAACAGGATGAATGATACTTAAAGGTCCTCCTAAACTGCTCAGAACACGGTCACAAAAAAATGGAACCACAGCCCTTGGTCACAGCTGCTGTCAATGGATAAGGCACCATACAACTCACAAACAAGTGTCCACTCCAGCATGAATCATCTCAAGAGAGGGGAGAGCATCAACTTTCCAGCTTCTTTAAGTGCACACAGTGGAGATACACCAAATAGCAAAGAAACCACTTTTAAGTCCCTGAAACAGGTTCAGTTAACCCTAGACATGAGGTCTGTGGAAAAACAAAAATCATAGACAAGAAAAACACCACATGGCACACTACAATGGCAGAGACAAGAAAATGACTGCAGTATTGGGAGAGAAACGGACAAAAAACGTATTACAGGAAGTAGGACAATATAGTATGAAACCCACACACAATACACTTGAAATAAAAAAAATGTTAGAAGGGATGACCGACTAAAACAGGGAAGTCAGGGTAAGCAGCTGCCTATTGTCAATGTTTGGGAATTAATCTTGAAAATGAAACACTCCCTCCCCACAAGCATCTTTAAAATTAGCACTACTAAATTTGATTTACAATGGTGTGGGGGGGGGGGGTTGTCTGGCTCAGTTCCCAAAAGGTAAATAGATTATCTCTTAAATCTAACCCAAAATTATACATAGTTTCTTTTCTCTATAATCAAACTGGCAATAGTTCTTAGAAAGCACTCAAGCATTCGTGACAGCAGTAAAAACACTGGCTGTGCCAGCCACAGCTATTATAGTTCTTATTCTCCCGCCATACAACCCCCCACCCCCTCACTTAAGTAATCGCAAATCATAGATAAATTAGCTGAAGCGGAATTATCTCTAAGTAGTGATACTCGCAGATATGCAAGTCTAACACTCCAGAATTTCAAAACCTAGCAACCATTCATGGCCTGTCCAATTGTGTATCCATCAATCACACAGCACATGATAACTGGAGTAGTTTGCATTTACAACACCTAATTCCAAGCACAAATATAAACTTCTGTTTAATATTTAATGCCTAACGGAATAGTGGCAGCTGGAGTGTGAAGAATTACTCTGCTATTGCTTTTTAAAAAGCTGTTAACGGCAGTACTTGCTTTGGACTTTGACCTATGCACTTAAAAAGATTAAGGTGAAGCTGTAAACTCTGCAGACAATGAAAGCATTTATATTTATATATCATCAACTGCGTTTATGCTAATAGTAGTCTTTTTTCATAGACTTTTTAAAGTCCTGACTTTGGGGGGTACGGGTAGGGGAGTTAGAAGTCATAACTTTACCCTGCATACACTCAAGTTCTAACTGCTATTCTGGGTGATAAGCTTACTCCTTTTTAAAAGGTTTACTGACAACAACAAAAAAAAAAAAAAAAAAAAAAACACAATAATGAACATATTATGGGTAAGCATCTGTGTGTGGCAACAAGATGAAAAACTAGGCAAGGAAAACAAATCGATCAATTTTCCTTCTGTTAAAAGAAAAATATATAACCTCTGCAATAGAGCATATGTGGTACTGCCAAAACATTTGTTACAAATATTCACTTTATTTCTTTACAATAAAGGCATTGCATCATTGTTTAACTTACTAGATCAATAGATAAAGCATTGCATTGAAAGAATCAGCTGCCTTGGAGTCAAGATAAATGTATCTCAGTTTCGGGCTGATGATAATAAACCTTCCAGATTCAAGTAAAGCCAGATCTACAATGGAAAAGGCACGTTATATTGCACATTGCTTAAAATCAATTTTCATTTGGAATCAACACTCATGATAAATAAGCACAAAGTATGATAAAAGCTCCTTCAAGGTTTGCTTCAAATTTTATTTACAGAAAGCATTTTCACCTCACAGCTCTGCCATTAAAAAAAAACAAAAAACAAAATAAAGCAGGACAGTAACTAATTTTTGCTCCTTTGTTTAAGATACATTATAAAGACATTTATTGCAATTTACAAAAAAATATTTACATCTGATGCCAAATATTTACAATTCCATTAAGGCGTTACGTTTACTTGTATACAAATGATTATAATTTATTTCTATTTAACTATAAAAGAAATAAATAACCAATTATGAGAACTGAATAACACAGCATATAGGATTTGTTATGGTCTTAAAAATACTAGAAAATGCAGGTTATGCTGTAACTTATTTTTAAGAGTATTTATTTTTTTTAAATACATAAACATTGCTTTCAGCATACTTTTAGTGTTTTATGTATGAAGGCACTTGGAGAGATGGTGCTAGTCTGAGATTAGGCTTCACCATTGTCTAGTAAAAACAATATATATATTTATATACACAAATCAGTACAAAGCGTACCACATACCACACGTTCTAGTCTGTAAACAAGGAGACATGTCTATCACCGGGAAAGCTTTGCAAGCGAACATCGACATTTGGCCAAATGTCAAAATAAAATGCAGACCGCAGTGGAAGATAATCAGCAATGTGCAGCATTAAACCAGACAAGTACATTCTTTTTATCATGGGGAAGGTGAGTACAAGAGGCTTGCAATATGCAGCTTAAAAATTAACACTTCTGAACAGGGAACCTCATTTTCAGACAGTGATTTTGAAATGAGATGGCTTTTGTAAATTACTTCTGTGTGAGGTTTACAGTTAAGCTTCTTTTAAGAACCTGGGGGTACTACTGAGAAAACCTCATACCCAATTTTGAAAAATGAAACAATGCAGGGTATTAACTGGACCTTATTTTCATAAACTCCTTAGGTTATGGAAGGCACTTTTTTATTAAAAAAAAAAAAAGGATAAAATTAAGTCTTTGGTTGTATTATTTTTGCAGCAGCAGTAACAAAAAACAATAAATCAGAACTATCTTCAACAGCAAGAAACTAAATGTATAAAGTCATGCTATTTTATTTCAAGTAATATCTGCATTTTGTTCTTTGGTTAAAAATTGACAATTATATAATACATAGTGTGTATGTATACATACAGTATATAAACACATTATATATATGTACACACACAAACTTCCACACCCCCACCAACCCCACCTGGAGCTTTTGTCCTTTCCATTGCACATTACGGCAACCTTAGGTATATTTACCAAACACCATCTCAATGACTGACAGTGCTTTGGTCAAAACATCACAAAACATACAGTGTTTTGATTGTAGGAGCTGCAAATAGTTTATCAAAAGTAAACATCTGCTCGCTAACGAGCAACTGTATTAAACCTTCAGATAAATACAGTTCAAAATAGTTTTTGCTTCAAAACAGTTTCACTACACTCAGTATACTATTACTAAAATATTCCAGTTTTTTTTTTTTTTTTTTACTGTCCATATTCCCCAACAGACTAGCCCCCCCCACCCAGCCCAAAAGAAAACCTTAAGGTAAAAAAGTGTTGCAGTACCAAACTAAGGCAACATAACATTTGCAGATTATTAATTAGTCTACATGTAAAACTGAGAAAACTTTGCAAAGATGTGTGGGGGACATGGTGGTCAAAGACTTAATTCTGATGCCTCTTCATATGCAAGGCCAGGTGGTCCGAGCGGGAAAAGCTACGGCTGCATACTGCACACTGGAAGGGCTTTGCACCAGTGTGTTTCCTGTAGTGGCGAGTGAGTTCATCAGAGCGAGCAAATCTCCAGTCACAGCCTTCCCAGGTGCATTTGTATGGCTTCTCTCCTAAAATGGAAAAGGGACAAGAAATTAGCCTCCCATTAAAAAAAAAAAAAAGGGCAAAATAAATTTTTTTCTATCACTTTGCTCTTGTACAAGAATGACTTTTACATTTTCAATGTTAGAACATACAGAATAATTCTGAGGTTTGTAATATTTTATATATAATAATGCTATTTATATTCTTTAACTAAAATTAGTCCATTTTACCTTGGTAGTATGTGCTTTAAAACTATGTGCCTAGCTCAGCAGTAGTGATCAGTATGTACATAATACTTTTTTTATTGCTCAAAGTGCAACTGCGACCAACGTGCAGCATCCACTTAGATGATGCAACGGCAGTCATTCTTGTGCCAGTATGCACACCACAAAAAAGCTATTAGGTGGTGAAGGGGTGAGTGTGAGTTAGACAATAAAGGGGAAGACAATATTAGGGGGCCCGATTGACCAGGCCATGATGGACAACTTAACCAGATTAGGTACACTCTCTTTTTGGAAAGGTGCCCAGGCATCTTTTATGACCACTGAGAGTCAGAACCAAATTTTTACATCTTATCTGAAGAACGGTGACACTTTTTTTCAGTGCAGTGTCCCCATCAATGCCTTGGGGCATTGGGATGCACACAGTTTAATCACATGGTAAGTTCCTCCTTCTAGCCTCACACACCTCTACCAGCAGCAACCCAACCCAGCAGTAATGGCCGAGCCCAAACAGACTTAGCTTCAAGTGGATTACCTGTTCTGAAGTTCATGTGCCATGGATGCTGCCTGAGGTTTTTAATAAAATTTATATTATGCTTTTACTTCTATTTATTAACTAAAATATTAGTCAATTTATTGCTGAAACTGTTTTGCAATACTACGTATTACTGTTTTATGGAATGATATAAAAATGCATATTCCCCATCTATACTTCACCTTGGAGGTCATTACATCATGGGTTTAATGCAATTTAAGAAAATCAAACAGCAAAAATACTCTTCCCCAGCTTTTTCATGTACTAGAATAGAATATTTATCAATTTTCCTTTGTCTAATGCACACTTGTGCAAGCACTTGGCTCTTAAGTGTATGCACACATGTACAGAAAACAGACCTTTAGGACAACCCAATATTCAGTAATAGAAATATTTGGTGTGGTGCCAAAGAATTTCACAGTATCATATCTTTGTTATAGAGAAATGTTCATGTTTAAATCCCTTGTTTATATGCAGTATATAAAAAACCCTTTATATGTAAAAGAATTTTCCAGATACTGGGCAGAAGCAATATAGACTTGTCCAAGAACAGGAATACTAATGAAGAGTTTCACACTGAACCACCAGGGAGGGTGGGACACATGTTCCCCAATGCCAGGATTTTCACACATTGTCTGAATTTCCCCATGGGATAAATAAAGTTTATCTAATTATGCTGTCTCTCCTGACTGGAGAGTGTATATCATCCATAAACACATACAGGGAACACTAAACCAGGTAATTCAGTCAACAATCAAATCAGCAAGTAAAGTTTTTCCACTACAATGGTTTTTTAAAAACCAAGATTTTGAAAACATTTTACTAGTTTTTTTTTTTTTTTGCTTTTGTCATTGTTTTGATCTGCTAAGGATTCTTTTCAGCTTTTAGCCAAACCAGAATATAACATTACTCAGGTTTCATAGTGAGCTAGGACAGGATTGAGATACTTGCTTCAAAACGCTACCAAAAGAGTATTCATCCAATGATGGCCAGGTGGAGAAATCATCTTTCTACTTTGGCTTTACATTATATATGACTTCATACTTGCTCAACTTGTACTATCCAATTATTATTATTTTGTATAGAATTTCTATTTGAGAGTACTATTTAAGTTTATAAATGTTTTTGTTCAAGAAACTTTTGTATTTGTATAGTGATTTGCACAATGTTGGGTTAATGGTGGGTTGAAATTGTGTTGTCTCTAGTTGGTAATGTCTTGTATTCCTAACCAAAGTAAATTCTGTTATGTTTCACGTGCCAGAAATAAAGTGATTTTCATTCTGATTTAGACTAGTCAGAGTACTGGATTTACTAAGAATAGTCCATGAAAAGTGTTACTCAAAAGGACTGCAGAAGATATCTACCTTGTATATGAACCATTATGAAATTCAGCAAATCTATAATTTTGTCATGGAATTTCATTACAATCCCCACCTTTTCCTTTAGATAGTTAACTGCAAGCTTTAAAGGACCATTGGAGGCTGGCTCCTTAAAGTAAACACAGATCTAAAAGGTTTTCAGACAGTATCTGAAAAATTGTTTTCTTAGTGTTGCAACACACACCTGCATTTGTGAGATGTTTCTATGCCTTCACATGAAATTGGAAGAAAACTTATTTGCTCAAGATGGTGGGGGAAAAAAAAAAAAAAAAAAACACACCACACAAAATGGTCTCCATATAGCAACAGGCAGAAACGCTGAAATTCTTTACATAGAAGCCTTAAAGCCCATCAGCAGAATTCTTTACTTGCTTTTTTGCCATATGTACATAAAACTGCTTTCACATTGAAAACACTAACACCACAATACCAAAGACCTGCTGACACTGCTTTGAGACACTCATTTACAATCCCAATTATTACTGGCACAATGATGGGAATGACGAGCAGTATTTTTTTGACTCTCCAAAGACATCCAGGTCATAGAAGTCAAAACAAATATTGCATACAAACAAACAGGTATAAAAAGTCATGTTATACTGTTCTGGAGAAAACCTTGTTCATGATTTTTTTTTTACTTTTACAATATTCAGTACTACAAAGGTGATGCATCAATTCACCCAACCTAGAAATTTATAGATGGCAAGTAAATGTCACAACACAATAAAAAGAAAGCAAACAATTCATATATAACTTTAAATAGAAGTGTGGTAAGTAAGCAATCACATACTGTATACATACTGTATTTCACTTGATATTCTCAAGCAGAATTGTCATCTGTAATTCAGAGAGCTCAAATAATCAAGAACTTCATTTTATTTGTAAATTGTTTTGGGAAACCACAGAATTAGTACCCCAAACATGATGGCAATATGATGCTCAGTGACCGTTTAAATTGTAAGGAAATATTTAAATAAAAAAAAAATAAATAAATAAAAAAAAAGGGGGGCGGGGGGGTTACATTGTGATTGGGAGCTAGGAAAATGGATTGCATTTGGTAAGCTGTGTGTGAAAATGTCAATAAACCAGTACCAGTTTAGGTGCTCAAAATTGCTGGTTTTGGTTTTAACTTCATTGCTTAAGTGTACGATGGATATTATAAAAGACAGCAAACCAATTATGTGTGGCTTATCTCCAAAAAGACCTTTGGACCATCAGAGATTAAATGCCTTCTATAACCATTTATCCACCGGCAATGTTGCAGGAAGCCACAGCCTATCCCATCAGTACTTGATCCAACACAACACTTAAGCTAGGATTGAATGCCAGCCCACTGCTGGACCAACCCAAAATGGGTAAACTCAGAATATTCAGGTAGTTTAACTTGTACCTCTTTGGGCTATGGATGGAAACTAGAGTACCTGAACATGAGAACATGCAGGCAGCAAGTGAGCTGGGAATTAAACCCTGGTACCTGCAACTAATGGGCAGTGGAGGCAACAAATGTTACACAATAATAAACAGATGCTTGCAATAAAACACAGAATTCTGGCTTTCCAAAAACTGTTCCACACCATTTATGAAAAATAAATTTTACTAACAGTGTGAGGGGGTTTGGAAATTAATAAGTTTTCAGATACATGGTTATATAGTTTTGTAGGAGTTGTCTCATTTATATGCTCACATCTGCAGCCAAACACAGGAATTACAGTGTTTCCTCAAAAATAGAAAATTTGCTGTCACCGCCACTCAACACTTTTTCAAAATTCATGCTGTGAAAATGGAACATGTGCAGATAGCCATTTGATTGTGAAGAAGATGAGGCACATTATACACCTCAGATTTGCAGCATGCTAAATTTTTTTTCTTAAACTGTAATTGACATACGCAATTTTATTTCATTGTTTCATCTGAACATTGTGCCAGAGGTATCTATTAAACTAATATTTATTGTACAGTAAATGTGTGTTTGTAAAAAGGACAAAAGACTATGACTTAGGAGTACAGAATTTATTAAACTGGCAGTTTAGCTTATTTTGCCTCAGATTTTGAAAGTGCTGTCCTGCTAGCAGACATGCCTGCAGTGTTCACATTAATGAAGTATTGGTTTCATTAAAACAGTTTAAAATAGCTCTCATGTGTCGAAACAATGTCATCTTCCAAAGGTGGCCCACTCCAAAAAAAAAAACAAATGGATGTCCCTGCTGCTGCAAAAGATTCGTTTATACTTGGTGTTAATTACTTCTCTAACCAAAACATTACTCCAAATAAATCAGTCAGACTTCAAAGTGTTTTACCAGGCACTTCAGAAAAGATGCACATGCAACCAGCACCAATAAAAAACCAACTTCAAAAAGCAGTTGCTTCTTTAACTCACAAGTTGTATGGATGAAGCACACTCATAGTTGCAATAATGGAAACCTTTTCTACCAAGGAGGAGCACAGAGAACATAAGAGCAGGAAAAAAAAAAACAAAAAAAAAAAAAACTCCTTGGAAAATGTTCACATTATGTCTGAGCTTGGTAATTTCAAAAAGTAGAGTTATTTGTTTCATTGGCCATCTTCATGGGATTATATATAAATGCCTCTCAGAAATTGCATGAAGTCATCTGAAGTGAAAGATGTCCCTCTTAACCACCTCCCCCACCCCTAAAATAGCTGAAGGTAGACTTAACGTGTGGGTAAACAGACAGGAACAAAAGAAGTAGGCATTAACCTGTTTAGACTACTAATGGTAGATAAACTTTGCCTACAGCAGTTTTTGCCTCAAAGGCCATGCAAGATTGTCGTTATTGCAGACGAATATGTCTCTATTGTGTACTGCTTTCAAATTAGAAAATGAAACCCATTGCTGCAAACAAATTAGTTTTTTTTTTTTTTTTAAAAAAAGGAGTATGACTGCTTAAAAAGTCAGTCTCAAAAGAATCCATCTTTTAATACCCCAAACTACTACTTATTTTGGGCAATGCAGTAAGTTAATGGTTAACACTATTGCACCTAAATTTCAACATACAGAGTATGATTATCTGTTCACTACATGGACACACCTTGCATATGCTCTGTATACCTACAAATTTTTTGTTCCTCCATGTAAAATTCCCAAATTAGAGTATATTAACTGTTGATTGTTAATGGTAGCATTTCATTAGAGTGTGCTGTGCAATGGAATGATGTCAATCAAAGGTATATTCCTAACTAGCACTAAATAGTACCAGGATAGGCTTTGGCTCCAACAACCAATTACCCAAGATTAAGATTTACAAAAATGTTTGATTTTGCTTTTGATTGTGCCTGTTTAATTCATGCAACTACGAATCCCTATGAAAGAAGGGGAATAACATGCCTGAAAATCAAACAACCTCTATGATGACCTAACTATACTGGCTGTAAGGAGCATACATAGTATCTGTTTTATTACAAAACAGCAATTCAGAAAGACAAAAAGGACAGAGTTATCAGATAACGAAGCAAAACAAAGCCAAATTCCATGATAACGATGTCACCCAACAAGCTTAGAACCCACTATAAAGCAAAATATGAATCTGAAGGGATGGCTTTAAAGTTAAAAGCAATTTACCAACCACAGAAATGCCTAGGCCAACAATTTTAAATATATGTATGTGTCACAATTAAAGGACAGACAGATTAACAACTTACTCAGGGCCCACATGACAAATTAGAGGAAAGGACTGAAACAGCAGCATGATTTTAAGACCAAAGATTATTCTAACCACAATGCATCCA
Source organism: Polypterus bichir lapradei (assembly GCA_026402145.1). Taxonomy (NCBI): domain Eukaryota; kingdom Metazoa; phylum Chordata; class Cladistia; order Polypteriformes; family Polypteridae; genus Polypterus; species Polypterus bichir. The sequence goes on along the minus strand of JANRMT010062833.1, from coordinate 17,772,701 downwards.
ATAACTGGTATTGCCAAATGACTCAAGCTTTTTAAGGAAAAAAAAAAGTCTTCTACCCATGTAAATATAGTTTACATAATAACTTAGAAATATTAAACAAGTGTTCTGGGTTAGCTAAACATAACATTCCACAGTTACAGGAATAAATATTCACAGTGATTCTTTTATAAATGGTCTTAACATGGCTTTACTGTGCTTCAACTTTTGAACCAAACCTATGCAGAATTACAATAAACTGAATATGGCTTCAGAAAATAGGTAGACATGAAGATTCAAGGCAAACTACCAGTTTTAAAAGGTGTATCTCACTTTTATCTGAGCTGTATCTCTGTATAGTGGGAAAACACCCACTTGGGTTTAAAGAGGTTAAGCTCAGATAATCAATTTTTACTTTGTTTAACATTTAAAGTGTAAAGATACCCTTTAAAAGTGTATCTTTAATGTATGGTGTGACTAGTTACTGTTAATACAAGCAAGTGCACATAAACAGATTACACATATAAAGTATGCACACAGAAAGCCATGAGTGTTGTGAAAGGTTGCCTAGCTTGTGCAGTATTACCCAGGTATGTTCCAGACTATCCTACCTAGTACAGTCCAAGAACATATGCAGGAAAAAAGAACAAACTGATTTTAGCACTAGAGGATATCCAATAAATGTGCGGTCTGAAGATTGCTAGAGGCAACATGTGGCATAACTGGTACAAAAAAAGGGTGTAGTGACCTGGGAGAAAGTGCAGTGTTCCTTCACAACAAGCGGACAAGTTCTAAGCAAAAGGCTGAGGAAAAGTGCTTTAAGTGAGAGGTGCCATGGACCATAGATGAGGGTTGGCGTTTTGAAGGGAAGACAGTAAAAAAGGACAGACAGATAATGAGAAGCACAAAATGTGGGTCTGGAAGTAAATGGCAGGGAGTAATTACCTCCTTAACTCCAGGGCTGATCACTGGCATAAGCTCCACAACTAACAAGAGTAGTTCAGTGTTACTCTTTCAAGCATGGCTGTCAAAATGCTGCCTTCAAATAGTTTTGATGATTCAGTGGCATCAGGACCCTACAAGAGGAGCTCGTACATGTGTCCCTGTAGCCAAAGACAGTCCACCCTTGACTTGCACAATGAGATTAAAGACACATGGCATCCAAGGGCCCTTCAAGTCTAAAGATGGCAAGAGAGGCCAGGGTCATGAGACCAGAGGTGGGAAGTAATGAATTACAAATACTTTGTTACTGTACTTAAGTAGAATTTTGAGGTATCTGTACTTTACTCGAGTATTTTTCAGACGACTTCTTACTTTATGCCATATATTTCAACACAGATTTGTACTTTTTACTCCTTACATTTTAAAAACAAGCCTGTTACTTAAGTTTTAATGCATTTGTGGGGAATTATTTTTCTATTTTTCATCCTTTCACTTTCTCAGAATAAAGACCGATTTCAACTTAAATGAATGGGCCAGTGGTATGCAGGAAAGACAATCCCAATAGAGTATCAATCAGCGCGAATCACGCATGATGGACGTAACAAGAAAGAACGACGGAGCGGGAACTCGACTGGAAACAAGGCGGGCATGTGTCTTTTGAAAATGATTTCCATTCCCAGGAATATGTAACTTGTCACTGAAGCTCAACACTCCATTACCTGCCTCAGCTTCCTGTGAAAGGTTTTTTAGCACTGCAGGACTGATTTTTACACCCAAAAGGGCACACCTTGATTCACAGAAGTTTGAGAATCAGCTTCTGCTGAATAAAAGATTTTGGTAGTTTTCTAAAAATAAAGGAATTTCTGACAAAATTGGGATGCTGATATTGAAACGTGAGCACTGGAGCAATGTGAACGATCATCAGTATGCTGTTTTTGTTTTGTTAGTAATTTGAAGTTACAGTGATTTGATATTTTTCAAGCTGTATTTAATATACTGTAAATTCGCAGTCAGCATTGAACAGAAGCTGCTTGTACAATGATTATTAAAGAGGCTACTTTTTACTTTCATATTCTGAGTATATTTCACAGTCTGTACTTTTTTTTTTTTTACTTTTACTTAAGTAAAAAAGTTGAATGAGTACTTGAGTCTTTTTTTTTTTTTTTTTTAATAACGCAAGTATCTGTACTTTTACTTGAGTAAAGAACTTGTGTACTTTTGCCACCTCTGTATGAGACTGACAGAAGCCTGGGAGGCGAGAACTAAAACACCTATGGTACTATAAAGGTGTGCAAGTGAATGAGCTTTAGACCTGGTAGACTCAAGTTCAAAACCTGTGAATGTGGGATAATAATTTGCTAATTAGCTGTATGTTTATACATCTCTATCCAAATTATAACTTCCCTTAACACAGTGTGGAGAATAACAGAAGCAAACAAGGATTCTACAAGCATTTTGTTAAAGTTCTTCACCACTTCCACACTTTGTTAAATTGGTTTCAATTGTGATTCACAAGAAAAATTAAACATTTGCTTTTAGGGCTTGGCAACACACAGCATTGCGTCAGCATTTCCCAAAGAAATAAATGGAACTGCATTTCAACACATCAAACAGCTTTCTTAATGAATACTTGTGAATTATTCGTAATATAAAAACTCCTTTCATGGCAAGTGCATCTAAACATTCCACCATCTACAGAATAAAATTACAGAATGCAGAGTTAGCTTTATAAAATTTTTTTCAGTAAATGTTTTTAGAGCACTATATGAACAAAAGGTGGACTTCATATTATATAATCTAACAAAAAACACAGATAAGGCACTTGCCTTCACTTGTTCTCCATGTAATACTAAAAAAAAGAATATCAAAAAAAAAAAAACCACCTGTATCAATATAGATATGTAGTTACTAGGGCTGATTTTTATGATTAATAATCTGCTTCCTCCCTTGCTAACAATTTGATATGAATAGACAGCTGCCAAATATAATCATTTCCCGCTTTACACCCATCCCAAAAGGGTGGTCAGGAATGTTGTAAACAGAAGAACGTGTGCTTCCTATAAATAAACTAGAAACAAGTCCTAATACCTTCAGTTTCAATGTTGCTAAAAGAGATATATTTTAGAGTTTTTTTTTACTTTTTCAACAAGTACTGCTTTCATACCCAAAATGAAAAACATGGCAAGGCACAGACAGAGGTTTGTCAGGGTGGAGTTGGGAATGCAATATAAACACCAAGTGAGAGTCAAGAGGAAGTGCTCAGAAAACAATCCAAATGAGAGAAAAGCAGAAACAGGAAACCCCAAAATGTCTGTCACATTTTGTCATGACCAAGCCAAGGAAAAAGTTGTACAAAACCTTGCCTGAGTCAAACATGGAAACTTGACAAGTGGCAGCATCTGCAGCACTGCATTTTCACAGCAAGTTACACACTACCAGAGTAGATTGGGTTACTAATCAGCATGCTACAGGAATGAGAACCAAGTTGAAAGACAAAATCATTAACTACTGCGTACTTAAGTGCTGAATGTGCACTTGCTCCCAGTTTTGCCATAAAAATAGCTTACCTGTATGGGTCCTTAAGTGAGCCTTTAAATGAGAAGATTTAGTGTAGACTTTTGAACAACCTAAAAAAAAAAAAAAAAAAAAAAAGTGGAAATAAGGCTAGAGATTGGCATTAAAGACAAGGCGGTATGGAAAGCTTCTCACGTGGATTATGGCTAAATTTTATGTATTTTTCTTAAGGTTTTCCTTAAAATATTAAGTCCTAAACAAACAGTAAGCATGTGGCACAGCTTCAGAAACACTTAAGTTACTTAGTTGCTCAGGAAGATGTAACACAACTATGGCAGAATGTCTTTTTTTCTTCTTTTAACACTTCTAAAGTAAATATTATTATGGTTGCACATTTTAACTGAACTTATTAAATGGCATTATATCAAAGCAATACTTTCAAAGAGATCTGAAAAGCAAATGTTTGACTAGTCATAACATTTAAGCAAACAATTTCAAAAGTGCCTCGTCAGAAGGATGGGAAAAAAAACAAAACAAAAAAAAAGCAACCAACCAACCTGGGAAATCACAATGGTGTATACGTCTCTTTTCAAGGTCTGGATTGGTTCTGCGGTTGTACCGGACTGGCATTGGTTGCTGTGGAATTTGGAGTGTTGGGGTTAGATTTGGATTTTGCATTGTCATCTTGGAGGCAATACTAGCTGCATAGGATGGAGGTGGTGAGAAATTCTGGAGCATTTCCGTCTGCCTATCTGGGCTTCCCGGTTCAGAGCTTGGGGGTGATGGTGGAAAACAGGTAACGCTGTGCTGTTGTTGGGCTCTCTGAAGAAACTGTGTTGGCACGGAAAAAGGGTTGTTTGGGAGATTGTGAAATGATTTCACTTGAGTCTGTTGAGTGGCAACATGGAGATCATTCATAGGAGGCACTGCACTTGGTAAAGGGACACCATTATTGCCAGTGGCTGCTGGGTTTACGGACAAGGATGCATCCAACTCTGGAGAGTTTAACAGCTGAAACAACTGGGCCTCTTGTGAGATTTCAGGAGAATGCATCTCTTGTTTAATGAAGATGCTATTGACATCTCCTCCAGCAGAACTGAAGACACTGGTGAATTCAGGAAGGGTCTGCTTTGGGCTAGTGCTGGGTCTGTGATGCTGACTGTAGGAGACGGGTTCAGTCTTGATTGGAAGCATGGGTAGTCTCTGGGGTTTGAACAGACCAGACCGTAAATGTGCCATTTCAGGCAGGAGAAGGTTCATGTTGATGCTGTATGGTGACCCTTCATCATCACTGAAGAACTGATCCATTACAGAAGTACCATCTCTTCGAAACTTCTTCTCATCAGGAGTTGGAGGTTCAAGAAGTAGCTGATGGGTCAAGTACTTCTCCATCTCAGAGTTTGTCTGGGAAAATAATGAAAATCAGGTTAAACAGAGGTCATCTCCAGACAGATAATTACCAGTATTGCCAGAAGAAGAAATCAAGATTACATACAAACCTCCGCAGTAGTTTATTACAAACAGTTTCTCTCCTTCCTAATCATTCCAAAGCTTCCAATTAACAGACTCCTTGAATGTTCAATGTGCTCACTTTTTGGGCCCCTAAATCTCAAAATGTATGAGAGGCTCCTTCAATCTTAGCAGTAAATTTTAAAAACTGAAGCACAAATTGGTTTTATTATAAGTCAAGACACTCTCAAGTTTAAATCTGTGTGACTCATTTCTATAGTTGAAGTTAATGTCAAAATAGTCTACTAATGCTTCCCCACTCCAAGTGTCCTGCCACATGATCAACTGTCTGCATATCTCAGTATACCTTATAACCTTAATCAAATATTATTTACTATACAAAACACTTGAATTTGCTCACTATGAATAGTTTGGTAAAATAAAAAATTTAACATGTTTAGTACATTAACACATTAATAAATATTACAAACGTGCTATTTCAAATAAAGTTTTATAACCTCACCTTGCCTCTCGTCAGAGCTGAGGAGTATCCTTGTGCCAAAAATTAGGAACCATACACAGATGGAATACTCATGTTGTAGGCCAATCAAAATACAAAGAAAAGAGCCTTTGCCTTTATGATGAAGCCAGATCACCGATTGAGTTAAAGTTTTGAGCAGAGTATGCTATCAGTTAAACAGCACACACATTTTCCAGCAAACTGTTTATACAATACAATTATTTTTTGTATAGCCCAAAATCACACAATATCTGCAATGGGCTTTAACAAGTCCTGCCTCTTGACAGCCCCCAAGCCTTGACTCTCTAGGAAGACAAGGGAAAAACTTCCAAAAAAACCCTTACAGGGGGGAAAAAAAAAAAAAAAAAAAAAAAAAAAATGGAAGAAACCTTGAGAAAGTCAGTTCAAAAAGAGATTCCTTTCCAAGTATGTTGGGCGTGCAGTGGCTGTCAACAAGAAGGGGGTCAATACAATACAAAGTACAGAATTCCTCAATACAGTATAAAAATAAAAATTTTACAAGTACGGAGCATAATTTAACAGTAGACAATATCTCTTGTGTACCGTAATTGAATAAGAGTTGTTTGTATTGAGTCAACTAAATTATGAAAGTTACCCCCAAACCTCATATTCAGCTTGATGCCATTCGAAAATTAGTTTCATTATTGTGTAACATTCTCAAACCTGCTAAATCCAACTCAGGGTCCAAGGGAGACGATACATTCTTAATCTTTTATAAGTCCAAGTAACAAGAATACAAAGAAGGATAACCTTCATTTACTGTAAACGACGCTTCGTTCTTAGTTAATACTGTTATTTTTCATGATTTTATGCATATTTTGTGCCGTTATTCAATTCTCTCTCTTGGTCTGGTCTTCCAGGCTGGTGGGAGTATGCATTAGAGTAAGGTTACTTAACTAAAAGAAAAAATAAAATAAATCACACTTTAGCACACTGATTGAATGAATATCCCAGGAGAATTGGGAATGGTGTCAGAATAAGCTGGCAACAGTCCAACTCGGGGCACACTAGCAATCTTGGTATGGAAAAATGGCACTTTCTCAAACCTGCGTATATTGATTCTAGTTCATATGGGGTGGGATGTGGCAAGTTTGAGCCTATCTTGGTTGCAAGGCAAGTCCAGAAACACTTGCTACTTCACTATTTTGCTGTCCAGGTTTAGAAACTAAATGAATGAAATTCAAGAAAAGAATTGTTTCATGTATCATAAGCTCAAGCCACCCATAAGTTTGCTTTAGACTTATCCTGTACTTTACAATTATTTAATTCTATAAAGTCTAGAGTGAAAAAAGGGAAATTGAGGCCAACATTCCTACAAAAATCTTAACACTTGTACTCCTTTTGAGGTTATTTTTTAACTAATACAGCAAGCAAATATGCATGCAATACCTTGAACCTGTGATGGTAAAAAGAATGCATCTTTGTAAAATGGATTATATTACAATCAGATTAATTATTAACATGAAAATACTAACTGTAGGGGGAAAAAAGCATGAATGAAAGGAAAACAATGTCTATATAAGAAAAGCGTTTATGGGTCAAACTTGAATTGCCTAAACATCAGCTTTAGCCTTGAGAGCACACTTCATGAAGCTTCTGTATGGCATCTTGGAAGAAACAGTCGACTAATGTGTAAGTGACTTTAGAATCATGGTACCTTTCAATTTCATATACAAATAGGATGGTGTAACAAGAAAAGATCTAAAAGACATTTCTTGTATAGTGTAACAAACTCAACCAGACTTTAAAATGAACGAATAGTAATGAGATATACTGACATACATATAAACATTCACGCACACAAACACATAACAAATAAAGTACATTAACACATAAATAGTATCAGGTTTGGGTCATTTTATTTCCTAGATGCTACAGAGGAATAAGATCTTACATTCCCACTGTCCCCACAACAGCACTATTGGGCAAATTTCGCTGGAAGGACAATATGGATGGCTTTTTTATTCACCTTTGACACCATACCGATTAACGGAAATATGCATAACAAAATTTTACTCATACATCCGATTCGTTAAAACCAGTTTGCAGAAGTAACTGTTAAAGTGAGCACTTCAGTTCTTTTTAAAGAAATTAGGAGACCCCGCCCCAAACAGGAGACACTACCACTTGTTCCCAAACACATGAGGGTGCCTAGCAACAACAATGCCGACACAAGCCAGCATCATGAGGCACTTAAATATCTTGGAAATTACCAGCATTCTGCTCATCACTGAGGTTAGAAAATAAACACTTTACACTGGATGAACACTATTCAATGACACGCCGTAAAAATGTAACCTTATACCCTGGACATTTTTAATACAAACTTTCAGCAAGCTAGTGCAGGAACGCGTGTGGGTGTAAGGAGGCTGATCTGTTACCAAGTCGAGTCACCAGCTAAACATTTATCAGGTACTCTTCAATGAGCTTCTGCTACATTCCCCCTTCTCTTGTAAAAAAAAAAAAAAAAAAAAAAAACCCACTTGGGACGATCGCGCAAACTCACCAACCTGATGACATACTGGAGGGAGAAAAATCGGTCGGGTGAAACACCAGCTACACATTCACAAAACACCCACGAGTGACACACTGCGTAAACGGGGAAATAAAACGTGTACACGTAAGGACGGGTCGCACAGACTTTTCGCTGCGGTTAGCTTTTGCTGAATTTAGACACTCCAGCTGTTGTTTAGTCGCGTCTCTCTGACTCTCGTCACTTCTCCGGGCAGTGCGTGGGCGCTAAGGTCGGGGTGGAATGGAGAGGAGAGTTGAGCAGCCAGTGTCAGCTTCCGCCCACTCGTGCTACTATCCACGTCTCCTGGGCGAGCGGCTAACAGGTGGGATCCAAGTGGGTTCGACTGCACAACGAGCAAAAAAGTCAAGCCAAAAATCCTAACGCAGCCTCTCACTATGCAAAATCGGGTAACAAAAAGTTGAACTTCTCGGCCTCGGGGCTCGCGCCTACAATACCCTCTTTGGGCCACTCACGAGGGGTTTATCAGATTAAAACTTAAGAAACGATCCTATTATAAAATTAAGAGTGGAAACGCCGCAGAGCACTTTCATTTTGGGGAGAGAACTGAATCCGTCCGTTTAACAGAATACGCAAGGGCAATAAATCGAAACGAGAAAACAAGACTCCCTCATAGGTGTGCAGTACATGCCCCTCCCTTATAGCAACCTGGGCCCACCGGGAAAGAGGGCGCATTCTCCTATGCCATGACTTGCTTTGTGCAGTCAAACAAAAACTCGGTTGTTCTTTTTAGCAGTCTGCGTTACAAAAATACAGGTGCTCTGCGTAAAGTTATTTGTCAAAGTAATACGAATTAAGAAAAACCACGCAAACGTTTATAAAACACCACCAACAAGCTGCGACCAAAGCAGTTTTAAAGTGATCAAAAATATACAGCCGTGAAGAAGCACTATGCTTGTGCGCTTTTCCTTCCTTCTGGACGAATTTTAAATTAAACAGACTAAAGTTAAACCAAATTTATACCCGTGGCCCCAAATTGACCAGTGCACTATGCTACATGAGCTACTTGACTAACAACGAATGAATTTATAGCGTCTACACCTTCAGGGCGTAATTGTGGCATCTGTTTTCAATCACTCATGTCACATCAATGCATTCGGAATAAATGGAGTACTGGATGAAAGATACAAGTGCTGGATCAAACCAAATGAACCCTTAACTCTATTCTCTTGGTAACCTGTTGCGTATGTTAAACTTTACGGGATCATACTTTTATTGTCGGAATGTTTTCCACCACACTATGCAAAACTATGTTCTTACCAAGATCTCACCTTCATTAAAATGTAGAACGATTATCCCCGTAAACGTGATTTTTTTGTTTTAATTTTACATACTGGGGCGTGGCGTTTGTGGAACTAGCGTCCCGATCAGGTTGCTCTTCCATTAAGTTAAACCGAGGCGAGTCTGCGGAATCAGTAGTTATTTTACAGAGGACGGTTACCTGGGTGCGTCATTACAAGGCTAACAAGATTAAAATTTAATGACAATTTTAATCATCAGAAAAAAGTCCACCAAAAGCACATCAGAAGCATCTGACACATGGCATTTTAAGGACCAAAAAAGTGCGATAAAATTTTAAGACAGCTGTGGTTACACCTTTGCAATATATTACAGTGATATGAAACCAGTTTATGGATCAAGCACTTCAAGAATAAAACCAAAATACGTGGAGGGTTAGCAATGCACTAATTTTACATATAGTGAAAAAACAGCTCTTTGAATGCAAGCTAACCAGCAACGTACCTCGGCACAATCAAGTTCAGTTGCTTTGGATAGATGACTGGTTATCCCTGGTACACACTGTTACCAAAAATCTTGGCTCACATGACGCAAGGAAAGGCCACTTTCTTGGGTCTAACTAAGGAAAGAGACAGGTGCTCGGGTGCAGCGCCCCGTGTCTGATTCGAAATACATAATTCATACAGTTGGCAGCTTGCGTCTCACCTTTCAAACACACCTCCATACCACGTTTCAATGCTTTTTGTTGATTTTTTTTTTTTAATTAAGAGCGACCGAAACCCGACACTTCACCTCACCACACTTTTCCACAAGAAACGCGAAGCGCCTAGTGACATTCAAAGCAAAGAGCAAACTGGCAACTGGTCTTTTCCAAAACGGTTAGAAAGCCGCACCGATAACTAAGACAAACACACCAAATAAATTCGTATTAAATAGACGCAAGCACGAGTACTCGGTTGCACATCTCCGACATTGTTTTCGACCTCAGAATCCAGGCTTTTCACTCCGACACGAAATATTAAAAACACCCAAGGGGCTATACATAATAGTGCCACATGCTTTGCACTGATACGTTAACTATGAAGTACTGGACTTTTTATGCAAAGGCAACAGAAAACTTGCATACCTCGGAGTCAACCTGCCCTACACGCGCTGGGCGCTTCAAACCCACCAAGCTCTTGGGGCGGGAGTGGCGCGCTGCACGGATGTCATCAATCAAATATAATAAGCACCTCGCTCTACGTAAAAGGGACACCGGGTATAACTATAACTATTTTAGACAAGTAACGCTGAATCAGAGGTAAAACAAAAATAAAAAAAACTCATAATAATATAGCATTCTACACAATTAGTTTATCTAAAAATTTAAGCACGCGACGCCATAAACCTCCATGCGATACTCGGCAGGACGTGTAGCTACTCAGCAGCGCTTCTCTTTCCCCCTAACACGAAAGGTTAACACTTCTGAGATGTTAAAATTTGCCCACCTGAGATGAATCGTTTAAAAGCCTGCCGCCAGTGGTCTTCAATTCATCCAGAGTAAACAGAGCGCTGTCTCCCTCCACAATGTGTCCAGCTAGCGGGGACTTAAGCACTGAGTAAAAAGGCTCATCCAGTCCGAGTCCCGGACCCATCGTTATAAGCGTACTCGTAGCCATGTGCGGAGCGCCAGGCTTTCCGCCAAAATAAAAAATCTAGCGCCCCGGAGTTCCCCAAATGGTCTGCGACGCCAGTCTCGTTCACTTGCACTCGCCTTTCTGACGGCCTATTGACATCGTTCACTGGTTTTACTGGAGTGCTCGTCACGGGGCGGGGCGGAGCTGTCTGCAATGACAGGGTTCGTAAAAAAAAAAAAAAAAAAAAAAAAAGCTAAGTAAATGAACGAATGCGTGGTTTCGTCTGTATACTCACAACCGAAAGATGGTTAGGAGACTTTGGTTAGACAAACTTCTAAAATGAAAGTACCTGGGCGGCAACGGTTTATTGACATTGAATGCTGCCCGCTTAACAGTTTAATCACGAGTCTCCTTTAGGTGTATTAAATATTGTCAAATGAATATCAGTTTATTTAATGTTTCGTCCACCAGTCTTCTGAACACGCCCTGCCAAGTAAATACTCGTAAGAAGCTGAAGCCCATCCTTACTATAATGGACAGAAAGAAACTCAACAAAGGTAACCTCACAGACACTCCCGTCGGACCACCGTTGTGTCGCGAGTCAGTTTAATGACGTGTCGTTGGACCCTCAAGCTCAACAGACAAATCCAGAGAGCAAGCTGTTAACCTGCTGTTTATCCTTGGCGACAGGGACGTGGACCCTGTGCGAACAGCGTCGGCTACGGGTACAGGCGGGAGCCCTATATGAGATGCGTTCCCAATTACTGGGGACACTTTTAAGATTATACTGTTTTTTATTTGGCAGTTACCTTGACTTACTTCCCTCTATGTCGTCCAAACACCTAAGAAGATAACATTTATTTCTATAGCACATTACATCATACAAATAATGTAGATCATAGTGCTTTACATGATGAAGAAAGAAAAAAAAAAAGACAAAGTAAGAATTAAAATTAACCCTAACCTGTATGTGTCCATTACTGTATGCACTTAGTCAAGTTTAGGGTCGCTTGGACCGCTGCCTATCCCGGTACCATGTGTAACAACTTTATGGACCAACTCTGAACAGGGCGTTAGTCCATAGCAGAACCTACAAAGGCAGTGTCACACATAGCAGACCAATTTATTTACGTAACATAACATTCTTAAACTCCACTTAATTCAATTAAAGGGTCGCAGGGTGTCGAAGCCAATCCAGGCAGCATCGGAGTGACAAAAAAAATCCGGTGGTTTGGGAATAAGTTTCGTGAGCAAAGCCAGATAAAGACCCTCCAAATTAACAATGTCAGGTATAGTTTTAGCAAAAAAATCGCCCCTTGCTCCCTATGTTTTTTTTCGTTTCGCCGCACCACTGGCTCTCGTTCTAAATTCCAATTCATATCGACTTTTTCTCTTTTTGTGGAAGTTTAACACATCACAAGTGCAATCTCATAAAAGTGTCCAGTGAGGCACCAGCTTTGATCGTGCCTTAACCAACCAGCGCTCTTTTTAACTGTTGTGTTTGGGTCTGATTGGATAGGTGTATATTCACGTGAATCAAAGTGGAGCAGAAGGATGCGTTGGATAGATGATTGCTGTGAATGCCGTGATGTAGGTGAAATCGTTGACGTTTTCCTGGAACTAGGCATTTTCCCTCGCATATGTTAACGCCCCTTTCCGAGCAAAGCCCCAGAGATCGCACCCAAGTCAACCTGGTGGTAGATCCGGCCAAGATTTGTAGGGCCTTTTACCTGGACATTCACGGGGGCATATACTGTAGACTAGTTAATTAATTTAATATGCATTTATTTCGGAAGTTTGGGAACCCACACAGAAAAGCACAAGCAAAGACACAGGCTATGCTCTGCCACTGAATTTAAACCCATAAATGTAGTACTGAAAGATATAACCGCACTACCAAGCCACCCTCCAATATATGTCTGTTAGAGGTGTCTGATAGTGAACATAGCGTCTCCTACATACTATCGGAAAGCAAACCAATACTGTTTATAGGATTATACAGTTATTAAACAACGTACTTGTTTGTTCAAAGCGATACCTACAGGTGTCCTCGTCTGCTAGAGCGGTTATATTTCTGTCATTTTTTTTGTTCGGCTGTGCTGTACTGCAAGCTTAAAGTTATCAAAACACGACTGCATAGTGAACTGGTGCTCAAAGTTGTCCAGGGAGTCAGAAGTAGGATCTATCACTTGCTTCTTTCCGCTAAGCATTTAGCATATCACCGAAGCTATATGCTGCTAACCAGAATTTGAAATACGCATCATACATCATATAGACGTTAGAAAAAAAATTTGCCTAAGAAACTATTTATGTGTAACGAATCACTGTTTGCATTTGGTGGACGTGGAAGCACCCAGGAAATCGTGCATTCATTTTCGGAACCGATTCGCCCAGTTCATAATCGCTTGAGTTTATTCGCGCGCGCGTTCATATCAGCCTAGCGCAGAGTCGCTAATTAACCAAAGAAGAACATTTTAACATCTTTGGGTGAGACACACATACAAAACAGTAATACACGAAAGATCTGGCAAACTTTAGGGTTGACAATGAGAGACGCAACCACTGCGCCACCCCATAACTGGAAAATATACAATATTCTTTTATATCACAGCACAATGACTTAATAAAATACTAGTTTTTTACTACGGTGCAACAGTCTGCCATTTTTAGTATGCATTAAATTTATTAATTCTTCTCTTTTGATCGTGTACATCCAACGCGTTTTAGTGATCCGCAACGGGTTCTGTACTAGCGACGGATTGCGTCTGTATAATCACAGCACAAAGCACTAGACGGTGAATGAGGCGTTTAACATTTTGAGACCTTTCTTATTAGAACACATTCAACTAGAAAAACGTAGTAGGCCAAACATTTCAGATGCTTCACTTAATCTTAGCGTTTTATGAAAGACATGCATTGCTTGGCAGCTTCACGTCTTTGGTATTATTTCCTTCCACTAGTAAGTCTGTCACAACAGACCGACTGCCAGGGGACTTCCATTAGGCAATATCAAGTGGTATTCCAGGCTCCCAGTAACACCAGTAAAGCGAGCCTCCGAAGCACGCACCCCCGCAGTGCGATTAATGATAAAGGCATGCATTACCTATTTTTAAACTGTCGATGAACCAAACTAAGTCTCGGCGGGACTGTGGGCTTTATAAATATTTCACACGTCTTTTTCCGAAGTCAGTAAATCCGCCCGCGAATTTCGACAGCCGCAAGTGGCTGACCAGCCGTTCAGACTGATTGACTGCTTTACACATTTTCTTGCATACGTTTCCATTTAAACGCCCCCGGCTCAAACACCATTTTTAGAAGCACCGGTGATTCCATCTAGTAAATAATCTTATGAAAGGGGTAGCAGGTTTAAACCGCTAACGCGTCATTTAAGAAAGACTCTGTCGTTGTAATTACATGTTGCCAATATTTCGTAGATAACAATCTGAAAGGCCACTCCACTTGTCTTAGACAGACTGGCTGCGCTTCTGCGCATTACGACTCAAGGTTAACCTACGAAAATGGTCGGCAGACGATAAATGCTTTGGGAAAGGATGATCTTGCAAGCCCCTGGCAATATGCGACAGTCCTTGTACAAACATGGTCCAATTATTGGATAAGTATTTATAAAATTCATCTTATGCTGTCAAAATAACTGTGTATTATATAAGTAATACAATTATGCAATGGTTTTAAAAATCTAACAAGTTTTAAAGATTTTTGGAGTATAGAGAAATCTTGAACCTCGATTATGTAAACATTTCAGTTGCCAAGAAAACAAGTCACCTTGGCCCACCAGCAAAGGCTCCAAGAACAGTTTCCAGTCAAAAATGATCTATTGTTACTCTAGGCCTAAAAGGCAAAAGTTAATATATTAAATCTTCATGAACTAAATTAAAAAGTTTAGACGTTAAAGAATCCTTTGCTGAGCCACGTAAATGAGAAATGACTGACAGATGCTGTGAATGAAGTATGTAAAAACCATGTGGATAATGTTCCTCATTTTTGGCTTAGTTTATATAAAGTACCTGTTTCTCTGCTCTGTATATTGTAAAATGCACAATCAATTAAATGTAAAAAAATAGGTATGTACTTCCAAGATAGATAGTAAGCTTTAAAAAGTTTTCTAATTTAGACCAAAAACAAGATAAGTAGCAAGATAATGTAATTAGAAGTATCCACATAATGGAGTATATGCATACACAAGCAAAAAGGTTGTATACAACATATAGTTAATAAAATTAAGGCTAAAAAAACAAAAGTCATGAAAATGAACTGTAGAAAAAGTAGTTTTGGTACAATATCATTTTAAGGCTAAACCTTCATAAAAACAGAAAACTTGTCAGGCGTTCACTCTTAAAAAACTGGCAGATCGTCAAATAGATTTCTCCTTGAGAGACAGAAGAGATGGGCAGAATGTCTATATCAGCCCTACAAAAGGTTAGGACAAATTTTTAATTAAGTAAATTGCTACAGATGCTACAGTGTATATTTATCATAAAATACATACATACACACATATATGTGTGCCCATCATAATATTTGGGCCAAACACATTTTCCCCTGATTTACCCCCTGTGCTCCACAGTTTAAAATTACAAATCAAACAATTCAGACATAGTTAATGTGCACATTGCAGACTGTGTTTTAGGGGTATTTGCATTTATTTCAATCACATCATGTAGAAATTGCAACACTTTTTATACATGGTCCCCCCATTTTTGGGCACTATGAGTGATTCTCAGACTCAGTCCCATTACAGGTTTTTGTTCCAAACAGTTTCACAATCAGTGATTTTTTTCTCTAAATTCATTTAATTAGCTAGTCTTTTTTCTCTTCTTATTTTGCATTCAGGAAAGATCATTAGTGTGATTTTTACATTTATAAGACATCTAAAATATTTGTATTTTTGCTGCAACTTATAAAGGAATACTCAACAAAAACATATTTATTTTTATTATGTTACTTGCCAAATTCAGTTTGTAGCGATGCACAAGAAAAAAATCCTAACCTCAAGTTTTCATGTAGAACAGAGAGAAAAGAAGTTAATTTTATACTAGAAGCCATTAGTGACCACTGCTGCAGAATAACAAAGAATAAGTAAAACGTCTGTGTCTGGGGGTAACTCACATTACTTGTGTCTCACAATCCGTGCCAGGTATTTAGTTATATGCACAAAATGAGCAAAATGCCAGGTTTTTCTGATACATTTTTGTTCAATATACACTTGCGGAATAGTGAGTGCACACAATAAACAAAAAAATAAAGCTTTGTGGGAGTCAAGTTTTAAATTGAAGACACGACTCTTGACAACACATGAGGGGGAGAGGCTGGTCTTCAGTTCCAAAAGTGACTCTCATGAAGATTTAGTTTCATGTTTATTATGTGTCCTAATATTTTCAGAAGTACAGCATAAAAAGCATGCGTTTTGCATGCTTTGTGCATACGACTGGATAACTGGCATATGGATTATGCATCACTAGTAATGTTAATTTTTTTCCTATTCCCATGGACGTTTAAATAGCTTGTCCAGCATCTGTCACTATTAGCTTCTATTATAAGCTTTCTTCCTATGAGTAAAAATCAAGTTATAAAAATAAAAAAACAAAATCTTAAATTATCCCCATGCAATATACTGGTCATAAATGCTACATTCTAATAGAGTTTTACCAAACTTATTTTTGTAGTGTGTTCACTGACCCCAAAACACAGAAACTGAGAAATAATAGCTTACTTAATTAGGCCGGGTGTCCAATAAAAAAAGCAGAAGAACGTTGGGACAAAAAGTTTGAGAACCACTGATCTAGAGGATTCACTGAAGGTTAACACATGATTGGGAATGTAACATAATGGAAGACATTAGCTTCAGGCCACTAAAAGGTAACCAAACCTGTACCCATCAGACGGTGCCAGGCTCAGAGGTCTGAAATGGCTAGGTGAACCTTAAGGGCCCTAAGGTCATCAACATCTCCATATCTCTGACCCTTATACCCAGAAAAGGGAGACTGTAACTAGGGTATCCCTTTTAGACTATAGAAACTGTTCATGTATACAATATTTTTAATTGCACTTAAAAATACATTATGTACATTTACTGCTATTTGTGTGTAAATGTATGCATAAATTAATTATCAAAATGGGTGAATTCAATACAGGGTGCTAAGGACGTTGGAGCTAATCCTGGGAATATCTGAGCAAGTCAGGAACCATCCCAGGTTGATTACAGAACCAGTTTCAAGTCGTTAAATGAACTAAACTACAAATCTTTGAACTGTAGACCACAGTATCTAGACATTACATGTGATGTGATCTGAACAGTGTTCTTTTTTGTATGTTATAAAAAAAAGTATCTTCATCACTTCCGGCCTTAAATTGGTTTAAGTTGGTTCCATAAAGAATGGATGGATGGGTGAAAAAAAACTGCATTTTAAGGAAGGCCAAGGAAGTGGAATATTTAAAGGAAGGACAAGGGAATGTTCAAATCCTTAAAGAGTTTCTGGTAATTAATCAATAAAGAACCTTTGACAATTTGGTTGAAAAGCTTCACATACCATTTGCTCTTCAACCTCTGGCACTCCACGCACTAGTGCATTTAGTGTTTTTTTCCCCCCCATTTGCATTCTGCAGGGTTGTGTGTTATCAAACTCTGTTCATTTTCTTGGTACATTTAATGATAACCATAGAGTGCCAATATACTGCTGAAATAAAAGTAAGGAACTGATAAGAAATACAGCAGATCTGCCTGTGATGTACATATATTCTATATTAAACATGAATTTTATTTGTGTTGTCATAAGCACATAATGGTGTTAACACAAAATTGGGACTGACTTTTACTGTAAATCACTATCATACAAGTTGTGTGGCTCCAATATTTTTGAAGTCTTTAGACAAAGATTAGAAATAGGTTTTATAATTCTATAAGAGCAAGCCCTATTTTTACTCATGTACAACTCCTTGCTTGGGACTAGCTTCAATTTCAAATTTTGATTCCATCCTTTGCCATCTTATCTTGAATTCATAATATAAAACATCAGTTCATAAATATATCTACATCTACATATATCAAAAGCATATCTACATATTATATGAATTATACAGTTTGTTTGTAAATGCATAGTATGTACACACACAGGAAAAAGTATGAACCTAAAGGACAAAAATAACACATGTAAGTTCTTGCCATCAAACACTTATGTCCAAAGCATATCACATTCAACAAATTTGTATTTCTTGAAACATAATGTACAGAGAAAAAATGATTAAACAACTTTAGAATGTTTGTGAAACAACAGAGAATTAACCCATAATTTCCTTAGCATAAATAGATCAGTAACAATCAGGTACCCAAGTAATTTTTAAGTGCTGTGCAAGTCTGGGCATCTTGTTATATATAGTGTAATGACTCATAAACATATAAGGGTGAAATGATAATTCCATTACCAAAATAAACTTCACAGAACTTACAGAAAAACATGGTCAATATTAAACTGTCTCAGAGACTTTTTTTTCTTAATTTGAAGCTCCAGCTATCCACTGCTAGATAAGCATTCAACAAATAGAAAAAAGTAGAAGATTTTAGTTTAGATATTTGCTAAAATGTTGCAACGAACTTCAGGCCTAGGGTTCATCTGTAAAAAGATTAAAAAGAAAAAGAACAATGCAAATCAAGTTAATTCCAAATACAGCATATAGCAATGACTTTAATGCCAAACTGCCTTAGAATGTTGACAAGACTATTAAATACATCAACATACATCAGTAACACTCTGACCCTAAGAAGCAAGAAGTTACATATGTGTATATACAGCAGGTGCCAAAAGACAAATATGTTTTAGGCAGTGTTGACAAGAAATGTAGAAACATCCAGCATTACACAAATCCTGGAGGAAAACAGACCCCCTGTGGCTCTACAGAATTTACATAAAATTAATTTACAGAAGTCTTAAGCCTACTAGTCACCAAATCTTATTGAGATTTTTAAGCATATAAATGTCCAGCCACATAAGCCAAACTATGATTATCTAAGCACTGGAAAACAACAATATAAAACAATGTATATAAATAAAAACACATCAAACAACAATATAACCAACATAGTTAGACCAGCAGAAGAAGCCTATGTGAAAACAATGGGTTTGCAGTGAGTGCAAACATTATTTTTTACAATTTAATTCTTAGACTACAATGTTTATTAATCTTTTCAACATACATCCATTTTTTATAAATTGCTTGGATGACTTTTTCTCATATTAACTTGCCTTCAATATGTACAAATTATAAGTTATTAATTCACAATAATTGAAGGAATGCCAAACTACAGGTTACTTTACGGCAACAATTTTTAAAACCAACTGTAGACTTAACTAACATACAGATTGGGAGCATATATTATACAACTATTTAAGAACATTTTTAGCACCTAACATAAAAAAATCCTAGGCAATTTTTATCAAGTCAGCAGAAATATTTAATGGACAGATTAAAATATTAAAGTCATGAGTCACATAGTATATTTCATGGCAAAAATAAATCATTACTTGATTCAGTTTCATATCTTCAATCATGATCAGGAATGGCTTTTTTGTTGATGATGAAAACAGCTTAATCTCAAAATTATGTGCTGATGATGTTTCGTGTATTAAGATTAGGTGCCTAAACATTCAAGTAAATTAAATACAAGACAGTGAAAAACAAAAACTCCTTTCCTCAACACAATCAGGCCAAAGTTACAATCTATACCCTATTGATAGACAAAAATTCTTCAAAGCAACTAAAGATTTTGTTCGAGCAATACAAGAAATATGTTATGGACATTGTTGGCTCTTCAAAACAGTGCCACCAGTTGTTCAATGAAGGGTTTTATGTTTAATATTTATTTAGTCATTTATTCAAATCAGCTTACATTACAATAGTTTGTTGTAATGTTTCAAATATACAGCATGTATGTATTGAAGTGATTGCCATTCTACTGGATTTATAAGCTTTTACTCCTCACATACATAATCTCTTGTATAAAAACAAGCATATCTAATTTAGGGTCAGGATGGAAAAAGTATGGATCTACTTTGAGTATTCCTGTATTTCAAAAAGTTGATGTTTTACAAAATTATACACAACTGGTGCAGCTATCACAATAGCTACCCCTAATTCACCTTCTCATTTAAACAACAATCCTGGTAACGAATCATTTGTAAATCCTAAGTAAACAGAAAAGGTGTTTAAAATTTGTTCCCTAATAACGATGGTGATGGATACCTCAGATTGCACCATTGAGAGCTTAGTAAACAATAAATTACCCCCTACATCTCAATTGTAAATAGTATAATTGTCTCAAACTAAATCACTGCCCACAGGTGGGATTTGAACCGGTTTGAATCCCCCAAGCGCACAACTACTATCTTGTGCTCAAGGACACTAATTGCAATTAAATTAAGCTAAGGGAGTGGATAAATCTACAAGTACTGTATGTTTATCTTTATGTTAGTCTCTTTATCTTCACAAAATGCTCAAAAAGCATTAATTTTGTTATTCTTCATAATGATTTCCTTTCACTTAATATTAGACAATATTAAGTAGTAGCTTTAATAAAAAGTAACTTTTAGCAAAGTTATCTATGCCAAAGTTATAGATAGATGTTTTTTAAAAATTGCCCATTAAACAATTAGGCTTACACCTTTGTGAATCATTTGCATGTTATAAATAATGTTTAATAAATATAATACCTAAAAACAATTAAAAATGGGACTTTTTGTTTAAACCAAAAAGCCTTTTCTAAAAGTGTGACAGTGTACTAACGATTACATTTAAATAATGCTGTGTACGTTAACCACTCTTGCCTATCTCCCCACTGGTATTGCACTCAACTTTCACCCAAGGGGTAGTTCTTGGAATACAACAGAGAGTTTATATGCTTTGACTGGTCTGAAAATTAACCAGAAGAAGGTGGGTAGAATGGCCTGATTAGTATAACCTGGCATAATTAACATTTAAAAATGATGCCTATTAAACACTTGAGCAGAGCTTTCCATCTATTTTCATCTTTGATTTGATTTACTTGACTGGACAGCTAATCACCTTTGTAGCATACATTCAACAATTGCAAATCCTAAGCATTTATAAAAGCTCCATATACTTAGCTGTTTGTTATTCAAGTTACAAAAATACTAAAACTTCCATCACAGAAAACAGTTCAAAGGGTCAATAAAATCCTTTTGAATGACTGCAATAGCTTAACACTGGGTAATGTAGTCTATGATACGAGACAAAACATCAAGATAATGAAGCAACCAACTTAAAACAATTAACAGACTCCATATCAAATAACAAAATACTTGTGTGTACACCATGCTATGTAGATGATGGCTCAGATAAAGCTACAAAAAGAAGAACTGGACATGACATGTCTTCACTTGGAGAACATCTTGCTACATCTTTGTCCTAACATTCAGCTGCTGCTGACCTGTTTCTCAGTTCAGTTATACGTTCTCATAAACTTAAGGTATGAAAATGATAACAATGCTTTATCTAACAGTGACCTACCAGATAGGAATGGAAATTAATTGACTTTACAAATGTATTTGATATAGGAGGAAAGGCTCAACAACAAGAAGAAATATGTCTGGAAACCATTAATCATGTGAAAAACGTTAAATTATTAAAAGTCAAGAACACCAGTTTACCAAAACTCTCAATGGAGCACCTGTCTGTAAGGCAGTTACTCTAAAGTGAATACATTATTAATCTGTCAGCATAACTTTAAAATGGGCTTAGAAGAATTAAATAAACTAAATAGTATATTAAATTTTCAATTTACACTGATCTAAAATATTTTTGTCTATCTTTACTCATTGTTCAGTATTGTTGAGATAGTTGGTGAATTTAATGAATTGTTAGTGAACAATTTAATGTCACCAGTAAAAGCTCCAAACTGAAAGCTGCTCATACGCATTTGAATGTATACAGCACGGAAAATATACAACTTAATCATTTCTTTCAGGATATGACTGCACAGAAGGAGTGAAGTTGTCAATTTTATAAAAAAATATATAAACAATACTTCACTTAATTAACACAAAAAAGAAACATAAATACTAAGTTACTGTGGTGACATGTTTAGATAGATAGATACTTTATGAATCCCAAGTTTACTAAAAATGGATAAATTACAAATATTCCTGAAAAGAACCAATCATAAAAATTGTAACATTATTTGTTACTATCACTTTAAGAGAAAGTACATTTACTATTAATGTTTATTCAGTGAGTCATTAAAGTTAAATGAGTTATGTCATGTCATTTTCTAACAGACTTTATCCAGAACAGGGTCACTTTTGGCTATCCTAAATGAGTTATATTGAGGAAAATATATACAGTACTTTACTTTGTATTGATGATTATTATTATTATTATTATGTAAATTTCTTTGAAAAACATTACTCAGCTAAAACAAAATTTTTGTAATTGTTTGCATAATTAAATACAGAAACAATAGTTTTACACAATTCTTCAGGTGTAAAAGAATATTTTTGACACTTTTAAACATTTTTACATATTACATTATACAAATATTCAAACACACCTTAACACTTAGAGATTTCAGGCTAACAATATACCAGCATATATTTAAGGAGAGGAAAAAAATCTGCTTGCTCAATTTGTAGTTACAATTTTTATAGATGTTTAAAATATCTGATTATGTCACAGTACACAAACTCTTACAAGATGGTGACAAACTTTACTATTAGTACTGTAGTTTTGTTTCAAATGCCAAATACGTGTGTGAAAGGTTAATCAGCAACTATGAACAAACCTGGTAAAAGTGAGTGTGGCTGGGAGCAAGATATTGTGGTAGACATTTATTTTAATGCCCTGTCATCCAATGTTACCTGGGCAGAGTTCAGATGATGCAAATGTCTGGGTGGTTTTATTTGTGTTATATTCAGAGTACACTAATACTTTTAGCAAGTTGGTTGAAATATATCACCTGTGTGATATCACCTGACTCGTTAATCATTGTTACTTAGTTGTGCTGTGGGTTATATATTATACTAGCAAAATACCCGTGCTTCGCAGCGGAGAAGTAGTGTGTTAAAGAAGCAATGAAAAAGAAAAGGAAACATTTTGAAAATAACGTAACATGATTGTCTATGTAATTGTTTTGTCACTGTTGTGAGTGATGATTTTTGCTGTCATATATATATATATATATATAAATATATATATATATTTACACACACAAACATATATATATATACATATCTATACATATACACATATATATACACACACACATATATACATACATATATATATATATATATCTACATATATACACATACATATACATACACACATACATACATACACACACATATATATACACAAATACATATATATATACACATACACACACACATATATAAACATATATATTCATATACATACATATCTACATATATACACACACACAGCTATTTCGTATCAGTGCAATACGCTGCTTGTTAAAACGGATAACTCCCGCTCTTATGTGCTAGTCTGTGTGGATATTATGAACTATCGTATTTGTTCAAGTTCTATTTAAATTTTAAATAGAAGGAATTTTTATTTAGTCGACAGAAATATCTTTGGTAGGAATGGTAAAAACAGACAGGAATATTATTCCTGAATAAATCAACTCAAACCTTAAACAACTTATAATATTTTGCTCTCCATAAAAATATATCCTGTCTAAATTATACAAGTTAGAAATAAAGTAAACGTTAAAAGAACAAACATTCAAATTTCTTTACTCTTATGTAATTTTATATAAAAAATAAACTTAGATTTTAAATATCCCAAAAGATTTTGTTCTCCATAAAAATATATCCTGTCAAAATTATACAAATTCAAATATGAACATGCTGCATAACAAAACCTGGAAATATAAATAAAATGTGTTCCTTTCAGCAATAACAAATCAAATCATTCAGTTGTCTTTGCTCATATGTCATTTTAGAGCTGGACGCCTGGCATCTTTTTTGGCAACAAGTTCGTTTATGTTTGGTGTGAGGTTCTGTGTTGTGGAGATTCTCAGGATGGACTGCAGGTGCTCATCAGTGAGGCGACTCCTGTGTGCTGTTTTGTTAGTCTTTATCACTGAGAAGAGCTTCTCACACAGATATGTGCGACCAAACATGCACAAGGTTCGAGCCGCATGTAGACGGACTTTTTTTGTTCTTCAAAGTCACCAGTTTATCAGCAAAGTGCGTATTTGGGAACACCGTAGTGACGACTTGGTTCAACATTACTTGGCAACAGGGAAAGTGGGGCAAGTTGCACTGGTGCATTTGTGTCTCCCATAAAAGCAGCTTCACTTGAAATCACTTTGTGATTGTGCACGGGTAAAAACGTCCGCTGAAGTGTCAGATTCTTATTTAATTGTTCTGCTTTCTGTATCTTCTGCATTGCATTCAGGTCTTTCAGGTTATCTTGATGTTTTGTCTCATTGTGCCGTCTTAGATTAAATTCTGTAATTACACCCACATTAGCTCCACAAATGAGACACACGGGTTTACCGGCAGTGTCAGTAAACATATACTCAGCCTCCCATCGGTTTTTAAAGGCTCTATGTCCAGAATCACCTTTTCTCTTCGGCATCGTGTGGGCTAGCTTCACAATAACTTGCACCTTCATAAGCTAGACTTGATTAACGCGGTAAGTGTTCGGCAAGGCAGCTGAAGCGCTGCATTATGGGATCTGTAGTTTATTGTGTTACCAGCGCTTCATATACCTGGGCCATTAATAACAATAATACAGTATATAAAATGATCTTGCGGGCCGGATATAATTACACGCCGGGCCGGATGTGGCCCGTGGCCCTTGAGTTTGACACATATGGACTAAATAGAACTTGAAAAGATATATTTTTTCGTACATTGAGCCCGCGTGCTATTGTGGTTTTGCCTGCATGCCTCAATAAGTCACCCTCCCCTCGCTCTTACTTTTTTACCGTTCATCTAATGAATACACTGAGTATGGCTTTACCAAAACAATCATTGATTGCGAATAAAGTATTCATTATTCGAGTATGTAGATCGGGGTATATATATATACATATATATATACCTGCGTATCGCAGCGGAGACGTAGTGTGTTAAAGAAGCTATGAAAAAGATTTGTTTCTTACTGCATCAATAAACAGCTCGTCTTCTTCTTTATCTGAGACCTGACACACTGCATATACGGTTTTTTTTTTTAACACTGTCTTCCTTTAGCGGGACATTCACTTTTTCCACCATGTGCTTTGTTTCTGCAGTTATGAATAATATGCTTGTATGTATCAGACTTTTCATATTTTTTTGCTGCCTTTTCAATTGTGTAATTCGGTTTTTGTTCAGCGCTCTTTGGAACTGTTGCTTTTTGTCTGTGCACTGCGTCAGTTCACGTGAGCCGCTCGGTGTACATGCATCGAAGTTTCCCAGCTGTGCTGGTGCCATGTCGTGCTATGTCCATGGCTGTATCTAATGTTACCTAAGTCCCGGCAGTTAAAACTTTCTCTCGCAGTTTCGCTGAGTTTGTGCCAAACACCACCCTGACCATCTCATCTTCCTCTGCATAAGCACAGTCCTTCACCCGTGAATATTTACCCGTGGCAGTGTTTCTATTGGATTGCCGCTGACGGACGGCCTTATATGGGCAGGCAGTAAATTACAAACGCTAGCGGCAGCCTGTCTATGAACTTAATTTAAAGTTTAGGTTTACATCGTGCTTTGTTTCCGAAGTAGCAGAACTCATGAATATGGTTGTATATGTCACTCGCTCGCTTCTTATTGTTTCGCTGCCTTCTCAATTATATAATGCATGTTTTCTTCAGCGCTTTTTGGGCCTCTTCCTGGTTTTCTACCTACTGCGTGATTACGTGGGAGGCGTGATGATGTCACACGAAACTCCGCCCCCACGGGTTTCACGCTCATCTCCATTACAGTAAATGGAGAAAAACAGCTTCCAGTTATGACCATTACGCGTAGAATTTCGAAATGAAACCTGCCCAACTTTTGTAAGGAAGCTGTAAGGAATAAGCCTGCCAAATTTCAGCCTTCTACCTACACGGGAAGTTGGAGAATTAGTGATGAGTCAGTCAGTCAGTGAGTGAGTGAGTGAGGGCTTTGCCGTTTATTAGTATAGACTAGCAAAATACCCGCGCTTCGCAGCGGTGAAGTACTGCCTTAAAATTTTTATTAAGAAGAAAATTAAACCTTTTTAAACTGAGGGAAAATATACCAATAATTATTTGTTAAGGATCTCTTTGTATGCCACGTTGTCAGTTCGGCCCTCCAGTTGCAATATGACCAAGCTGTAGCTGTGCGCTGAGCTTACTCTTGAGCATGCAACGTACAGTTGGCCATGTGAACAGTAATCTTGTTTTAAATCTCACAGCTTGGATTGCTGCTGTCATAATCGGTTTGAGTTTCATGGTTTGTTTCAGTTACGACAGTATTTGTAGGACTTGTGTTGAAGAGACATTCGGCATCTGTCAAGCGTTGTAAGTATACAACCAGTTTCATTGATAACCTCACATCCAGCTTTTGAGAGTTTAAACATTTCTAAACATCAAAGTGTCCACTACTGAAATCGTCACCTGTGAAGCTAAGATGTTTAAGAGGCATTGGCGGTTGTCCAAAGGTGTAAAATATTTGGCCATTTCGGTACACTTAAGCATTTCACTCTTCTAGTGCTTCTGTGTAGTATAATTATCTCCTGTACCGTCATCAGTCCACACCTTGAACCTGTCCCAGTCATTCAATACATAAGACACAATGTTCCTCCGGATATCAATAGTGAGCCTGATATGGCTGTGCAATATGTAACAAAGAGAATGGAAAAGGCAGGTGCCATCTCCGGGCATGGAAACCACTTGGTAAGTGACAGTTCTTTGATCGATGGTGATTACCTCGATAGACATGTTAATGGGGGTACGGTTGGAATGATAAAGGAAATGGGTACCTGAACAATGTAAAGTAAGTCTAAAATACCTATACAATAACTATAATCGTAATAAATGAACAATAAAACAGCGGAGAAGCCGTGGATTAAATAAAAAGGCTGTAGTTATCAGCAGGGAGACGTGAATACCGTGGCGAAGCAAGGAAGGGAATGTAGAGACTGGAGCGACAGACGGCCTTATATAGGCAGGCAGCCAACAACGTGGGAGGCGTTGGGATGGGGGACCCAACGCCGCCTCACACGGTGACCGAGCTGCAGGCTATGGACGTATATATGTACGTAAGTAGGATTCAGTTAGCGTTGGGAACCCGCGTACCAAATTTCTTGAAGATGGGCCCATAAGTAACAAAGACCGTTGAAAAGTTCAATATGGCAGCCGACAGTGGCATCATATCACCGAAATAAGTACCAAATTTCAGCCTTCTACCTATGAATAAGAAAGTTCAACATGGTGGACGTTGTTGACCGTTATGACCATTACGCGTAGAATTTTGAAATACAACCTGCTTAACTTTTGTAAGTAAGCTGTAAGGAATGAGCCTGCCAAATTTCAGCCTTCTACCTACACGGGAAGTTGGAGAATTAGTGACGTTGGAAAGTTCAATATGGCGGCTGACAGTGGTGTCATACCACCGAAATAAGTATGTATATTGGTTTCGGTTAGTGCAGGGAAGCCGCCTACCAAATTTCGTGAAGATGGGGCCATGAATAAGAAAGTTCAACATGGCAGACATTGTTGACCGTTATGACCGTTACACGTAGAATTTCGAAATGAAACCTGCTTAACTTTTGTAAGTAAGGTGTAAGGAATGAGCCTGCCAAATTTCAGCCTTCTACCTACACAGGAAGTTGGAGAATTAGTGATGTTTGGAAAATTCAATATGGCGGCCGACAGTGGCG
Source organism: Polypterus bichir lapradei (assembly GCA_026402145.1). Taxonomy (NCBI): domain Eukaryota; kingdom Metazoa; phylum Chordata; class Cladistia; order Polypteriformes; family Polypteridae; genus Polypterus; species Polypterus bichir. The sequence continues at coordinate 17,745,010 of JANRMT010062833.1, read as the reverse complement.
TCATGCCACCGAAATAAGTACGTACATCGATTTTGGTTAGTGCAGGGAAGCCACCTACCAAATTTCGTGAAGATGGGGTCAGCCTTCTACCTACACGGGAAGTTGGAAAATTAGTGACGTTGGAAAGTTCAATATGGCGGCCGACAATGGCGTCATACCATCGAAATAAGTACATACATCGGTTTTGGTTAGCGTAGGGAAGCCGCCTACCAAATTTCGTGAAGATGGTGCCATAAATAAGAAAGTTCAACATGGCGGACGTTGTCAACCATTATCGACCGTTACGTGTAGAATTTCGAAATGAAACCTGCTTAACTTTTGTAAGTGAGCTGTAAGGAATAAGCCTGCCAAATTTCAGTCTTCTACCTACACGGGAAGTTGGAGAATTAGTGATGAGTCAGTCAGTGAGTGAGTGAGTGAGTGAGTGAGGGCTTTGCCTTTTATTAGTATAGATTAATGAGCAGTTTTTCTTTTGTGAGTTCAGAAAACAGACATAAATTTAAAAATAAACTGCACAGATACTGTACATTCACAGGCTTTTTAATGCTAATTCACAATGATACAGTTTATGTATTACAGTTAATTCCTTTGTCCTTTTGTGTAACTGTACTGATTAATTTCATTAGGTAACACATTTTGACAACTTTAGGATTTTTTTTGAAGACAGGACTCTCGCCTAGAGAATGAGAGGGAAGGGCTGATCTTCAATTCAAAACCTCAATCCCAAATAATTGTGTTTATTTTTTATGCTCTGCACTTACTTCTCTGGAAGTATGTAAGAATATTTTAATAAAAAAACACACTGTGAGCACATGGCTGGATAAGTTCCATATCGATTATGTGACATGAGTAATGTGAGATTTTTTTTCCCTCCATTGACATTTTCAACACAGTGTTCCTTTGTACAGCGTTAGTTACCATAGACACCAGTACTTTCATAAATGTTTTTATCTTTGTTCTCCAAGAACATATGAGATTAAAAATAATTCTCAGTCATCACTACAAAAAACACAGTTAAGTAACATATTGAAAATAAAGTTTTGGGAAGGGTATTTCTTTACTACACTACCATTTGTGGCAATCATAAATGAATTGGTACATATTTTAAATCTGCAGGAGTGAGAGGTTAAAACTAATTTCTAAGGTTCACTTCACACAATATTTTTATCTTTCAGTTTTAGGATGTTAAAGTGTAAATTCTTATAGTAAAAAATGACATGTCAATGAAATATCTGTTTAGGTTTAACGCTACTGCATATATCCTTTGGTACTTTACATTGGTATTAAACTTACTAATGAGTTATAAGTAAAGCATTGTTTTTTTGTCTTCAGGTAAGTGGTAACAGAAGATTACTGTACCTTGTATTGCATATATTTGCTTGGTACACAAACTAAAATTTTACACACAATACAAATGTAATATATGGTATCTTGAGATTATGGTAACACAAAACTTCTTGATGATAATGGTGTTTTCATTTTAAAACAGCTAAGTGACGTTTTTCAAAACAAAAGGAAAACACATGAAACTGGTGACAAACTCTTTTGGCGTTAAGTCATTTCTTACCCTTTAATTAAAGAAACTGTGGTTTCAATAAATACTAGTTTTATATTTCACATTAGGGAAACACAATTATTTTTCTTACAGCAGAAAAGCAGGTAAGGCAATTTACATGGCGAATAAGTGAGAATGATGCATTTCATCACTACTTTAAACAATATTTAAAAAAAATACACTTTTCAGTAAATAAACATATTTTAAAACAATAATCAAAAAATACTACTACATTATACATACATACACACACACGAACAGCAACATTTACATGCAGCATAATCCATTTCCTGAAAATATCTTCTTGCCTCCGATAAAATATTTCAACTACAAAAAATCATTTTTTCTGCTTGAGCTTTCTGTACCAATCAGGCACCACTTGGTTGGTCTAAAAGAAAGGGACAAAAACCATGTTACATATATTATAAATCTTTTCAAAAATCATTATACTCACAAATATGGCACTTTTTTATACTATTAGGTTTAGTCACAGGAAATTAGATGCTTGCAAACTTTCACTAGCTGGAGAGATTGTTATTTAATATATCTTCAATAAGACGATGCAAACTTAGGAAGTAGTATAAAAAAGAAAGAGACTAGAGGGGAACTTTTAATTCAAAATCTATTCAAAGTGAAAAATATTCCAGAGGGAAAGAAAATTAATAGCTCATACCCTTTACCCACAGTACAAAATCAAGTAATATTATAGCTTTAAAACCCTTAAATGTGTCCTATGGATAGTATAAGTACAATATAAATAAATACATGTCATTTGGAAAAGACAGATGATCAAAAAAGGTTGGGGGGACTTAAATAGGGGAGAATTTAAATAGGAGTCAGCCTAAATACTAACATCAGCCACAACTTTAAAGATAGTTGTTTCAGAATTGAAAGCTGCACAGGTACCATCATGAGACTCTCTCTCTTTCTAGTAGCAGTGTCAATATACAATATATTGATCCAATTAAAAGAAAACATGGACCAATTTATTAAAATCAAAGTTACAGTGTACTATCTACAGACAACTGTCACTTGTTAGCATAATTCTGTTTTACAATTTAGGATGTCACAATACCAGAATTTTATTATTCAATACCAATACCAGTGAAATTTTTACAGTACTCAATATTGGATACCACAGCTAAAAACAGAAATCTCATTCAACAACTACTCATTAAAATGATCTCAATTATTCAAAGGAACAATATTGTGTTTTTTTTCTGTAATAGAGTATAAAATATATACAGTAAATACTAATAAAATTCCTTTAAAATACTGGTATATTCATCAAGATGTTAGCAAATATTATTTAAGTAAATTAGCACTGGCATTTATGAATATCATACAGTAACACAATGCAGAGCTTGTATTTTAATGTGCGATAGACATGGGGATTCCCCCTGTGTAACAACAAATGAGGGGGAATTTTATAATCTTGTGGGGGCTACTGAACAGGGTTTATAAAGGATGATATCACCATTTACAAATTTCAAATTTATTCTCTGCATAAAATCAATACTAAAAATAAAAATTCATTGTATCTGAACTTTTGAATTAGCAAATTAGGATAATTCAGGGTATTTATAATTTTAAACAAACTTGTTACAGCTATTCTTGCAAAACATATGTTTGAAATATGGTTTGTCAGAGAATCCCTCTTTTTTAAGTTTATAAAATTTGCTATTTCTAAGATTTATATTTGCATTATTAGCTGGTTAAAAACATATTAAACAGTAATGTCAAACTGATTCAATTTGCAAGTGTCACAAAATTTTGGTACTTTAATTTTCCAAATCTGTCTCTCCTTTTTTTAAAAAAAAAAAAAAAAAAAATCCATTGTTTCAGAACTCTTGTAAAACACCCTTTGTTGTATTGTTCTCAAAGCATTTTATATGACTGGCAAGACTTTCTTATTGCTTTGCCTGAATACTAATCCAGAGGTAGAATATTCAGTGCAACTGGTAGACTATATTACATTTTCCAATGTACCTTTCAAATATATACTCAGCAAAAAAAGAAACGTCCCTTTTTCAGGACTGTGTATTTCCACAATAATGTTTTAAAAATCCAAATAACTTTACAGATCTTCATTGTAAATTGTTTAAACAATGTTTTCCATGCATGTTCAATTAACCATAATCAATTAATTAACATGCATCTGTGGAATGGTCGTTAAGACCTTAACAGCTTACAGAAAGTAGGCATTTAAGGTCACAGTTCTAAAAACGCAGGACACTAAAGAGACTTGTCTACCGACTGTGAAAAACACCCAAAGAAAGATGCCCAGGGTCCCTGCTCATCTGCGTGAACGTGCATTAGGCATGCTGCAGGGAGGCATGAGGACTGCTGATGTGGCTAGGGCAATAAATTGCCATGTCCACACTGTGAGACGCCTAAGACAGCGCTACAGGGAGACAGGAAGGACAGCTGATCATCCTCGCAGTGGAAGACCACGTGTAACAACACCTGCACAGGATCGGTACATCCGAATATCACACCTGCGTGACAGGTACAGGATGGCCACAACAACTGCCCGAGTCACACCAGGAACACACAATCCCTCCATCAGTGCTCAGACTGTCCGCAATAGGCTGAGAGAGGCTGGACTGAGGGCTTGCAGGCCTGTTGTAAGGCAGGTCCTTACCAGACATCACCAGCAACAACGCCGCCTATGGGCACAAACCCACCTTCGCTGGACCAGACAGGAGTGGCAAAAAGTGCGTGAGTTTCTGCTTGACAGCAATGTCAGTGTTCTGCCATGGCCAGCGAAGAGCCCAGATCTCAATCCCATTGAGCACGTCTGGGACCTGTTGGATCGCAGGGTGAGGGCTAGGGTTATTCCCCCCAGAAATGTCCAGGAACTTGCAGGTGCCTTGGTGGAAGAGTGGGGTAACATCTCACAGCAAGAACTGGCAAATCTGGTCCAGTCCATGAGGAGGAGATGCACTGCAGTACTTCAAGCAGCTGGTGGCCACACCAGATACTGACTGGTACTTTTGATTTTGAGCCTCCCTTCATTCAGGGACACATTGTGAAACATTTTTAGTTTATGTCTTATGGTGTTGACTCTTTTAGTGTTCATACAAATATTTACACATTAAGTCTACTGAAAGTAAAAACAGTTGAAAGTCAGAGGACGTTTCTTTTTTTGCTGAGTATATGACATATATGTGTTCACTATGTTCTTTACATTTTAGGGATTATATAAAGAACACTGACTTCAAAAACCAAACAAATAACAAATTAGTGTTTGCATATTCATATTTATTAATGTCACATGCTACTTGCCACTTTTCCCATCGTGATAAATGGCACATTCACAGTGCTTTAAAGAATTAAACAATTTTTTTTGGTGTTAACAAATGGAGCGTCTCATTTCTTTGCCTTTATAGAAAAGCCAAACAGCCATTTTTTCCACAAACTTTCCCTGAGTTTTAGTTGCTATTAGTTTTGGATCAGTTCACTTCAATATTGATACCAGTTACCTGACCTCAGTACCAAAATATTTCTGAAGCAAATAATGGATAATTCCAAAAGCCTTACTCCAGCCTCCCTGGTGTGAACTAAGCACTATTTCCCTTGCAATAGCTGTGAAGTCCTGATCACATTGAAGCAAAATAGGTCCTGTGGAATCCCAGTCGCATTAACCCAATGGATAAACTGGTTAGAAAATGGATAGTTGCTTAAACAGACATTTGTAGATGTACTTAATGCAATCAGAGAAAGAATTTAAAAATCTCAGTTACTTTTTATGGACTATGTCAGACATGATATTAAAAAGTGATTAACCTTGCAACAATTTTTTTTGTTCTTTATTTCACCTTATAAAATTTCATGTATTAGGAATTTGTTAGTTTTCGCATACCCCTTGGGGTCAGAGCGCAGGGTCAGCCATTATACAGCGCCCCTGGAACAATTAAAGGTTAAGGGCCTTGCTCAAGGGCCCAGCAGAGTAAGATCTCTTTTGGCAGTGACGGGGATTCGAACCATCAACCTTCGGAACACCAGCGCAGATCCTTAGCCTCAGAGCCACCACTCCACCCTAAATTTTGTCTCCTCTTACAACATTGTGACACTACAGCTCATATCTGATCAATCACATTGCATGAATCTATTTCTGAACTAACTCCATAATGAGATCAAAGATACAACAATGAAAGCCTGTGTGAGTGTGTTTTGTCTTTTTTTAATTATATATGTTAATAACAAGTAAAAAAACACATTTTTTCCTTCTATCAAGGGCTACAATTCTTTGGCATCAAACAAAAAGCATTTCTAGATATGACCTCTGCCATGAGCCATTTTTATATGTAGTTTAACTCAGTTTTTCATACGTATTAATTACTATGTATTCTGGAGTAATCCACCAACTTGCAGTCACACAATTGCAGTACCAACTTTTACCCAGTTAATGTATAACAATATACAAAATGTACAAAAGCCAGTACTTGAACTTTGTTATCAACTTGTCAACTCATTTCTTGTGACATCCCTACAATTACCACATTGAAAGTGCCTTCAGAAAGCCTTTTGCTAAAATCATTTATATTAATTTTTCCCTCATTAAACAAGACGCAAGAATGACAAAACAAAAACAGGGATGGTTTGCAAGTTTATTAAAAATTAAAAACTGAAATACCACACTGACACAAATATTCAGATACTTTACTATGGCTAAACTGCATCCCATTCTACTGAACATCATTGAGATGTTTCTACACTTAAGGGTCCATTTCTGGTAAATTCAAATTGATTACACATGATTAAGTAAGGCACACAACTGACTATATAACGTCCCACAATTAGCAATCTGCATAGGGACAAAAAACAAGCCATGAGTTCCAATTAATTGCAAGCAGGGCTTAGAATCAGGATTGCACTGAGACACAAATCTGGGGTAGGTTACAAAAAATTATTACAGAATTGAAGATCTTCAAGAGCACCATGACCTCCATAATTTTTAAGTGGAATAAGGTTGGAACAACCATGACTATTCATATAGTTTGTGGCACGATCAAACCTAGCAATCAGGCAGAGAAGGCTGAGCTTCTGAGAACCTGTGTGGAAATGGGAGAAACTTCCAGAAGAAGAACAATCACTGTAACACTCCACTAATCTGAACTATATGGCTGAGTGGTCAGTCAACACCTAAAAGGACACAAAATGGACTTTCAGACTTTGGTCTAATGAAGCCAATATTGAACTATTTGGTCTCAATTCTAAGCATCATGTCTGGAGGAAACCACACAACAATCATCACCTGTGCAATACCATTCCTACAGCAAATCAGGGTGGTGGCACCAACATGCACTGGGGTTGTTTTTCAGTAGCAGGGACTGGAAGACGGTTGAGGGAAAGTAGAATGGAAGAAAGTACAGAGACATCCTTAATGAAAACCTGCTCCAGAATGATCTGAACCCTAAGCACAAAGCAAAGATAACACAAAAGTGGTATTGGGTCAACTCTGTAAATGTTCTTGTGTGCCCGAGCCAGAGTCCAGACTTCAACCCAAACAAACATCTATGGAGGGACCTAAACATAACTATCCACTGACGATCTTCATGCAACCCAACAAAACATGACAAGATCTGGTGAGAATAATGGCAGAAAATTCCCAAATTCAGTGGTGTGCAAAGCTTGTCATGTCATTTCCTAGAAGAATGTAGGTCGCAATTGCAGCTGCTTCAATGAAGCTACTTGAGTTAATATGATTTTTCCATTTTTGATCAATTTTAATAAAATTGCAAAAACTTCTAAAATCCTGTTTTTCACTTTGTTGTTCTTGGTATTAAGTGTTATTTGGTGAGTGAAATAAAGAATTTGAAGGATTTTAACATAAAGCTGCAACATAAAATGTGTAAAAATTGAAGGGTTCTGAATACTTTTTGAAGGCTATATTTTACTAAAGGTATTTATACTGTAAACAAAATTTTAATATAGCATTGCTGGATTTTAACCTTTGATTCATAATAACTCCTAGACCATACCAATTGTCGGACAGCCTTGAAACAGCAAAAGCATCACATGTCATATGCTATATGGAATTACAGGATTTCCACGACCAGAGAAGGGTTCTCCAGACTGTTGTCAAAGTTAATTTCAAAACAGAGACCGGCGTAGTGATCGTTAAAGGTTTGAATGGAAAGGGACTGTGTTTGAAAGAAGTTTCAAGCGTGAAAAAGACATTGAGCAGTCACAACAGGTGGATAAGGAGCAGAGCTGGAAGGAAAAGGAATGAAGTAAAAGTTGTGCTCCACCGTGGTAGTTTTAGACCTGTTCCTCCTGAATCTAAGCTTATTTTGTAGTGCAGATGAAGTGCACTAACCTGATTATTATGAATAAACACTACGCAAGTATATAATAAACTGACATATCTGAGTGATTTAAAAGTCTGATATGTGATATGTTCTGTTAAGTCTTTCCTCTGATATGATGAATGTCAACTTGCGGACCATACGACTCATGTTTACAGATGACACTTTCAGAACCACTGATGTAAGTTTCTAACCTGGTTTACTGACTAATATTTTAGTTAGCGTTACCCAGTGTTATCTAAGTAAATTAATCCAATCATAAACCATCATCAGTGAGATTAATCAATACTCATTATATGCAGACATGTGGTGCTTGTTTAGTGCAGATATTATGGAGATATCAGTTTCACTGTAATATAGAGCCTCCTTTCATTTAGCAAAGGTACATGGGAGTGTTTCTGATCTCTTTGTGCTCATGCACCTTTCTTAATCATTTCAAGTATGGCACCCATACTTTTTCTATTAGCAATAAATTATATTTTTTAATGTGATCTCATCAACAAACAGGCATAAAAATAGAGTAAGGGGAGTAAAACAATAATAATAATAATAATAATAATAACACCACAGATCTACAAAAAAAAATTTCTTTTCAGGTGCCAAGGTTTTTTGAATGGATTTAGGGTATTTTGAGGGTGCTGAATTCAAAAATCCCATTATTGGTTCTAGTTTTTGAGATAATGGACATCCATGAAAATAATGCATTCCACCAATGCGACTTGTGTGTGATAACAAACGCAATAGCTTTTGGTCTGTCTTTTGACTCTTTAACAGTGTCTTAGGTAATGAAATATCCCATTATTCTGTATTTCAATTTGTAGGCCTACAATGCTATAAAAGCGACTTTTTGAAGCCAGAATTCAACTGTGAATTTGCAGAGGAAAGAAGTCGACTACAGTATAAGTTTGTCAACCCAGTCTTGGTTTATACCCAAAAAGTTCTGTCTTAATAAGTATATAAATGCATGTAAAAATTATGACTTCATCAAGAAGAGCCTGCATCAACAATCCTGATGTATTCTGCTACATCTGTGGAGAGTACATGGTTGAAAAACATAGAAGAAATATCACAGACTTTGTGCATCGAGTATACCTGGCTTATTTTGGAGTACAGCTTGGAGACCAGGATAAGTCTTGGGCTCCACATATGGTTGGCAAAACATGTGTGGGGTACCTACGACAGTGGACAAAGGTGAAAGAAAAAGTTTAAACTTTGGTGTGCCAATGGTATGGAGAGAGCCGAAAAACCACCATGACGATTGTTATTTTTGTGTTGTAAAGATTAAAGGCTTTAATCGTTACAAGAAAGCTCGGTGGGATTATGTTGATTTGGAATCAGCAAGACGACCTATTCCACACGGCAATGACGTTCCCATACCAGTGTTTACCAGACTACCAAACCAGCCACTGTCAGACTCTGAAGACAGGCAGGGATTGGAGTATATGGCAGGTAGTAGCAGTGGAAGTGAATTTCAGGGAAGCTCTTCGACACCTCAACCATTAAGCCAAAAAGAACTCAATGACCTGATTCGAGACTTGCATCTCTCCAAGCAAGCATCTGAACTTTAAGCGTCCAGACTTAATGAACAAATTCTTATAAAGGCGGAAGTTAAAATTACAGCCTATCAGACAAGAGAAAAGAGGCTTTTCCCATATTTCAACCAAGAGGAAGAACTTGTATACTGCAATGATATCCCAGGAATAGTACTTCAAATGGGACTAACAGAATATTGACCAGAAGACTGGCGGCTTTTTATAGTGTGGGATATGGCCGGCCATTCATACCAGCCAATACCCCCAGGCCGCCGTGTGGAGGTGCCCAGAATTACAACAGAGCATCATGGACATTTGAGTTTTCCTGTACACCCCTGCTGGATAACGTTGGGGCCGCCACGGGACGCTGCAAGGAGGCCCAGAGACTTCTATTTTACCTGTAATGCAGAAGTGACATACTTCCGGGATGAAAAAGAAGAGTTTTGATCTGACCCGGAAGTGCTACGAAGTCACACGGACTGAGGGTTCAGAAGCACTTCCGGATCAAGGACTATAAGAGACTGTGAGAGATCCCAGACGGGTGAGTTGAGTCGGGTGGCAAAGGGACAACGTGTCTGGGAGTAGGAGGATTGATTATTGTAGCATTGTGATTGATTATTGGTTTATGAATATAGTGGAGTGGAGGCTGCTTTGTGCACTGTATTATAATAAAAAGTCAAATATTGGACTTTTATCTGGTGCCTGACGTCTGGTCTGAGGGTTCAAGGGGATGACAGTGCCCCCTATCTGTCACAATAGACAGCTCCATTAGAAGCTTGAAATGTGTTCTCTTGCACAATGGTAACCGTTATGCGTCTCTTCCCATTGCTCACTCAACAAAACTTAAAGAAGAATATGAAAATGTAAAAATCGTATTACAGAAAATCTGTTATCATGAACATCAGTGGTCGATTTGTGTTGATCTGAAGATGGTGAACTTCTTGCTTGGACAGCAATCTGGATTCACAAAATAGCCATGCGTCATGTGCCTCTGGGATAGCAGGGCAAAGCAAGATCATTGGACAAAAGTGTCATGGCCTACAAGGGAAGAAATGATTGTTGGTGCCGTGAATATCATCAACAAGCCGCTGGTGGACAAGAACAAAATCATTCTCCCACCGCTTCATATTAAGCTAGGATTGAAGAAGCACTTTGTTAGCGCTTTGGACAAAACGGGTAATTGCTTCAAGTACATTTGTAGATCTGGACAGAGCATGGAAAAACTAAAAGCTGGAATCTTTGATGGTCCTCAGATTCATAAACTCATGAACGATTCCAATTTTACAAAATGCATGAATGACACTGAGGCTTCGGCCTGGACGAGTTTTGTCTCTGTTGTGAAGAACTACTTGGGTAATCACAGAGCAGACAATTATGAAGAATTGGTGCAAGATATGCTTGTTAACTTCAGAAATTTGGGAGTTAATATGAGCATAATGATGCACTCTCTCCATAGCCATTTAAACAGATTTCCAGATAACCTTGGAGACTTCAGCGAGGAACAAGGCAAGAGGTTCCACCAGGATATGAAGGTGATGGAGGAGAGATATCAAGGCAGATGGGACATACACATGAAGGCAGACTACTGTTGGAGTCTCCAACGTGATTGTCCTGATGACACACATAAAAGGAAATCGCATAAACAGTGTTTTTTGAAGCATTGACATTAATAAAAATTAATAACTAATTAATATTGTATTAATTAATCAAATCATACATAACTTTTTTCCTGTCACTGTTAGATATTTTTAATTTATTTTTTGTATGATGTTAGCCTGTTTACTTACTAGTTGTAACTAAAATACAAATATTCTTGCAATTCCGAATGCTTTTCAAACGTGTTGCGTTAATTAACTATTAAATATCTCAGAAACTAAAGCCAATCTGGCAAAACCTAAGTCATATTCTTAATCAGCACCATAAACTTAATATAAAACCGTTCAGACATCGTTGGCACCAAAATCACTGTATACCAGTGTAATAATAATAATAATTTTCTTCTTGAATCCCAAGAGCTCTTGGGATACTGATACTCTAGGGTCAATTAAAACAAAAACTATTTAGATAACACCCTTCTTGGTTTTGGAAGAATGGTTCTACTAGCCTCATGAGTAATGATTTATGGAAACACTAGACCATCTCCTTTCTTCCTCCATGTCTGTCACAACTTTGAAGAAGTCCAGTGAGTTCAACTCAACACACGGCAGTAACTCCATATACTCCATTGCCTTACCTTGAACACGGTCTATTTGGATCAGCCAATGATGGAGGCACACAGGTTGACTATCTAGGACCTCTAACCCCTTCTAACTTTTCTGTTTTTTTTTCCCTCTTTACAGATGGCTAACAGGATTTTTCGTTACATAACAAGCTGTGAGAAAAACAAGACAGCCGAGGGTATCCTTAAAGCTGTACAACACAGTTGTAAGGCCTCATCAAGAATACCTTGTGGAGTTTTGATCTCCATGCTATAAAAAAGGCATAAAAGTTGTTTATATTAAAAAAAGCTACTAGATTGATTTCACAGTATGAGCTATAATGACATAATAATGGCCAAAAACTTTTTGATTTAAGCAAAATGAACACAATCCTCACGAAGAAAAACAGACAGGAAGATGCGATGAGATTAAAAGATGGTAAGAGAAATGTTTAAGTTTGTGAATGAAGTTAGTAGAGTGGATGTCACCTATTACTTTAAAATTAACTCTTCATCAAAAAGAATGGGTGCTAATGCTAATTGATCAATAGTATAGTTTACACTAATGTTAGGAAATGCACAGTAAACAACAGATACATGGCACAAGTTACCAAGCACAGAAGCAGAAAGTGGTAGTTTTTGGTCATTCAAATCATTTCCTTCAAAAAATTAAGTAAATAGGGATTTGTAAATGAATCTCAGCTGAAAAGAACTTTACCAATTTTTTTTAGAAAAAGTCTTAAATTTATAAAATATCAAAAACCAAGCACTTGCTCATTAGGCTTCTTTGGCTCACGAATGGTTGATTCAATATCTCAGGGAAATGTAGAGAAAACAACAGCCAGAATGAGGCAAGCATGACAACAAAAAAAATAAATCAAAGCTACATGGTAGAGTACCGTATATACTTGCGGATAAGTTCTCCAAAGGATAAGTCGGGGCTTAATTTTACAGTATAATTTCTGGTATTTTATAACTTTGGTCGTATAAGTCAAACGTGGAAAACTCACACTATTGGTACAAGGGATTATGATATGCTAATGCCCACATGAGAGAGTAACCATGGAGCACAAGGCTTTTTTTTCTATATGGGTGCGGCAATGCGCTGTATCAGCGTGTGCTCCTAACCTACCTTGTCCCTTCTCTCTCTCCCTCTCTATTGTGCCCGAATACCTGAACTATTCTGAAGCAACGTTTGCACTGATCTGTGTTTTTTTACCTCACATCCTCATACACCTTTATCGTAAGAACATCCCTTATCTATGATGGAGCGTTCAATCAGAAGAAAATATGAAACTGATTTTAAATTAAACGTTGCTGAAGTAGCGAAAGAAACGTAACTGCTGCTGTAACAAAATAAAATGCATCTGAGAAACTGATGTGAGATCTGAGGTAATAAGATGTAAATAAATAAAAAAAAAATTAAGTGTCGCATTTTTGAACAATGTATAAGTCGGTGTGATTAATATTTTGAGTTTCAAGACCTAACTTATATGTGAGCATATATGGTAAGTAAATGTTACATTTACATGCAACTACAATATATTTAAAGTAGCAAATATTACATAAATATTTGTGCATGTATACTATAGGTATAAAGTTCACTTTCACATCCCTAGCCACTCTGACTCCAGCAACCTATTGTGAATCCAAATCCTCCACCTGGAAAATTCCTAGAAACTCCCAAACAAGTGTGTCATGAGATTAGCCTTGGTTTCCCAAGCAGGTACACATCAGTAGTTCTACTCTAAGATCCTCCTGTATTGATTAGATCTTCACTTTATAATTGAGAGAGTTCAGCAACCCTTCAAAGGAATCTCATTTAATCTACTCAGATCTCAACACCATGGATGGGGATGGGGATGGGGATAGGGATACAGTTGCAAAAAGAATGGTAAACTGAAAACTTTATCCTAGGACTTAATGTTCACTTCACTACCACAGTACAAAACTGCTTCTATTACACTGTTCCATTGGTTAATCTGTCAATTGCCCCTATCTGTACTAGTGCACAAGACAACAATTTTCCTGAACTACTCCACAGGGGGCAGTTTTCAACCTTTTTCCATAAGTTAACAAATGTTAACTTTTTTCAGGAATGCAATTTATCAGATCTGGAGTTACTAATTCTCACCCATACTGCATTACATTCAGCTGTGAACCACTCCAATGTTGGCGGGCACAGAATGATGAGGCCAAGAGCATAACAACTTCTGCAAACAGCAAAGATGTAACTCTTAGCTTTTCAAATTTCATATACTACATACCTTGACTGCACCTTGGTATCTTGTCAATGAAAATACTGAACAGAAAAGACAAGCAGTACACCTTTGTAGAATCCAATGCTGACCATGTAAAGACCACAAGTATGTTTACACAACTTTTGATCTACAAAAACAGACACTGAATGGCATTCAGCCGTGGTGCAGGAAACTCAGACTCTCAAAGCAACTTCTGCATAATTCCATTGTCAATCTTTTTCACAGTCCAAAAGCACCAATAGACAGGATTAACATGCTCCCACATACTCTCAGATATCTGTGTAAGGACAAAAAGTTAATCAATGGTGCCATGGCGATAATATTTCTTTTGGATTTGGAGTTTAGCTATCAGATGGTGTATGCATTCCAGTACACTACCTCCAGGGAGATTGATGAATATGGGGACTGCACACCTACTCTGCCAGCATGGGGAATAGTCTTCACCTTCCAGGCAACAATCAAGAAGCATGTTAGTCAAGTGTCTTACATGATTTAATTGTTCCTCTGAAAAATGCAGCTTCTACTGTAGAAAAAGGAACATATCCAACTGTTAGATGACACGGTTACATCTCTCTATTATAAAAAAAAATCCTGGAGAGAAACACAAGGGCGTCGAGACGTGATCTTCACGTGAAGATCACGGAAGACATTTAAAAGAAACCGTGAGATGGCCACGGAGCATCTTGTGGGGACCTTAAACATGAGACTTTGTGCCAAGAGACTGACCCAAGACCGTCTAGCGATGACGTGAAACATGAGATTTTTGCAAGACACGGCCTACTTACAATCAATATCAAATAAGCCAAGAGGCAGCAAAACATTCAGTCGTATAAAGGAGGCTTTGAGCACACACAGATCCAGGGTCTCAGTGCATATAAAGCATATAAGGACAATACATTATAAATGAAATGTCAACATCTAAGCAAAGAAGAAAGCAGCGTGGAGAAAAGAGACTCAAAAGCGTTGGAGAGAAAAAAGAGCAAAAAAGAAAAAGAATAATCGAGGTGCAAATTCAGAAAATAAGGAAAGTAATTATCAGCCTGGAACAAGTGGAATTGAAAAAAAAGCACATCCAGTCCGGCTCAGAATTAAAAGACAGAGTAAAAGACAAAGTAGAACTTCATAAAGACATTCACAAACGCTGGCGCTAAACACATGCAGAGCAGGTTAGAGATTATGAAAGCAGTGTAATTCGAAAGGCTCTATAAAAAAAACAAAAAAAAACAAACATTGGTCGCTACACACGTGGAGAAAGTTAAAGGATAAGAAAGTAGGAAAATTAGAAAATATAAAAAAATAAAGTAAAGATCGCAGTAGCACAAACAAACTGCCTCATTTAACTATGCACCAGTCTAACTTTGGTTTTTACACAGTAATCACTACACTATTGCACCTTAACACTTAATTCTACTTTATTCACATAATTTTAGTTATTATGTTCTACTATACCGTTATCTTTCAATCTATGACTTTTTGTTAATCTAACTGATATTCTTCTAACTTTGCACAGTTTTGGATAAACGGATCAGGATGTATTTCACTGTGTGCTGTTCTTTATAACTATACATGTGACAAATAAAGAATCTTGAGAATTACAAAAACATAGTTTACCGCACATGCATTTATTGGTTACTTTGTAAAAAAAATTATTAACTGCTGATGATGTAGATTGTTTTGTCTGTGCTGAAATTCCAAACAGAGAAACCTATCCTGAATTATGGTACAAAGTCATTAAACATGTGTCTCACTGACCTCATTAAAAAGATTCAGCATATTGGGACTCACAAGATTACAAATATTGTTTTTACAGAAGTTCTGAAATAAAAGTGAAACTAATGAAATAGCAACAATTCAAAGAAAAAAAAAATCTTAAAAGTGCGTATCCGGAAAACCAAACACGGGGTTGGCGAGCGAAGCCCCCTAGTTATTAATATAGTAAACCGACATCTCACTTACAAACAAGGTTGGTTTCGGCTTTAAAATATTTTCATCATCTGGCTCATTGATAATCACTTTCTGTACTCTCACAGCAGTTGGTGCTCCATTTTGATGAAGTGACAATTCATCTCCATGTCGACGTGTATGCATGTTTATTAGGGTTTGCTTCATCACTGCTAATTCCTAAGGAATAAAAAAAAAAAAGAGTGAAAATGAGGCAAATGTACACTTTGAAATCATGTTAGAAAGTCCCATTTGATCATGCTTTATACACACACACATATTATATATATTATACACAAATATCCACCAGCAGTTGATTACTTTTGCAAATTCTGTACATGGAGCATTTTATGATCCCCCTTCTTCTTTTCTTACCACTTTTAAACTTCCAAACTGTGGAGGAAATATTTGGTATTGATAGCTGGATCCAGTTCCTACTTATTTGGTCTTCTCTTTCCTCTCTAATAACTAACATCATACATTCTTCCTCATCTCTGATCTTGTTCCTCTAGCTTTTAAAACAGCTGTAATAACTCCAATTCCCAATAAATCTGGTGCAGATCCCTACAACCTAAATAATTACCTTTCACTTCAAAAACACTTGAAAAACTGTTGCTGAGCAGGTTCAATCTTACTTTACTGACAATCTATTTGTTTGAACAATTTCAGTCTAACTTTCATCCATTTAACAGCATTGCGACAGCCCTGGTTAAAATCACCAATGACCTGCTGATGGCAGCTGACTCTGGGCTGTTAACCAACTTGTACTCATTGATTCTTCTTCAGAGATTAAAATTGATTGGTATTATTGGCACTCCACATGCCTGGTTTAAATCTTATCTCTCAGATTGTACACAGTTTGCACAATTAAAAAATTTCAGATCACAAGTTTGCCTACTTGTTAGTGGAGTTCTCCAGGGCTCTTGGGTCCCCTTCTATTTATTATTTATCTTCTGCCCCTTGGTCATATCTTTAGGACATGTGACATTCATTTTCACTGTTATGCTGATGACACCCAGCTCCACCTGTCTATTAAGCCCGATTCCACTCTTCCACCTTCTTCCCTCTCTGACTGTCTGCAGAAGTTAAATAGTGGCTGTCTGCTAATTTTCTTAAATAGTGATAAAACAGAGGTTCCTCTGGTAGGAACTAAATCTGTTTTGGATAAATGTGATAATATTTCATTGACTATTGATAATTCTGTAATCTATTCTTCCTCCCAGGTTAAGAGCTTAGGTGTTATTCTTGATAATACCTTGTAATTTTAGGCACATATTAATAATGTTACTCGGTATGCATATTTCCATCTACCTAATATCAGCCGTTTACGTCCATCTCTTTCAGCTACCAGCACTGTTGTTGTTAATGCTCTGGTTACATCTCATATTAATTATTGTAATTTTATCCTTTCTGGTCTTCCTTACAAACTCCTTTACAAACATCAGTTGATTCAGAATGCTGCAGCTCGAATTATTACCAGAACTCCTCCCATAGAACACATTCCTCCAGCAGTTACATTGGATCCCTATGAAATATCACATTGATTTTAAGATTCTGCTTATTACTTACAAGACCCTCCATAATCTGGCACCTCCTTATCTTTATCTTCTTCACATCTCCATTCCTTCTCGTATCCTTAGATCTTTTTCCTCTATCAATCTTATTATACCTCCTGCTCATTTGACTACCATGGTGTGTGTATATATATATATATATATATATATAATAGAAAATGCACAGGATAAGAGGCAAATTGAAAGTGGGCCCTGTATGAGTGTGGGTGCAGCCCTCTGATAGACTGGTGCCCTGTGCAGGGCTCCTTCCTGCTTTGCACCCAGTCCTTCTAACCACACAAGGAAGTGAAACAGATTAAGTATGCTTGAAAGTGTTGTTAAATTTTCACAATTCAAGCAATAGTAAACTCTATTCCAATGTGTTACTTAGTCTGTTATTTATTTTAGAAATTACTTGTAGGTTCTGTATTTTGTTTAGTAAGAGAGTTCCATAAAGATAATTTTAGTAGAAGAGGATGGAGAAAGAAAATATTAAAGAATCTAAAAGTATTGAAATAAAAGTACATACTTCATAATTATAATTAACACTTTACAAAAAATGAATAGAAAAATGGGTAAGAAAAGTCGAAATCCAGCAATGCCATTCACCAACTCACCCCATGAGAAGGAGAAAACAAAAAATAAAATGACAGATCAACAAAATAACTGAGATCATGGTGCAAGCCACCCAACAAGTTATGCTAAAGCCTGCTAGTTTTCCACACTGGAGCCAGATAACTCACTGAATTCACTGTGTTGAAAATCCATCACAGATTGATTAAAAGAAATGGATTTGCCAGAAATTAAAACAGAGAGAGAACCTGTGAACTTCCAGTACAAGACCTGTGCTAATTTAATTGGAATCTAAATAAAATGAAATATCCTGGATAGAAGTGAAAGAAAAAGGAAAATAGGTACAAGAGAAGGAATATCTCTATTAAGATAGGTATAATAATTGAGATACAATGGAAGTCAAAAAGTAATAAATAGCAGACCAGACAGCAAGTAAACAAGTAAAGTCCAAAAAACATGTTAATAAATGATTCAGGGGTGTTTAAGGGACAGGAATCAAAAGAATCAAAAACCAAATGCACATCAATAAGTTTATGTGGGGTGAGGTACATATGGTACACAAAGATTAAGATACAGTATGTTATTAAAGAAAGCTTTCCATAGAGATGGAGTGTAGAAGGAAGGTCGCCTTGACAGACTGAAAGTGCTGGTACAAGTACAGAAAAGTATAGAGCTGTACACAAGAACACCACTAGCTTCAAATTTAGAGATAGCAAAAATGAAAAATTATGTAAATAGTATAAACAATGTGGACAGGACAGTGGGACACAAAGATTAATCTGTGTTGCAGAAAGAAAAGAAGGAAGAGGAGAGGGACATAAAACATGTACCTCAGTAATTGGAAAGTTCCTAGCCCAGAGTCAAAATAAACATCATCAAGTACCAAAAGGAGTGTAAAAGAGATGGCACTGCCAGCAATAAGAAGAGGTGATTGTGTTCATGTCAAACTGGAAATGAACCAGTAACTTTCTCAACATCATGCCACACTTCAAGAGCTTATAGAATTAAGGGACATACTTAACAGGTTTAGTGTGAAACCAGGATGGCAAATTTATAGAGGGATCCATCCTGCTCCAAATCAGATAAAGGGTATATTTTTAGTGTTTACTGCTTCAAAGAAAGACAGAGTTGGGATCTAATTTCAGACCAATATTTTATGAGTGGAGATGCTATGTGAAGCCTTGCACTGACAATAAACATAAATAAAACTAAAAAAAAAAACTACTACTGATCTCCAAAGGGTAGTTTTAGTAGGGAGTTGATATAATTTATTTTAATATGCTGACTGGTAAATACAATTTAACTCGTAGTATATAATGGATGCCACCTACAAGTTATCTCCTAAGCCATCTCAGGGCTGTATCACCAAATACGAGCATATCTATGGGTAATACATACAAATTGAGAATAGTGGGCATCTGAAATAAGAATTAAAAATCAGCTTGGAGCAACATAACAGAATATTCCACTTTCAGTTACTTTTTTCTTATTAGCCATATTTTGGATAATATTTATTTCCAGCAAAAATAATTTACATATGTAGAACCATCTAAATATTTGTCAGCAATTAGCATCTCACTAACTACAAAGTTCAAATGGGAACTGTGGCATTCAACTGCAACAATTTGTGCAAGATCTAACTTGTTAGGCCCAGCCAAGTTATTGTACAGCTATTGCAAAACCATTATCCCACAGCTGGCATGCACAAAGAATTTTCTGTTCTATGCACCAACTATGAGTATTGTCAAAGTCACAAAAGCACATTTTACAACCATTCACACAAATAGAGAGTCAATGACAATAATGATTATGGCTAAATGCAACAACCTGGATAAGTTAAACATTCAGTAAGCAACAAAAGAAGGAAGCAAAGGAAAATTAAACTATGAGATAACATATTTATGATTTGAAAGAAGTGAAATAGGAAGAAAGGAACCCAGTGACTTAGAAAGAAGTAAAGAATGATGTTAGGAGGAAAAAAAACACGCCAGCAGTGAGATTAAATAGCAAAAAGGGATCAGATAGGTTTAAATCAGACAGAAATTTAAGTAAGTGAGTGAGTCGAATAAGTAATATCCTGAGCTAATATTTTACCTACCAAATATTTTATAAAGGCATTTGCATCCATGCTCAAACAATATATGCCTTACAGATTTTAGTAGTTAAAGTCAAAAAAAAAATTTGACTGATCTAAAGTATGAGAATACATACTGTGCAAACAGGATGTCACTTTACTACCACCCATTTCCACTAGTACTTTAACATCCTACACCTACTTACTTCTACTAACCTACAACCTACCTAATTCCCAGGGCAGTGCTTATTACAACATTTGGAAACATTTTTAACCAATGGTCCGGATTCTTGTAGGAAAGCAACAGTGACCATCTTAGATCACAAGTAATTCTGTAATTGTTTGAAGTTCATTCTAAGGTTTCAGAAGTCGAAGAGGCAAGTGAAAGCTGATTCATATAAGTACAATCAAGTAGAGAATATGAGAGGTACAGTCACATGAAGCTGAAGTGAGGAAACACAAACTCGACACATTGGCAACACAGGTATTTAAAACAGGTTAAAGCATGCCCCTTTAAAATACTACCCCAAACAACCCCAGGAACATACAGAAATACATAACTCTGTTTTTATCTTCCAACTGTGTAAAAAAGACCATTTAAACAAAATAGAACAACTTAGAGATGAACTTAAGATGGCACAGACCATACCTTAGTCCCATTACAGTTCTGCAATGCCTTACTTCAGACAACAGATACATCGGCTAAGGCATCCATTTCCCTAACCTGCTTAACCAAGGATAGGAGTTGCGGGCCAGCTGAAGCCTACACTAGTAATCATTGCGCAATAGGCCTGAACACCATCTGGACAGGGCACCAGGCAATCACAGGGTGAACAAATGCTAGGGCCAATTTAGTAAAGCCAATTCACCCAACCTGCATGTTTTAGACTATGAGAGGAAACCTATGACAGAGGGAGGGGCGTGCAAACTCTATGCAGGAAGCATCTGGGACATGAACTCTGGTCTCTTTATTGCAAGTCAAGAGGGCTACAGTATACCCGTGCCATTGTGCCACTCTCGGCAGAGACCATGACACCAAAAAACAAAGATTAAACAAATCCCCACCTATCACACTTTCCAGTCAATACCAAAAAAGAAAGACACTAGAATTCCCTTCAAGTAAAAGTTTCCCAGAAAGAGCAACAAAAAAGTGATGCTATTAAAAAGAATTGTATCGGTTGCAATAAACTTACCAGTAGTAGTATTGGATCATTAATGTTCAGGTGCCAAAAGGAATGATATATTGTATAATGATGTGAACATCAGTTCAATATTTTCTGTCTCCTGGCTCTATAAAATTTGATGTTCAAAGAAAATATTGAATTCTCCCTTCTTTAATACATTTACCATGACAACATTTTGTTCACATAAATAATCTAAACTGCAACAATTTCTTCCTTTCTTGATCTTTAACATCTTTCTAATTGTTTTGGAGGGTACAGGGGTTGACCTGAAAACTCTGCTGTATGTAAATCACATGTGGCAATGAGTTAGGATACATCCACATTACTATTTAATTTTAAACATGCAGGCATTAGTCTTCATTTTTGTCTTTCGTCCACACTACCCCGGCATCTTTAATCCCTGAAAACAAACACTTCAAATCGCTTTCAAAGGTTCAAACATTTTAGGCTCCTGAAGAAGAGCTTAATTAATATATATGTATATAGTTTACTCAGTCAGCAATATGCTACATTAACCTCAAAATATTTTTAAATGCAAAATGTACATGCTATAGTTAAGTATATGGTAAACCTTTCCATTTACCATAGTACTCCTGTTATGGTGTGGGTCGGCTCCTTTTTCCCACTTTTACTTAGGGAGCATCTCAAACCCAAACGCCGTTGATACTCATGACTGGGATGAACCAAGCAAATGAGGACAAACGCACACAAAGCAAGGGAATGGTGAAAAATTGCTCTGGTGTTTTTAACCAGTCAGGATACCATTCAGGCCTGGTAGGCCCAAACGTATTGTGAGGGTCTGCTGGGAACGTCTGGCAGAGTCAGAGTCTCCTGTCAGAAGCAGCTTCAACTCCCACCTCCGGCAGAAATTCGAACACGTCCCGAGGGAGGTGGGGGACATTGAGTCCGAATGGGCCATGTTCCGTGCCTCTATTGTAGAGGCAGCTGACCAAAGTTGTGGCCGTAAGGTGGTCGGTGCCTGTCGTGGGAGGAGTTTGGGGAGGCCATGGAGAACGACATTCGGAAGGCTTCGAGGAGATTCTGGTCCACCATCCGGCGTCTCAGGAGGGGGAAGCAGTGCAGTGTCAACACTGTATATGGTAGGGATGGTGCGCTGCTAACTTCGACTCAGGACGTTGTGGGTCGGTGGGGGGAGTACTTCGAAGACCTCCTCAATCCCACTAACATGCCTTCCAATGAGGAAGCAGAACCTGGGTACTCAGAGGTGGGCTCCCCCATCTCTGGGACTGAGATCACCGAGGTGGTCAAAAAATTCCTTGCTAGCAGGGCCCCGGGGTTGGATGAGATATGCCCGGAGTTCCTCAAGCTTTGGATGTTGTAGGACTGTCTTGGTTGACACGCCTCTGCAACATCGCATGGACACTGGGGACAGTGCCTCTAGACTGGTAGAACGGGGTGGTGGTCCCCCTCTTTAAGAAGGGGGACCGGAGGGTGTGTTCCAACTACAGAGGGATCACACTCCTCAGCTTCCATGGAAAAGTCTATTTGGGGGTCCTGGAGAGGAGGGTCCGTTGGATAGTCGAACCTCGGATTCAGGAGGAACAGTGTGGTTTTTGTCCTGGTCGTGGAACAGTAGACCAGCTCTACACCCTTAACAGGGTACTGGAGGGTGCATGGGTTTTTGCCCAATCAATCTACATGTGTTTTGTTGAGTTGGAAAAGGCGTTCGACCGTGTCCCTTGGGGAATCCTGTGGGGACTGCTCCGGGAGTATGGGGTACCGGACCCCCTGAAAAGGGCTGTTCGGTCCCTGTACAACCGGTGTCAGAGCTTGGTCCGCATTGCCAGCAGTAAGTCGAACCCGTTTCCAGTGATAGTTGGACTCCGCCAGGGCTGCCCTTTGTCACTGATTCTGTTCAGAATTTTTATGGACAGAATTTCTAGGCGCAGCCAGGGCATTGAGGGGATCAGGTTTGGTGGACTCAGGATTGGGTCACTGCTTTTTGCAGATGATGTTGTCCTGTTTGCTTCATCAGACCGTGAGTGTGAAGCGGCTGGGATGAGAATCAGCACCTCCAAATCCGAGACCTTGGTCCTCAGCCAGAAAAGGGTGGAGTGCCCTCTCAGGGTTGGGAGCGAGATCCTGCCCCAAATGGAGGAGTTCAAGTATCTCGGGGTCTTGCTCATGAGTGAGGGAAGAATGGAGCATGAGATCGACAGGCGGATTGGTGTGGCATCCACAGTGATGCGGGCTCTGCATCAGTCTGTTGTGGTGAAAAAGGAGCTGAGCCGTAAGGCAAAGCACTCAATTTACCAGTCGATCTACGTTCCTACCCTCACTTATGGTCATGAGCTATGGGTAGTGACAGAAAGAACGAGATCGCGAATACAAGCAGCTGAAATGAGTTTCCTCCGCAGGGAGTCTGGGCTTTCCCTTAAAGATAGGGTGAGAAGCTCAGTCACCCGGGAGGGGGTCAGAGTAGAGCCGCTGCTCCTTCGCATCAAGAGGAGTCAGATGAGGTGACTCGGGCATCTGATCAGGATGCCTCCTGGATGCCTCCCTGGTGAGGTGTTCCAGGCACGTCCAACCGGAAGGAAACGCTGGAGGGACTATGTCTCCCTGCTGGCCTGGGAACACCTTGGGATTCCCCTGGAAGAGCTAGAAGTGGCCGAGGAGATGGAAGTCTGGGTATCGCTGCTTAAGCTGCTGCCCCCACGACCCAATCTAGGATAAGCGGAAGAGGACGGATGGATGGATGGATGCTTTTAACCAAAAAAGTCCAAAGAAAGAAGTGTTCAAAACTGCAGTGCTTCTTCCATAATAAATAAATAATCCATAAAAACAGTGCCAGTCTGTGAGTTAAAAATCCAGATTAAAATGAGTTATAAAAAAAAAAAAAAAAAAAAAAAAAACAGTTTTTGGGTCCTTCAAGTTTTAGTCGATGCTCACTCATCTAACAGAGACATTAGCAGCCACGGTCCTCACCTCCCAATCCCCATCTTAGCCACCTCAAGCAGCGTCAGCCAGACCACTCAAGGTTGGTTGGCTTCCTGTCTTCCTTCATGCTCTCACAGTCGTCCCCCAAATCCCTGGGGAGGAAGACACCTCAATCATACCTACTACTCTAAAATTAATAAATGAGGATAACCTGAACCAAGAGCACCAATCCTTCGCTCCCTCGCGGGCCAACGACCATGCGCTTCTCACCCAATGATGTTGTCAAGGCTGTCTCTGTCTTGTGTTTTCTCTTTCTGATTGACCTTTTTCTTCTTTTCTCCTTTTCTGATCTAGCAAATGCACTTTTATAAAACCAGGGACGTGGCAGAGCTGCGGCAATCAGCAGTTCCTGGCGCCAATTAGGGTTACGGGCGATCCTGCACCTGAGCACTAACTGCAAGACCATCCGCTCCCACATTGCTTACAGGAATCGGTAATTATTTATTTAAAATGTGCCAACCAGCCATGGACCTCACTTTACCACAGCTCCACAAAATCTGAAGTAACTTTAAGTTAAAACAATTCATTTTTTTGACAGACTATGCATCTGCATGCTTTCCGATTTTACAATGAACTTTGCTTTAGATTTAGCATACTTTGGAACTGCGTTTGACCTGCATTGTTTGTAAACATCTTTCAAATGATTATTTTAGATATGCCTAAGTAATACATTTCAGAAACATGCGCCTACATATTCTAT
>JANRMT010062833.1:17694538-17708194 GCA_026402145.1 Polypterus bichir lapradei | reverse complement strand
ATTTTGGAGCTCTTCCTGGTTTTCTACATAGTGCGTTGACAGTCAGTTCACGTGATTACGTGGGCGGCGTGATGATGTCACACGAAACTCCGCCCCCACGGCTTTCAAGCTCAACTCCATTACAGTAAATGGAGAAAAATACCTTCCAGTTATGACCATTACGCGTAGAATTTCGAAATGAAACCTGCCCAACTTTTGTAAGGAAGCTGTAAGGAATGAGCCTGCCAAATTTCAGCCTTCTACCTACACGGGAAGTTGGAGAATTAGTGATGAGTCAGTGAGTGAGTGAGTCAGTCAGTGAGGGCTTTGCCTTTTATTAGTATAGATTTGAAACCTTAACCCAAAATTTTTGCTTATACAAACATACTTAAATTGTGTATATTGCATGTTAAATGCTGCTTGAAGATATTTAGAATATTTAGAAGCCTAATAAAAGTTAGGCTTACAAAGTCTTTTCAGTATCAGCAGACTGATATAGTCTACAGCTTTCATATAAGCTAACCAATCCTTGATTAAAGCTTTAGGGAGGGCGAAAAAAAAAGACGACTTTAAGAACAGACAAATGGATGGCTTTTACAAATCACAATTATAGGCTGAGCCCATTATGTTTATATACCATATAAATCCAAAATTCCTACATAAACACATCAGTAATCACTCATTTATCTGGATTTAGTCCAAAAATGCTATAATACTTTTAAGTAATTAGAAAAAGCCTTAGGTGGGCCTTTTTAGATAACACCACCACAGTTATGTATGACATCAGTTAAGATTAGTACTCATCTTTAAAGCAGGTCTTGAATGTTTTCTGTGAACTGTTTGCTTGTTGCCCCGCACTTCTGTGGGTTTGTTTTTATTTAAAGAGCAGAGGCTGTTATTGATATACTGACTTTACATGTAGAATGTGGACAAGAGTACATTTGATTCTCAGTGTGCTGTTCAAGAAAGATTCTGCCTTACTTTAAGGACCAATTTTAAAGAAACATGGGGAGCATCTTAAAATGGATGGAACTATAGATTTAGAAAAGTAATATAATAAAAAATACATGTTTGATTTTAGTCAACAGACTGTTTAATACCTGTGACTCGATTAAAAGACCAATTAATATAGCACCTGTCTCTAGGAATACTGCTAATATAATAACAGATATAGCAAGAAAAAGAAATCATACTTACAAAATGTTTTAAAAGCACACAAATTACATTACTTTTTTCCATTTCTAGTTTTTAAAAGAAATTTTAAAAATAAATTCAGTAATCAAAAGCTTAGTACCATATGTCTTTGCAGCTATACACTGAATACATTCAAAGCTATCTTATCAAAAATTACATACTTAGAAAAACAAAATCTTAAAATATTTTCCTAGGAAGAAGTACTAACAAAATGATTAATGTATTTTAAAAATGACTAGGTACATTACTGAGATTCTTTTAGTATGTCATCTCAAACCACTTATACAATGACAATAACATGTTTGTCCACTTTAGTACACTGGTTTGTCGAGTTTATTGCTTACTAATGCTCACAGCAAATGATTAATTAAAATTGATATTTAAAACTGCCACAGAAGGCTAGGATTTAAAGTCCTATGCACAATCAAAATGTTGTAAATCATTTCTGAAATCAGTGGAATTGACAGAAAAACCAAGTTCTGAAAAAAGAGTGGATAAAATCCTATCCAAAGTTTAAATGTTTACTGATGCTAGTGACAAAATGCTACTAAGCTAAACAAATACACTATTCAAAATGTATAAAGCCTGAGAAGTATGAGTTGTGGGTCACTGTCCTATCTGGGAGTCACTCAGGCTCTGCTGTTCCTCACAAGGCAGGGGTGGGTTCCTGTTGGGGAATGTTATTTTCTTACATTGTACACATCTATAATTGTCTGGGCACTTCTATTTATTGCATGTACTGATTATAAATAAAATCTGATGAGAGAGAGAGATTAGCCAACTCGTACAATGTACAGTGTGGGCTTCAGAAGCACTTTCTCTTATAAGTGACTTTTCCCAGTCTTTACCCAGTATTATACTCAGGTAATCTTTAGTCAGGGTTGACTTACCATTAACGTTATACAACTTTTCAAATTCCACAAATACAGTAATCAGAAACAGCTAAACACCTGAGACAAAGGGAAAGAACTTAGGGCCATGTTCATGGCTTCTTTAATAATTTCAGAACTCAAAACAGGAATGACTTACTTTTTTTGTACAGTACATGAACTTTGAAATTTTATAAATTAAATGAATTCAAGTCTAATTAACATCATAAATCTATCCATAAAACTACATATACTACAAGAAAAACAACAAAATGATAAGTGAATTTTACAAAGTCATTATTTTGATGCATACATTAGTTATTGCTGCTAACTAATTAGTCCAGCTACCACCTAAACAAAAATCACCCTTACTGATGTACTCCTTACTCCTATTTTCATAGCATTCAGTTATGCTCCCATGATCTGAAACCTTGTGTTAAAAAAAAAAAAACCCTGAGAAATCTCTATGCATTTTTTTAAGAGTGCCAGTATGTTGCAAATGTCTTAGACATGTAAATAATAATTTCAATGTACTCTGCCCATGTGAAAACATGTTCCATCCAAATATTGCTACTTATATTTATGAGGGTTTTCTCCTGGTGTATGCATACCAGATGATCTAACAACTGTAAATTGGTTCCATGTGAATGAATGTGCTCTGTGTACAGCAGAAAAATAGGTTCAGAAGAGACACACTGATAATAGATACATGAGATACAGGACTTTAAGAAAATGACAAATGATATGCAATTAATTCAAACTCAGAAACATGGGCTGGAAAATGCAAGAGTGTACAAGATCATTTCCACAACAAATTGTTATTGTATTTTGTAATATTTTCAAACCAGATTAATCAAATTCAGGGTTGCCAGGGATGAATCATACCCCTACAACACTGGACTCAAAGAAAGAACCAGCTCTGTACTTAGCATCAGTCCATCATAAAGCCTATGTATACATCCACCCATACTGACAATCACAAAATTTCCAATTTAACATTGACAGTTAACCTAAACTATACAATATTAGATTCAAACCCAGGAAGCTAGATCTATGAGGCAGCAGCTCTACCTAATGTACCACCATTACAACCATAATTTTTAATATCTAAAAAACAATCAGTTCTTCACTGACCTGATAAAATTTAAATATTGGAAATTCAGTAAGAGATATACTAAAAAAAACATACCTCATGATTGTTGAGGAGCCTCTCCAAGTCTGCTGCCATGTTATTCTTTATTTGCTCTAAAGCCACTCTCTCTTTTTTCAAAGTGCTGATGAATAAAAAGTGTGGAATTAGGTGATTTTTGAAGGGAAAAATATGGTTAAAATATGGTTTTGACAAAACTGTTATATTTCATTTTACTGTTTATGGTAGAATGCTATAGAGTAGCCAGAAGTGTTTCAACAGGTGCCAAGCTTTCTTCCAATAAATTTTGAAGAACATTATCCAGATATTGCCTTAGTTTAGGTGGAAGAATGAAAGACTTTAAAGGTTATCTTCAAGACATTACACAAATAGTGAATTACACTGGCATAACCACATAACCAACAATAATAATTGAGGCAGGCAAATCATGCTACTAAACATTGCCTTTCTAAAGAAATCTTCAAAGGATGACATGCCAAATGGCTTCAAGATGATAAACCTGGTGACCAAGAAAATATATTCTGCTAACATTACACAATCATGGAAATGCACGATAGTTTACTTGAGTGACAAAAACAAACAACGCATCTCACACCATCATTTAAGTATCATTATAGAATTCGTATACTTGAAAAGGATGGTTTATTAGTGTAACAGAGTTCCTATTTTAAAATTTTAGTCCAATTAAAAAAATGAAATTAGCTAACAAAAATGTAGCCTAAATTGCTCGAGAAAAAAAAATAAAGATGTTAAAAGCAAGTTTCTTTTAAAATGCAGAATAAATCATTTTTAGAATTAATTTCAGCATTGCTAAAGTGTCCAGATGCATTATGTACATATTGTGCTGTTTCTGTTATGAATGAAAAGACTACTTTACAATTAGGTAAACATTTTCTATTAATTGAGTGTGGAGTTGGGAAAAAAACATACACACATATTCTATACATTGTGTATATGTTAAATATATATAAACAAACACACCCACAAATATAATGCTATCATAAATATTCAGCACTTCCTCTTTACAAGTTTTACCTGATTATTTACTTGGCACTCTTTACTTTATCCTTTTGAAATTTTGCATTACCTGAAATTTTACCTTGAGGGTGACTCATTAAACAAGCTTCAACAGAAACCTCAGAATTAACCACTTTGCGTGTCTAGCTAAATGATTTACTGATTTCTTTATGGTTGCTCAATGTTTTAAAATAACTACTTCATACACCCACAAATAGCTGTGATGACTGAATAAAAAGCTCAGGTTTAGACAATGAGAGTTGTTGATTCCCAACCTAAGAAACAACAAAATATGGGTATTGCGGAGTTTTAGTAGGTGGTGTTCTGAAGAAATCAAAGGAAGGCACTTTTACAGGTAAAAGCTAAAAATTAACAAAAACATGAATGAATAACTGAAATGAAAGCAGGAAAAAACAACTGGTACATCCATTTTAATTTTATGAAATAACTCAGCTTTTTAACCGGGTATCTTAAAATTTATTTTCATAATCTTAATGCCACCAGCTATGAAGCCTGAAAGAAAATAAGGGTAAAATTATACTCATAATGTTTTTTCATACTTAAAAATAAAATTCAGAGGCAAAAAGAAGTAAAAATGAACACCATGAATAGATTACAAACCATAGATATTTTACAACACACATGACTCAAAATACAACAAACTCAAAATAATAAGAAAATCAATTAAGAAACCTTTTAAATTGTATACTGTACTAAATAAACTGTCTTATTGAGGAAAACATTAAAAAGAATACATACATGTTATAAGAACTATTAATGACATACAGTTAGGTCCATAAATATTTGGACAAAGACAACTTTTTTCTAATTTTGGTTCTGTACATTACCACAATGAATTTTAAATGAAACAACTCAGATGCAGTTGAAGTGCAGACTTTCAGCTTTAATTCAGTGGGGTGAACAAAACGATTGCATAAAAATGTGAGGCAACTAAAGCATTTTTTTTAACTTCTGTATAATTCTAATTATAGCCAGGACTAAGAATTATTATTACTGAAGTCTGTATTAAAATTTAAAGGTCAAAATATTCCTTTTAAACTTCATGTCTTGCTTTTACCAATCCTCTGGTGTAGATAATTACTATCAAAATACTCCAGTATTAAATTGGCTCCATAAATGTAAGCTGATACAATCTAATGTTTTTTTTAATCTGGGCTTTATCATAGACAAAAGTTCAAAAAATGCCAAAAAGACCTGAAGCCTGAATTACCAAGTAGAAACAAATCAATAAAAGGTTACACAGTTTACAACTACATAAAGAATCACATTTACATAGACTTCTACAAGTATAATGTCCAGTAAGAGTCCAGCATTCTGACTGTGTTTACTTCAAGTAATAGAGTTAAAGCAAAGATAAAACTGTGCGCTCCCACTCCCAGGTACACATCCATTTAAATAACCAACATTATGAAATTTTAGGGACTTGAGGAGCACCAAAAACATAAAATTACTGGTTCAAATCTCACCCCATATAACAAAAATGAATTTGAAGACACAATATAAATATACTGTTATACAGAGAAATGACCACAGGCAATCCATCCTGCCTACGATAAATAGAAACTTTATGATCCTGGTAGAACTAACATTAGGTTCAATGAAAGGAAGGCAGTAAAACATATGTGTAGGAGAGAATGAAACATGTGTACAAGTGCTGGGAATTTTACACAAAACATGGATAAAGGGAAAAAGACCTGTAATACATGCCAAAAACAAGGTGGAATGAAATAGTGACAGAAATTTCACAGTAACTGTGAAGCAAAGGACAAAGTGTTGTTAGAGAAGCAATTATGCCTTTATCAGTTTCACCATACATATTGCCGAAAACTGGGTGGACAAGGATGAAGTGAAGCATTACACACTGAAAGAGAACTGCTCGTACAGTAATGATGACTGGCATATTTCCATATATTGGAAGTGGTAATAAGAATGATGGACTTTGGAAGTGAACACTGAAACTTGCTAGTGACTATCAGAGTGTGGCCCAGAGCAAGCCAGCTGTACCAGGTAGTGGCATGAAAGGACCTGTTGAAGCCAGTGCAGAGGACCCAACAGTTTCCATTTAAGACCGCATAGGTAGCATATCTTTGCTTATTTCACTGAGGAAATGAGGTATTCCTCACATCTGCAAAACATGGGGGACAATACATTAAATCCAAAATTTTATCTTGCAGAAACTGAGATCAGAAAAAAAGAAGCAAAAGAACTTTAATTGCTGTTCTGTCATTGACAAAGTGAAAAATGTTCAAAATGATTTCACCACCATTTGTCATATCTATAATAAAACATACACATAAACCTGTTTTTTTCTGAAAACTGTCTGAAACTACATATCACATATTAAAAAAGTGTGCCTCTTTTGCTCCCACTTTTTTTCTATGTTGAAACTTTGTGCTGCAATCAATACCTCAGAATGGCAAAGCGAGAATCTTTAAAAAAAATTTAAACATCACATTTATACTACTATTAAGATCCTCTCTTAGGGTACTTGAAATCTGGCATAGGTGCATCCCATTATGTTGGTCATCATTGAGATGTTTCAACAACTTGTTTGGAGTGCACCTTTGGTCAGACTGATTGACCGGACAAGATTAGGAAAGATCTGTTTTTTTTAAACTATTCATTGTATTCAATTTTACTTCTTTTTGCTGCTGAATTATATGCCTTAAGTATGAAAAAATATTAAGAGTATAAGTTTACACTTATTTTCTTTTAAGTATACTTGATCACTCAAACAGGGTGGCATGGTGCCGCAGTGGTAGTGCTGCTGCCTCGCAGTAAGGAGACCTGGGTTCGCTTCTGGGGTCCTCCCTGCATGGAGTTTGCATGTTCTCCCCGTGTCTGTGTGGGTTTCCTCCCACAGTCCAAAGATATGCAGGTTAGGTGAGTTGGCGATCCTAAATTGTCCTTGGGGGGTGTGTGTGTGTGTGTGTGTGTGTGCGAGCCCTGTGTTGGCTGGGGTTGGCTCCAGCAGACCCCCGTGACCCTGTGTTAGGATACAGCGGGTTGGATAATGACTGACTGACTGCTCAAACACCATGAAAATTAATCCTTAAGTAAAAATTAGACACTTTGTCCATTCATTACCAAGGCTAATGAACCTAAATACTAGCCTAGTGATTGATTGTGACTGATCACCCAGATCTGTAATTTTTTTTACTCAGACCAATCATACAATGCCTTTCTTTAGACAATATGAACAGACTTCTGTGAAATACTGATGTCCTCATTCTTTCATTTGTTGCTGAGAATGAATTTGACTGATCAAGCTGCCTACATCAGTATATGGCCTTAAAACAGATTTTGTTGATAGTTGTTTGAACTTACTCATGACTCTAATATCATTCTCTTTAGCCACTGTGTTAATGATACCCATTTGGATGAATGGACATTTGAATGGATGTCTCTTATTCCTCCTCCTTTCTCTAGTAGTTCTTGCCATTTGGCATTAATGAATTGCACTAAGTATCCAAAGTTCATCTGCCTGCTTAAACCATTAGGTTCACTTTATAGTGATAGTATTATTTTAATTTTAAACAAACCTTCTACTAACATCCTCCCAGAAATACAATATTAAAAGGTTCTGAATTTATTTTTGAAAATACAGTTACATTCCCTAAATCACTCACCTCTTTAATATGCTCTGAAAATCATTCTGCATTCAAATTCAGGTTTTGTATGAGCTACAAGCAGTCAAAATATATCTAGCCATTCCAAAACATGTTTTGTAAGCATAATTAATTTTCTTTATACTTTCCACCCATTTGGAGAAAGATTTCACTTTTTTACATTTATTTTGAAAAGCTGTTTTTCAAGGACACTATAGACCCTACAGAGCTGATGCTGGGTTTTTCCAGCCAAATGTATAACTGTACCACTTTAAGCTAATTCTGTCTTTGACTGAAATTTAATTTAACCTACATGCTTATCCAGACTGAAACATTTTTAGTCCCATCATTTTTTACATAAATCTGAAAATGCATGTTTCTAAAGAAGACTGAGTTATAGGCTAAAATGGCATTGATTGACATTTTTTACAACATATCAGCAGCCAGGTTTGCTAATTTTCCCCACAGGGCTAGTCACAGCATAGGCTCCTTTACCTATCAAAGGTCTATTCATATTTTAAGACTTATGTTCTATTTTCAATCTCATTCTCTATTTCTACCATTTGAGAGTCAAACACTGCTCTGAATCCTCCAAACTACTTGGTAAATGTTCTCCGGTCCCTCTACTATGCATTCAGAGATCTTGCTCCTACTATATACTTGTGTTTTTTCAAATCCTCATATAAATGTCTTTCTTCTGGCAATGTATGGAGAAGTTTATATCACTGAAAAAATTAAACTATAACATTAATGCTCAATAAATGGATTTTTTAAATATTCCCTTTAAATGTTAAACATAATCACTTTCATGTAGAAATGCTCAAGACTCTGAATGTCAACAACAATAATTCTGTCATTTTAATGGATTGCTTCTTCAGACTTCTGCATTGAAAGTATCAGTGCTTCAACGTAATACATTAAAACTGATTTATTATCTCAGTTGAAAGTAACCGGTAAAGATTTTTAAAATGTGCATTAATAAAATCATGTGCATTAAAAAAAATAGCGATATCATAACACAACACAGCAAAGTATTTTCTTGTTATGGAAAATGGTGTAGTACAGTAATATTCAAAGTTAACTTCTACTACTGTCATCCATACTCTGGTCTCAACATTCATCACAAAAATTGTAGGTTAGGTGAATCTGCAACCCTGAAATGTTTTCCATATGAATGGCTGCGAGTAATCATGACCCTCCAAGGGTAGGCTTCATCTCACCAACTACTGCGTTGGACTAAATTTAAATAATTGGACACAAGAATAGGGTTCAATTGAGTGTTAAATAAATTGGGGTACTGCAGAATATTGACAAGATTTTCTTGTAATAAATTACAAATTCAATAAAAACACATTTTTCAACTTAACCAAAGTTATATGAAATTTTGGCTATCACAGTAGTTTTGCTGTGAAGTTCATTATTTATATTAATACAAGAACACTACAGCTAAAAGAAAAAAATCAATATACTGTACTGGTGGAGACCATATGACTAGGAAAATACCAAAATGTTTCAAACTTATAGCATACTTGTACTGTCATGTGGTGTTGCAATTCAGTTTAACCAAACCTAAAGGAAGCTGCACATTCATTTTCATTAATCAGAAAGGAAACACAAAAGTCCACTGACTTTTTATATTTAATACAACAAAGTAAAACTATTCACCTGATTTCTTCACCCATCAATGTGAGACGCTCTTTCTGTGAATTTATCTGAGAGTCACGATGACGAATAGCTTCTATTAAATAGCTGTATGGCTGCTGTGTTTGGTTTAAAAGCTGATTCACCTCTTCCAACTAAAACATAAAAAATGAAATATAATTAATGTTAAAAAGCAATGGTAATCTGTTAAATATTAGATAATAAATAATACAAAATTAAAAATTAACTGTACCTATAAAAACAACTCAAGTAACATTAAGTCATAAACAGTTAGGCACCTAAAGCATAAAATGCTTGATACAAACTTTTAACAGTAATTGAATTTCAATTGAAACCAACACCAATTTGTGATACTTTTCATGCTTAAACAAGGATAAAAAAAGGCATTGTGAATTTATAGTGAAATAAAAAATAAAAAAAATTATTCATTGCTTACTACAGAACAAAAGCCCAAAAGTATAGGTTTCAAATTAATTTTTAAACAGGTAAGGGGGAAAGCTGATTAAAGTTTTAGGTTAAGTACACAATAGGAAATTAACATGGTACTCAAAAAGATATCTGCAAGCTTGGTGTTTGACCAGGAGGAAAGATGTGCACCAACTTACTTTACAGTTTTACAGTACAACAAAAGCTGTTTAATCCCATAATCAGAAACACATAATAAAGGTAACATTGATTTTAATTGTGCCAAAAGATATAATAATATACTGCACTCAGGGTCATAACAGAAGATTAAAATATTCAGAAATTCTCATTAATCTAGTCTCTAATGCTTAAAAAGCTGAAGCTTTTATTCTTAGAAGCATGGGCTTGGTTGACGGTTACTAATAGTCCTCTAGATCTTTGAGGCATTTCTGATTAGAGATTATCATCAAAAAGTAGACTCTAACAATCAAATTACAAAATAAAGCTGAAAATATAAAGCTCAAAAATGATTAATGGAATCAAAGTAGTCTTCTCTCTCTGCACTTGTATAAATCTTTTTATTAAACATTTAAAACCTGTCAGGTACATTCCATACATTCTTCTAGTGTCTTCCAGGGGCTTATGTCTTGAATTTGCTGTAAATTTATCTTACATATTTGTACAATTTTTTGTTTTAATATGGCATGTACTACACATTAATACAATTTTATAATATTTTGTAGATGTAAAGATCCCTACTTCCATGATGCTTGCTGTTAAATGGTGTAGTACAGTAAAAATACTGGCTAATCAGTTGCAAATCAATGGAAAAAACTTCTACATTCTGCAGACTGCTATGTTTTGCAAGAGATGTCAGCTTTCTCCTCCAAAATAACTTTTGATCTCATTGTTTACTGAAGTACCATTGCTCACATGTCCTCCCTTTAAGTTAAATGCATATGCATAGCAGAAATAATTTTTGTAATACCTGTATGTTTTAACACAGCACTAAGATAGACAACAAAAGCAAAGGATTCAGTGATAAATAAGATATCTGTAGCTTCTGCTTCACGCTCTTCTATTTACCTTTAATCTTTCACAGTATCAGAGTATTCTCCAGCTAAAGCTGTATTTTCATTACGTGTTCAAAGTATTAGGATTTTACTTTCCCTATCAGTCCTTATAGTGAGAAGTTTTTCTTAATCTCTTTGATTATTTGTTTGATCTTTGAGCCCAAATAACTCTCAAAAGTCTTCTCAAGCACCACAATTCAAAAATGTTAATTTTCCTGCAGCCAATTTTCCCTATTGATTAACTCTTATAGCCGTAAGTTTTTAACAATATGTTCTTGCTCTTGAATATCTTGTCCTTTTCCTCCTTTGAAGCAAATGTTTTTTTAAGTTCATACAATCATCACCTGCACATATCTTTGAGGACAGGAAAAGAAAATTGTCAGTAGAACTATTTGTTACCCATCAAGTTGCCAAGGATTAACAGGGCTTTTGATGACTAATAGTAATAGAAATTTTGTTTCCTCTTCCTTCAAATTCATTACCAGACTCAACTACTTCTTACTTTAGAGTGTCATCACTAACACATCAAGGCTGTTAAAATTTCTTCTTACAAATTTAATTCCAATTTCTGATTTCTGTAGAGTCATGTTGCATTTCTTTCAAAATCATCAGTTATATTGCTTCTTGGTCAACATACAGATTCCTCAGGAGGCAAATCAAGGTGATGTGATATTCCTTTTTTTGGTTTAAAGAGCGCATCATCTTTTGCTATGGTTCGCAAGGACAAACACTTGAGTAGTCAATGATGTACAAGAAACTTTTTTTGAAACTGTCTTGCGTTCTTCATTATCCAGATGATGCTTGCAATTTGATCTCTAGTGACTCTGCCTCTTCTGAGACCAGTTTGTACTTCTGGCAGTTCTTAGTGTCTCACATTTTATTGTTATACTAGCAAAATACCTGCGCTTCGCAGCGGCGAAGCACTGCCTTAAAATTTTATTAAGAAGAAAATTAAACCTTTTTAAACTGAGGGAAACTATACCAATAATTATTTGTTAAGGATCTCTTTGTATACCACATTGTCATTTCGGCCCTCCAGTTGTAATATGACCAAGCTGTGCGCTGAGCTTACTCTTGAGCATGCAACGTACAGTTGGCCATGTGAAAAGTAATCTTGTTTCAAATCTCACAGCTTGGATTGCTGCTGTCACAATTGGTTTAAGTTTCATGGTTTGTTTCAATTACGACAGTATTTGCAGGACTTGTGTTGAAGTGACATTCGGCATCTGTCAAGCGTTGTAAGCATACAACCGGTTTCATCGATAATTTCACATCCGGCTTTTGAGAGTTTAAACATTCAAAAACATCAAAGTATCCATTACTGAAATCGTCACCTGTGAATCTAAGATGTTTAAGAGACATTGGCGGTTGTCGAAAGGTGTAAAATATTTGGCTGTTTCGGTACACATGAAAGCGACAACCGAACAATTCAGCGGCAGCCATCAACTCACATGCAGAACCATAGGTGAAAGGCTTAAGCATTTCACTCTTATAGTGCTTGTGTGTATTATAATTATCTCCTGTACTGTCATCAGTCCACACCTTGGACCTGTCCCAGTCATTCAATACATAAGACACAATGTTCCTCCGGATATCAAGAGTGAGCCTGATATGGCCGTGCAATATGTAACAAAGAGAATGGAAAAGGTAGGTGCCATCTCCGGGCATGTAAACCACTCGGTAAGGGACAGTTCTTTGATCGATGGTGATCACCTTGACATACATGTTAATAGGGGTATGGTTGGAGCGATAAAGGAAATGGGTACCTGAACAATGTAAAGTAAGTCTAAAATACCTACACAATAACTATAATCGTAATAAACGAACAATAAAACAGCGGAGAAGCCGTGGGTTAAATAAAAAGGCTGTAGTTATCAGCAGGGAGACGTGAATCCCGTGGCGAAGCAAGGAAGTGAATGTAGAGATCGGAGAGACAGACAGCCCTATATAGGCAGGCAGCCAACAACGTGGGAGGCGTTGGGATGGGGGACCCAATGCCGCCTCACACGGTGACCGAGCTGCAGGCTATGGACGTATATATGTACGTAAGTAGGATTCAGTTAGCGTTGGGAACCCGCGTACCAAATTTCTTGAAGATGGGCCCATTAAGTAACAAAGACCGTTGGAAAGTTTAATATGGCGGCTGACAGTGGCGTCATACCACCAAAATAAGTACGTACATTGGTTTCAGTTAGCGCAGGGAAGCCGCCTACCAAATTTCGTGAAGATGGGGCCATAAATAAAGTTCAACATGGCGGATTTGTCGACCGTTATGACCGTTGCACGTAGAATTTCGAAATGAAACCTGTTTAACTTTTGTAAGTAAGCTGTAAGGAATGAGCCTGCCAAATTTCAGCCTTCTACCTATACGGGAAGTTGGAGAATCAGTGACATTGGAAAGTTCAATATGGCGGCCGACAGTGGCGTCATACCACTGAAATAAGTACGTACATCGGTTTCGGTTAGCGCAGGGAAGCCGCCTACCAAATTTCGTGAAGATGGGGCCATAAATAAGAAAGTTCAACATGGCGGACATTGTTGACCGTTATGATCGTTACGCGTAGAATTTCGAAATGAACCCTGCTTAACTTTTGCAAGTAAGCTGTAAGGAATGAGCCTGCCAAATTTCAGCCTTCTA
This sequence comes from Polypterus bichir lapradei, assembly GCA_026402145.1. NCBI lineage: Eukaryota > Metazoa > Chordata > Cladistia > Polypteriformes > Polypteridae > Polypterus > Polypterus bichir. The sequence continues at coordinate 17,694,578 of JANRMT010062833.1, read as the reverse complement.
CCTATACGGGAAGTTGGAGAATCAGTTTTGTCATTGCTAT
>JANRMT010062833.1:17676023-17691914 GCA_026402145.1 Polypterus bichir lapradei | reverse complement strand
TGTAAGTAAGCTGTAAGGAATGAGCCTGCCAAATTTCAGCCTTCTACCCACACGGGAAGTTGGAGAATTAGTGATGAGTCAGTGAGTGAGTGAGTGAGTGAGTGAGTGAGTGAGTGAGGGCTTTGCCTTTTATTAGTATAGACTAGCAAAATACCCGCGCTTCGCAGCGGCGAAGTACTGCCTTAAAATTTTTATTAAGAAGACAATTAAACCTTTTTGAAAACTGAGGGAAAATATACCAATAATTATTTGTTAAGGATCTCTTTGTATGCCACGTTGTCAGTTCGGCCCTCCAGTTGTAATATGACCAAGCTGTAGCTGTGCGCTGAGCTTACTCTTGAGCATACAACGTACAGTTGGCCATGTGAACAGTAATCTTGTCTCAAATCTCACAGCTTGGATTGCTGCTGTCATAATCGGTTTGAGTTTCATGGTTTGTTTCAATTACGACAGTATTTGTAGGACTTGTGTTGAAGAGACATTCGGCATCTGTCAAGCGTTGTAAGCATACAACCAGTTTGATTGATAACTTCACATCCAGCTTTTGAGAGTTCAAACATTTCTAAACATCAAAGTGTCCACTACTGAAATCGTCACCTGTGAATCTAAGATGTTTAAGAGGCATTGGCGGTTGTCCAAAGGTTTAAAATATTTGGCCATTTCGGTACACTTAAGCATTTCACTCTTATAGTGCTCCTGTGTGGTATAATTATATCCTGTACCGTCATCAGTCCACACCTTGAACCTGTCCCAGTCATTCAATACATAAGACACAATGTTCCTCCGGATATCAAGAGTGAGCCTGATATGGCCGTGCAATATGTAACAAAGAGAATGGAAAAGGCAGGTGCCATCTCCGGGCATGGAAACCACTTGGTAAGTGACAGTTCTTTGATCGATGGTAATCACCTCGATAGACATGTTAATAGGGGTACGGTTGGAATGATAAAGGAAATGGGTACCTGAACAATGTAAAGTAAGTCTAAAATACCTACACAATAACTATAATCGTAATAAATGAACAATAAAACAGCGGAGAAGCCGTGGATTAAATAAAAAGGCTGTAGTTATCAGCAGGGAGACGTGAATACCGTGGCGAAGCAAGGAAGGGAATGTAGAGACTGGAGCGACAGATGGCCTTATATAGGCAGGCAGACAACAACGTGGGAGGCGTTGGGATGGGGGACCCAACGGCGCCTCACACGGTGACCGAGCTGCAGGCTATGGACATATATATGTACGTAAGTAGGATTCAGTTAGCGTTGGGAACCCGTGTACCAAATTTCTTGAAGATGGGCCCATAAGTAACAAAGACCGTTGAAAAGTTCAATATGACGGCCGACAGTGGCATCATATCACTGAAATAAGTACCAAATTTCAGCCTTCTACCTACACGGGAAGTTGGAGAATTAGTGACGATGGAAAGTTCAATATGGCAGCTGACAATGGCGTCACACCACCGAAATAAGTACGTACATTGGTTTCGGTTAACGCAGGGAAGCCACCTACCAAATTTCGTTAAGATGGGGCCATGAATAAGAAAGTTCAAGATGGCGGACGCTGTTGATTGTTATGACCGTTACGCGTAGAATTTCGAAATGAAACCTGCTTAACTTTTTTAAGTAAGCTGGAAGGAATGACCCTGCCAAATTTCAGCCTTCTATCTACACGGGAAGTTGGAGAATTAGTGATGTTTGGAAAATTAAATATGGCGGCAGACAGTGGTGTCATACCACCGAAATAAGTACGTACATCGGTTTTGGTTAGCGCAGGGAAGCCGCCTACCAAATTTCGTGAAGACGGGGTCAGCCTTCTACCTACATGGGAAGTTGGAGAATTAGTGATGTTTCGAAAATTCAATATGGCGGCAGACAGTGGCGTCATACCACCGAAATAAGTACGTACATTGGTTTCGGTTAGCGCAGGGGAGCCGCCTACCAAATTTCGTGAAGATGGGGCCATGAATAAGAAAGTTCAACCTGGCGGACATTGTGAAAATTAGTGACGTTGGAAAGTTCAATATGGCGGCCGACAGTGGCGTCATACCATCGAAATAAGTACATACGTCAGTTTCGGTTAGCGCAGGGAATCCGCCTACCAAATTTCGTGAAGATGGGGCCATAAATAAGAAAGTTCAACATGGCGGACGTTGTCGACCGTTATCGACCTTTATGATCGTTACGTGTAGAATTTCGAAATGAAACCTGCTTAACTTTTGTAAGTAAGCTGTAAGGAATGAGCCTGCCAAATTTCAGCCTTCTACATAGATGGGAAGTTGGAGAATTAGTGACATTGGAAAGTTCAATATGGCGGCTGACAGTGGCGTCATACCACCGAAATAAGTATGTACATTGGTTTCGGTTAGCGCAGGGAAGCCACCTACCAAATTTCGTGAAGATGGGGCCATGAATAAGAAAGTTCAACATGGCGGACATCGTTGACCGTTATGACCATTACGCGTAGAATTTCGAAATGAAACCTGCTTAACTTTTGTAAGTAAGCTGTAAGGAATGGGCCTGCCAAATTTTAGCCTTCTACCTACGCGGGAAGTTGGAGAATTTGTGACGTTTGGAAAATTCAATATGGCGGCCGACAGTGGCATCATACCACCGAAATAAGTACGTACATCGGTTTTGGTTAGCGCAGGGAAGCCACCTACCAAATTTCGTGAAGACGGGGTCATTCTTCTACCTACACGGGAAGTTGGAAAATTGGTGACGTTGGAAAGTTCAATATGGCGGCCGACAGTGGCGTCATACCATCGAAATAAGTAAGTACATCGGTTTCGGTTAGCGCAGGGAAGCCGCCTACCAAATTTCGTGAAGATGGGGCCATAAATAAGAAAGTTCAACATGGCGGACTTTGTCGACCTTTATCGACCGTTATGACCGTTACGTGTAGAATTTCGAAATGAAACCTGCTTAACTTTTGTAAGTAAGCTGTAAGGAATGAGCCTGCCAAATTTCAGCCTTCTACCTACACGGGAAGTTGGAGAATTAGTGATGAGTGAGTGAGTGAGTGAGTGAGTGAGGGCTTTGCCTTTTATTAGTATAGATTAATTTATATTACTTGGTAAAGATCTGTTTCAATTTTGACATTAAAAGTGTCTTTTCCTGTTGATCAGTGTCAAACAAGTCAAATTAAATCCACTGTGATTCAATGCTATATAACAATAAAATGTGAAAAACTCCAATGGAGTGAATACTTTTAAAAAGCACTATATAATGCTGGTGCCTCGCTTTTAGGATTTTGAACATTACTTTGTCAGCATGTGAAATAAGTGCAATTTTTTGACACTTTGAACATTTTTTTATAGTATTACTCTTGTCTGAATGTGGAATATAAAGGGACCTTTTCCCTGTCCAATGTGTTTTCCAAATTTGCTGGCATAATGTGTTATCAGGGAATAGCTCATCATGAGTATCAGTAATGTTAAATGTAATTCTGTATAGTTCACCAACATGTTCATGCCACATCTTCTTAATCTCTACTACTTCTGTTAGATCCCCTCAACCAATGTTAATAATCATAATAATTTCTGCATGAAAGGATCTCCTGAATATCTCTGATGTTTTTGAAAAGGTGTATCATCTTTCCAAATCTGCTTTATTTTTGCATTGCTCATTAAGAATGCTTCTAATCTGTTTGGTCATATGGTGTAATAGCTTGGAAAATATACTGAGTAACAGAGATGTAAAGTTTTCTTTTCCCATGGGTAAACCTGAAGTCATTTTATCTTTCAGCACATTATGAGGACTAAACCAAACCTGAGGTTATAATATAGTTACAATACAGTTCAAATCTACTATTCCTTTAACAAAGTATTTTTTTTTCTTGCTAAAATGCCAAGTCTCTCTCAGTAGGCCTTTTCTTTGTTTGAGTCAATGTTTGAACACAAATCTTTGAGCAGAAATTATGCACAAGGTAAAGTGATTGGCAATATCCTGCATCTGAAATTACAAATTGGTGGTGTTTTGCGATCTCTGCTGTTTTTTACTTTTCTTCTTTTCTCAACTATTTCTAAAGCATCATTAGACAAACACTTATCTTTTTTAGGCTTATTTTATTTTTTAGAATATTTTATTACTGCCTCCTGAAGAATGTCACAAACTTCTGTTCATTGTTAATCAGGCACTCTGTCTACCACATTTAACTTCTAAAATCTTTTTTAAACCTCCATAATACATTTAAAGGAGATATTGTTGAGTCTGATCCTAGCTTGTTTGATGGCTTTCTCTGTTTTCTATAATTGTAAAATTTGCAATAAGTAGCTTAGGATCTTCATCTTGCCAATTGTATATCTCTGGCTGCAGAACATGTACATCTCTGGCTGCAGAGCAGATTGACAATCTGGTGATATCCAAGTTCAACTGGAAATATGGCCACAAATATTATCACAATATACTTACCATATTTTTTCATATCAATAATAATGTTTAAGCTTTACAATGCAATAAGCTGTAAATAAGCAACTTTACTCACCTGCCGCTGTGAAAGAACAAGCTAAACTTTCACTATAAATACAAAAATTACATGATTTAAATATTATTTTAAAAAAGCCATGTTTTGTCACAATAGTTATCACATAGTCAAATATCCCGTTTCTGAGTGTTTTACTGGATTTACACAGCATATAATTGACACTGAAAGATGTACAGTACATTCCAGCTGAAATGCTAAAAAAAAGGTTGGTAAGACTATTATCCTAGGGGGAAACCTGTTTGCAGCAGGAAAGTACAAAATGTGTGCCATTATTACACAGATACAAGAAAATGAGCAAAAGACACAATTGAAAATTAATCATAAGTTCACAGCTTTAACATTAATATAATGAAGAATAATTACCTTTAACAGTACAAAAAATAATAATTCAGAATTCAGCAGCACCACAACATAATTCAAAATGTTTAGAGCTCTAGGAATGAAAAAATCTGTTGTTTTTTCAACAATCAATCTTTCAACAAGATTTGGGTTATGACCTGTAATAAGCCGGTCCTAGATATTCATTTTTAGTCAGTTTGTTATTCTGCAGTATATTAAGGGTCACTGCCATGATGAAAATTAAGCTTTCGTCTGAACTTAGGCTTTCCTACAAACAGCAATTGAGTCTCTTCATAGACCTTAATTCAACCTTTTAGCTCCCTCATCATTGTTTAAATAAACACTTTTGAATTATCACCATTTTTTGTAAATGGCACTGATCCAACCTTGACTTCATGTTGCACAACAAAAAGAACTCAATTTGAAAGGGAGTGCAGGCATTCTTTGAAGAAACAAACAAGAAGTGTAGCAAAATGACACATTTTATTGGCTACCTGAACAGATTACAGCTCAGGCCCCTTCTTCAGGCAAGCTGTAGTCAGTTTTCTTTTTGATAACAATACAGGATTGGTTGAAAATGAATTTGTCACACACTGGCACAATTATTATTGTCATAATGACAGCAGCTGCTTTAATGCTCCTGGAAATGGGGGTTTTATCCTACTACTTTATTACTGCATTGCCAGCTTATAACTTGACAAATACAAATACAGTTGCCTGTAAATCCCAAAGCAAGTTGTAACACAATACTTTTGTTTCTAGAACATACATCACATTTTCTTCCTCATCCCAGAAGGTTTATTAGCAACTCCATACTGGTTTGGTGCAAGAGAGAGAAACTGTACATGTAAGTGTCCAATACTGATAAGCTCACATTTTGGTCTGGTTCCTGCTTTGTGCTGTATTTTGAGAAATTTTTGCTTTTGCCACATGGCCACCCCTGGTAGTGAGGAATGTTGTGAAGACAACAAACTTACTAATGCCTTTAATAAATACATTAACTTACTAAACTGGATAGGGATCAGATTAAAAAAAATGAAAAATAACAAAAATAAATTGTTAATAGCTGCCTGACTGGATTTGTCCAACAGAGTATGTACATAAAAAGAACCAGTTTCCTTAGACTGCTGAAACCTGCTAGAACCTACTGAGCACCATACCAGTGAAAATTCATAAAACCTAAAATTAAACATTAGAAAATGTCCCTCTAAATTGTGTAAACACCATGGGTTAAATAGAGATATTTAAAGCATGAAACCAATGACTGTAATGCAAAGTATTCTGAATGATTGCAAATAGCTTTATAAGTAATTTAATATATCCTTCATCTTTTTAATGTTTTACAGTTGTTAGTCCATTCATTGAAATTTATTTACAGAAACTGATGAATATATACACATACTTAAGTTTATAAATTAATACAAACATTTATTTCTTTAGGAAAAAACTGAAACAAATAAGGCTATACTTAAGTGACAGTTTACAGTGTCATTTTTAGACTGCTTGAGATTTGTGACATGGCTTGAAATGCTGGCACTCATAACATCATGCAATTTAAAGGGCAACAGCTGAGTAAAATATTAGAGGCATTCACTTCCTTATTGATGAATAAATTAAGAAACAAATACATGTATTTAAAAATACAGAAGTTGTTTTAAGTTGAACTAATGCAGATATAAATATACTAAACTCAGAACTTAATCAAGTCTAAACTGAATCACTTTTCAGTTCATAAAATACAAACTTAACAACGAATTGGTGCTGAATATGAATGGATAGATTTGTTGTCCAAAGCAGCTTTACAATGGTGGTTGTATAAATGTAATTGGCTTCATATTCGTCAGATGCATAATTAAAAGTAGGTATCACAGAAATACAATTCGTCAGTCTGCAGTTTATTTTAAAAATATTTTTACTAATGACATCAGCAATATTCTTCTTTTTTTTACTTTTTACAATTGATTTCACTAAGTTCATTCCTGAAAGTGATTTGTCCAAAAACTGCAAGATGCTCAAACTGCTTCAGCTATATCGATGTATCAGTTAATAAAGCTAAATGATAATGTCTTCAATATTCTTTTAAAATTTAAACAAAATGTTCACCAAAATTAAGACTACATAGTATTCTGGGTGAGCTGTTTATTTGCTCAGACATGCTATTAAGATTTAATTAAAGATTTGATCATGTTTTAAGAGAGTTACATGCAGAAATCCAGAAACATCCAAAGGGCTCAAAAGACCTTTTAAACTGGAGCTACACTTTATACACAAAAGGAAAAAAATTGAAGACTTAATTTTCCTTATTAATAAAATCAGTTTCACATGTACACATGTTGGTTAAGTGATCTGCAATTACGCCAAAATACTGAGTCAATAAAATTTTTAAAAAGATGAGGGCACTGATGCAAGCATTGTAAAGAACACAATCTGGATTTTTCTTGTCCCATTTTAACAAAAAAAAATCCACCTCTGATGTTGTAACAGCATTTATATATCACATTTTCATACAAAAGATACAGTTTAGGTACATATTTAAATAAATCTAAATGCTGAGACCAAATTTCTTTCATGGCCTTGTTGGGAGACCCGGTAAAGAATCACTGACAAAAGAGGAAAGAAATCATGGCAGCTTTGAGTAGTAAATTGAAAAATAGATTGCAAATTAAAATGTTAAGTGGAACAGAAATATGCACTCAGGGATTAATAGTTTAACAAATACAAAATTAGTAAGTATACAGCATACATAAAGACTTTTGACAGGCATTGAACCTTATTTTTTTATTTTAAAAAGGTGTTACAAGACACAAGTTCAGAGACCTCCATAAAAAACATAGATGACCCTGTAAACTGCATACTCTGAACCTCAACATAATGCATAGGACATTGTGCCCTTAACTCTTTTAGGGCTAATTTTTTTTTGTTTCTTTTCTCCCAGGGCTGAATATTTTTTCAAAAACTAACATTAAAAAAAAAAAAAACACACACACACACACAAAGCAATTGTCTAACATATCAAATCAACAAAAATATTTACTTTTGACAAATGTTACTGTCTAGCATGTAGTATACTATGATTACATACTATGATTTCACATACATATCACATACATGTTACACAGCAAAGTCCTGCATAGTATGATATCACTCAAAGCAGCCAATTGCATGCATTGCCACATTGCACTGCTTACAATACGTGTTGCTTTGGTGCCTCCTTTTCAAATGTCTGTTGCTGCACTTTCTCACATATATTGTTAGTGGGTACTGTAGAAAGACAAGTCACCCATTTCACATCGTGCCATGCCACTGCCACCAAGATTTCTGCCCGCATGAAAACCGTATTGTCACCTCTTTTCATCTTCAGCCTGTCTGGCTTCAACTGTGATGGCTACATGAACACTGGCCAGACCATTCTGTAACAGAGAAAGATAACTGCTCCATGGAGTCATGCTATTCTCTATACTGCTCCTCATCCACAATATGTCCTTTCCTGTCTCATAATTTCAAAGTAACAGACACCCTGGACTTCAAATCCAACTGTTAAAGCAGTGTGATAACTACTTATAGGCCAACCTAACTTTCAGAAAATGAGAGAAACTGAACAAGTATCGCTAACCCATCAGTGCCACCTGGTGGTACACCTATGCTAGGGAAAGACAAATGTGATATCTAGTGTGCGTGAAAATACTGTACCTGGCAAAAAAATGAGTACATATTCCTATGTTGCAAAGACATAAAACTGAACATATTTCTGAATACTTCCTCATGTTTAAGTTAAACACTGAATCTTGATGGGAAGTTTTTCATATGCTTTCTTAAAACTACATGGGTAAAGTAAAATTATTTTCAATAACAGAAACATTTAATACACAATTTACCATTATCCTCCTGGAAATCTAGGTGATTACTAAATACTTCTAAATGTATTTTTAAAATATGTAAATATCTCGCATATTATTTTGGTTAAATATCAATTTTGTTTTAGTGGTCATAAGATTAAAGACTGAAAAAAGGGTACACACACTGGAGTTACAAAGCTTGTTATTTAGGGTTTCTCTTTAATTATCTGCAGTTTTTCAAAGTATCAGCAAAAGGACTGACCTCAAAAAATGTTAATCCATCTTTGCTGTCTCCAGCGAAATCTTTATTAAATCATGCCAATCTAAAGTAACATTACATTCTTAAACTTGCTTAATCCAATTCAAGATGGCAGGACATATCACTGAAGAACTGGACGAAGTCAGGAAACAGCCCTGGACAGGGTGCCAGTTCATCTCAGGGCCAATTTATTTTTATATCTATACTTACACAGGGTGAATATGGAAACACCAATTAACCTAACCTGCACATATTTGGTTATGTGGGAGGGAAATCCACAATGACACAAGAATACACAAAGACTGTGCACACTCCACATGGACAGCATCCCAAGTGTGGTATTTAAACCCACAACACTGGACCTGGAACATAGTACTGCTACCCACTGCACTAACTGCTCTGCTCTCTTTATCTCATTATAGTTAGTTTATTTTCTAGATCATCACTGCATGTAATGCTTCATTTGTACTAGAGTGCTCAATCCAAGTGACAGGCTTTGAACTATAACTACTTGTTACTCTGTCTAGACATGAAATATGGCTGCAGCTATCTTACTTAAGCCTCATAACTAGTCTCATTGTAACATCAGCAATAACAGGAAGCTTACTGGAGAGAACTGAAGAGTTTCTTTTAATTTTGAATACTGTATATAAGAAAATTTTAATATACTCTAAATTCAGACCTTGGTGTAACATCCCTACTGGATGAAACTAGAATCTTTTGAATAAACCTGCAGAATGGTCAAACAGAGAGGGGAAATTAAACTAGTCTGCAAGCATTGTGTGTGTAACAGGGGTTGTTTCTCTTAAGTGACACCATGAGCACTTCTGAGAAATCCCACCAGATTGGGTAAGGGACAGTATCAAAATTTCATATAGTGACCAAATAATAATTTAAAAAAAAAACTAATATACTTCAAAATCTTGTCACCATATTTTACATTGAAACAGAACAAATTGTAATTGCGTCAGCTGTCTTAAGGCAGTTGTTAAATTGGCAGATGCTACATATAGAGATAACTAAACCATAAATAACTTACATGAACATCTTTTATGTCCAGTTTGCAATAACCACAAGTAAACATACAAAACAGCAGATTTTTAACAAAATCAAAACACCTACATAAATCACTCAAATATGCAACTGCTAACATTACTAAGAACTACTTATAAGGTACTGAATGATTTGGAAATTGTAGAGGGAGAAGTACTGCTTAGATTAAATCGGCTGAAATCAAATAAATCACCAGGACCAGATCATATTTATCATCAAGATTTAAGGAGATTAGCGAGTACACTGTGCACTGGGGAAATTCCAAAGGACTGGAAAATGGCAAATATCATCCCATTATATAAAAAAGGTAACTTGGCTGATCCAAGCAAATTAAGCTTAATGTGCATCACAGGTAAATTAATGGAAGGAAATATTATGGGAAAGACTGAGCAACACATGGCAAGAACAGGGGTTTTACTGAACAGTCAGCATAGTTAAGAAGAGAGAAGTCATGTTTTATCAACATGCTGGAATTCTATGAGTAGGCAACAAAATGATATGATCAAAGTGGAACATATGATATTATTTATCTTTTCTTTCGAAAGCATTTTTTGATAAGTTGCCACATGAAAGGTTGCAGCTACAAATTAAAGGAAGTGTAAATTTAGAGTGTTGTTTATAAATGTATGCAAAATTGGCTCAGACACAGGAAGCAGAGGGTTATGGTGCAATGACCAATATTAGAATTGTCTGAAATGAAGAGTGGTGTTCCACAGGGTTCAGTGCTATGCCGCTGCTATAGTCTAGAATCCGTTGAATCATTACAGAGGGAGTCAGACAGCATACACGCTGATTAAGAGGAAACATGACAGAAGTGTTTAAAATTATGAAGGGAATACAGTGGCATGCAAAAAGTTTCAATCCCCTTGACAAAAGATTTATACACAGATTTATCCATTAAGTACAGTGTACAGTGTATTGAGACACCCAGGACACGGCTGAAAACCTGTTAAGTGTAAATTTCACATAAACATTAGGAAGTTTTTCTATACACAGAGAACCTACACATGGAATAAACTACCAAGTAGTGTGGTAGAAAGAAGGACTTTAGGGACTATCAAAACTTGACTTGATGTTGTTTTAAATGTAGAAGAATTAAGTGGATAGGACTGATGAGCTTTTTTTGGGCTGAATGACCAGTTTTCATCTATATTGTTCTAATATTCTAATTAAAATATCACAAATTTAAACAAATCAAATAAGCAGTAGTAATTTACATTTCTTCATAAATAGATAAAATGCTGCTGGCCTAATCTCATAAATGTATTCAGTTTCCTTTATTGTAAATAGAAGAATAAATATGTCAACAAATATGTCCAGTTTAATCAGTGACCTGACAATGTACCCTCTGGCACTGAATAGTCTCCCTGATGGTACAATTATTGCTAGAATTAAATGCTCCCTGGCACCTTTGCAAGGTAAGGCAGCTCAGCTCTAATGCTTGAATGGATGGCAATGAAAACTAGATCTTACTCTCTGCTTTCACCTTTTCTTTAGAGGTGATGGGTTACATGTATATATTTAGCATGATACATTTGATTTCAAGGGTGGTGATTGATGTTTCAATGCTAATGTCTACCCAAAATCCAATTTCACAAAACGTTTATGCATTATCTTCAGGGATTACTTCAAGCATTTGGGATGTCCTGAATGTTTAAATATAACAGTTTATAGCTACTAATGTTATGGGTTTACACATAACTAATAAAATCCCTACACATTGTTACTTTATACTAGTTTCTTTTCACTTTTTCTAATGTTCAACATGTTCCAAACAGCAAAGAAACAAACAGGTTTCAAGCAGAACTTAAATACAACTATAAACACTTAATATTCTATTATGTAAAACCCATCTTGTTCAACTGAATTACTCTACTCCAATATATGAGTTTATGAAAATGTTTTTAATGAAAGTTTAAATTTTGATCAATTTATAAGGCTGGACATAAACACAGCTTGTTTTAAGACTTGTACTAGCAATTCAAATAAACAAAACATGCTGGATGTATCACCCTGTATAATAAATAGTGCAGACACATGAGTAACACATACACTATAGAGATTGGGGCTTGAAGTTTAATTTTTAAACTGAGAGGGAAATCTCCCCTTGCATTTAGTAGAAGGGGGGCTTCCAGACTCTGTAGGGATAATTAAAGTCTATTGGGAGGAGGGGGTTTCCATAACTATGTCATGATTAGTGGCTGGTCCATTACAAAAATTATAGAGGATTAGAAATTTGAGGTGCTGGATCAATAACCAGACTCCATCTAAAACATTTAAAAAAGAAAACGGTATACACCCTATTTGGAGGGCATCTTTCATTTTAATCGCAGAATATACTGTAACATTAAATCTGCCTAGTCAACTATTTAGAACATAACAGCAAGTTGCAATATAATATTGAAACAGAAAACGGTATACACCCTATTTGGAAGGCATCTTTCATTTTAATCGCAGAATATACTGTAACATTAAATCTGCCTAGTCAACTATTTAGAACATAACAGTAAGTTGCAATATAATATTGAAACATGTTAAATTTTTCACTAGCATTGGGGAGAATATCAGCAATCACTTTATGATTTTAGTTCATAACCAACCACATTTACCTATACCAACCTAGCTTACTTACTATAGGCAATATTTAGACACAATAACTTGACCTTAAATAAGTACTGTGAGTAATTATTTAAGTATATGTTGTCTATTAACCCTTTCCTCATGAAGAAAAAAGTACCCTGGGTGACATTTTTAATGACTCCAGCTTTTTCTGTCATACTCATTGCATTCACAGTTTTCTATTCCGTTCTAATGATTTTTTTTTTCTACATATAGTGTTGGTCATCTTTAGGGACATTCAGCATTCTCCCCAGAATTTATTTCCAGCCGGGTGGCAACAAAAAGTAGCCAGGCGGGACGGGACAGGGAAATTTGGTGGTGGGGAAAATTAAATGTGCACTATTTTTATTAGTTAATTATTATTAATTATTTTCCAAAGCTCAATATGACTTCCTTTTTTAAGGTTTGACACTTGTGCCAGAATATTTTTATTAAATTTAAGAAGTATCCAATTCAGGATCCAGCAACCCTAACAAAAATTTTAAATAACAATTGTTATGACATAAACCAAGAGGCACAAGTATTGTCGCTGTCGGGAAGAAAAGTGAAAACAATGGAAAAAAGCATAGGAAACCTAATGAAGAAAAATTAAAAAATATTCTTCAAAGCCAACTTGCATATGCAGAAGGTGTCTTCAGTTAAATATTTATTCTTCTTTTCTTCCTAGAGGCCCAGTTGTCTGAAGCTTTCCCATAATCAAAGTCCCCAGGATCTGGGCCCTCCAAGGAGATCACTCATTGTACACTGTCGTAGTGACTGTACTGCAAAGTCATTAGACAGCCATCTAGTGTCACTGGCCATTTTCAGCTTAATCTGGGGAATGTTCAGAATATTTTGAATTTCTGTTAAACAAGCCATCCTAACTGAAGAATTCTGGAAGAAATAGAATAGCTGCCTTAAGATGTTCAGTTTTGTTAAATAAGGTACAGCAGCTGCTGCTTGGGCACTTGCACAGGCCAATCGGTGGTTTTACACAGTGGCAGTTGACGAAGAGTCCAGATGTTTTATCTCTAAGCAGTTTTGCCACACCTTTCTGTTTCCCAATCATAACAGCCGTTCCATCTGACACTAGTCAGACTAGATTAGCAGTTTTCAAGCCTAGAATGTCCATAGTCTCACTCAGTGTGTTGGTTATAGTCTCCGCTTTGCCATTAATCATATTGCGGGTTGATACAAAACTAACTCTGACCTCTTTAGTGACCTGGCAAACATATTTAATGTAAATAATTAATTGTTTTACAACTGAGACGTCTGTGGTGTCATCACACAGAATACTGAAAAACTTTTCTGTGTGTATATTTTTCAATATGTTAGATTTTATTTCTGATGCTAAGACATCCAGCAGCTCTTGCATTAGTAAAAAGGAACAACCTATTTCTTTACAGTGTTCCAACAGCTTTTCAAACAACGTTGTATGTGGCAACTCATTTTTTGCCAAACAATGCATGGATCTTAAAGCTTCCACAAAGGCATCTCTCTGTAAGTTATTTAACACAGATACAGATCTTTCAATATGACCGATTCCAGTTTGCTCTAGTACATGCTTTCCTAAAAGGACAGCAGAAGACTCAATGTGTGTTTTACTTTTTTCATGGTCCAGCAAGCTTTCTTTTCGAATTCTTGTGTATGGCACGTTTACCCAAAGTAACCCCTCCTTTGGGGGGGGTGTTTGTTTGAGTATTTCATGCACAATGAGCACCACATAACATTTTCTTTGACCATTAGCCAATCAAAATCTTTAAACCATTGTTTGTTTATGCCGGATAAGCGGTAGTTAGATTTATTAACTGGCAAAGTGTATGCTGAAGAGACTTTCCCTGATGGACCAGCCTCTGCAATGTCTTTGTCTGAAATTGCCACATGAGGAGTTGACGCCGTACCTTCATTAGTTTATGACGTCTCTTTTCTGAAATAACTGAGCAGTGTTGTTTTCTGAACACTTCTTTTGCTCAAGTTGGTAAAACGTTTGAAAAAAAATTAAAGTACCTATGAATAAGACTTTTGAGTGGGAAAGGGAGAGCCTGTTGGATATTCAATTCACACTTGCACTACGGCAGGTACGCATTCTCGACATTTTCACTTTAATCTCGACACATGTCTAGAATTAATAAAGTCGACATTTCCACTTTATTCTTGCCGTTTATCTCGAGACAAAATTCGACATGTTGTCTTTATTCTCGTAGTCTGTCATTAAAGTAGAACATCATAAACTAAACTTCATCTAAAAATGAATGTTTAATTTATTAGATTTTCTCAAACCCCGTCATAAGTTATGTAGCAACATGTCAACATGTCGACTTTATTCTCGTCATAAGCGTCAAGATTAAAGTGGAAATGTCGAGAATAAAATCAACAACTCGACTTTATTCTCGACGTAGTTATTTTTTTCTTCACCATGGCCCTAATACGCTTCCGTACAAAACCCTCAGCAATTCAGTGAAAAAACTTTTGCTTAGGACAGTGTGTGCTGCAAGGGTTTCTGCACACTTTTTGCAATATGGATACAATTCCAAATATGAGCAAATATAAGAACGGCACTTTAAACAGGAACCACAGTATATGCTACAAGGATTTTTGCACACAGAACACACCTAATGCTTAAACAACTGTGTATATATATATATATATATATATATATATATATATATATACTAATAAAAGGCAAAGCCCTCACTCACTGACTGACTGACTGACTGACTCACTCACCGACTCATCACTAATTCTCCAAGTGTAGGTAGAAGGCTGAAATTTGGCAGGCTCATTCCTTACAGCTTACTTACAAAAGTTGGGCAGGTTTCATTTCGAAATTCTACGCGTAATGGTCATAACTGGAAGCTATTTTTCTGCATATACTGTAATGGAGTTGAGCTCGAAAGCCGTGGGGGCGGAGTTTCATGTGACATCATCACGCCTCCCACGTAATCACGTGAACTGACTGTCAACGCAGTGTGTAGAAAACCAGGAAGACCTCCAAAAAGCACTGAAGAAAACATGCATTATATAATTGAGAAGGCAGCGAAACAATAAGTAGCGAGCGACTGACATATACTACCATATTCATGAGTGCTGCTACTTCAGAAAGAAAGCAAGGTGTAAACCTAAACTTTAAATTAAGTTCATAGACAGGCTACCGCTGGCGTTTCTCATGCCCACGGGTAATACGGGATACAAGTTTAATGAGAGGACGCAGGATATAAACGAGAGTTTTGATCACTTTGTAGCTAAGTTAAAATTGCAGGTGAAGCGCTGTGCTTACGCAAATTCCGAGAGACTGTGTTTGTGGGGGATTGACAGTTAAGGCGG
>JANRMT010062833.1:17646899-17660216 GCA_026402145.1 Polypterus bichir lapradei | reverse complement strand
TTTATTGTTTCACCTGCTGTCTGGTCTGAAAACTTCGTCCACAGTTTATATATACAGTGGTGTGAAAAACTATTTGCCCCCTTCCTGATTTCTTATTCTTTTGCATGTTTGTCACACAAAATGTTTCTGATCATCAAACACATTTAGCCATTAGTCAAATATAACATAAGTAAACACAAAATGCAGTTTTTAAATGATGGTTTTTATTATTTAGGGAGAAAAAAAAATCCAAACCTACATGGCCCTGTGTGAAAAAGAGAGGTCTTCGCGAACGATATGAGCGTCGCGGTGGGTCTTGTGTAGACTGGAGAGACGGTCTTGCCATTAACTGTCCGGGATAACACTGTTGGTCCTCCACTCCTGTGCGTGTCTTCATAATCCGACCTGACGACCTCATAATCGTATACGTGTAAAAGAAAGTGTGAAGCGCCTTAGTATTAGTTTGCTGCGGTCTAGAAATGGGATCCCGTTTTTACAGTTGTCTGGGCTATAGCTCATGGGAAGGGGGAAAAAAATGAAAAGTGTTTACTTTCACTTAAGGCAGAAGCGCAGTCAGCGTCTCAAAGGCCGGCACAGCTATGCGGGCGTGCGCGCGCGCCGGCCGCCCAACTTTTGTAGTATTTTTGCAGTGCAGGAAACGCCACTTTTTGCAGACACGTTTACTTTCACTTAAGGCAGAAGTGCAGTCATCGTCTCAAAGGCCGGTGTAGCTACGCACACGTGCGTGCGCCGACTGCCTGATTTTTGTAGTTTTTTTGCAGTGCAGGAAACGCCACTTTTTGCAGACACGTAAGCAAAACTCTCCGCGCTCTTTAGAGGTCTTGCTTTCTCTGCACACTGTGCTCATAGTCAGTTCACGTGAGCCGTTTGGAGTACATGCATCGAAGCTACTGAGCTGTGCCTGTGCTATCTCGTGTGATCTTGCGATGTCCACGGCGTTATTTAATGTTAGCTAAGACCCGGCACTTAAAAGTTTCTCGCTACAGCAAGTTTAACTCCGTTACAAAGTGATCCAAAGTCTCGTTTATACCTCGTGTCTTCTCATTAAAGTTGTATCTCGCGAATAAAGTATTCGCCGTTTTTCTTCAGCGCTCTTTGGGGGCTCTTCCTTCTTTTCTAGGTACTGCGGTCACAGTTCACGTGATTACGTGGGAGGCGTGATGATGTCACACGCAGCTCCGCCCCCCACGGCCATCGGGCTAACGTCTGCCTGTGCCTGCAGATCTGCAGCTGTCATCTCACAATGTCATGCGAGATGACAGCCGGGCGCTCAACTAAATAAGCCGGGCGGAGCGCTAGGGAGAACACTGACATTGTTATACTGATACCTTCCCATCCTCTCCCCCTTTATATGATCTATTTCACTCCCATTACTCCTGTTATGAACCCAGTTTGTACATTTTATGCAAATCTTATCAAAGCCTCCTACTTTTCCTTCTCTCCTTTGGCCCTTTATATTCACTCTGCTCCTCCATTGCCCTGGAATTTACTTTAAGGATATTCAGTTTAAATCTGTGCACCATCTACACATTATATCACATAAGCATTTTGGCATGGGACTTGCTCCCAGTCCCTTATGTAAACTCTGCTCTTTTAACAACTAAGGCATCTTTATCAACATGTACTGGGACTGTCCTGTTGCTCTCTTATGGTCTTTAGAATGCAACTATCCTAAGATCTTGCCTTTTAATTTCACTCTTATACCTCCTGTTCTCCTTCTTTTGGATCTGTCTGCACTAACTCTTATATACAGTGCAAACTTCTTTTTAAACTGGTTTTAGCCTCTGATTGCAAGTGTCCTGATTATCTTTTTTCAAATCTATGGAAATCCTACTTTTACAATTCAGTGCTTTTGGAACTTTCAGCATGTTGGATTAACAGCTCCAATGAGTGGTCAGTTGCTACTGCTGACTGGATGGCTGTATTCACAGAGTTGTATGGGTTGGCGAGTTGGGAGTGGGTCCTTTATATGATTGCATACAGTAAGTCCTCTACATATGAACATTCAAGTTACAAACTTCCAGAGATGTGAACGTGCATGTCCAATAAATTAAAAAATTACTGTATTTAATAAGTGAAAAAGCAAAAATTGTAGTGTAACTTCAGACTTCACGGCAGGCTCGTAAGTTAGTTTGTGTGTCTGGCACTAGGTAGAGCTCAAAACCCACTCTATTACTGCTTACATTCTCAGTTATGTGCGTGTATCCTCTACAAGTGGTTGTGCTTTTGGTTGTATCTCTGCTTACATTGAGTTAACGCACTTAACTTCAAGCACAAGATGTCTGGAATTAAGTGTGTTCAACAAGAACATCTGGACACAGTTGGAAACTTGTTAAGGATAACTTCTTCTTCACTCAGAGAATCACTTTAACATGCCATACATAACCAAGAAGTGAGGTGGAGCGTAGACGCAATAGGGGCCTTTGGTCAGATCTTGTGAACAGCTTCTTATCACTGACTCTAATGTATGAACTTCAGATATTAGCATCCCATCAGAAGTACCGCAGGCATAGCGCAGGCTTTTATTTTGATAAAGTCAAACTGGAGTTAGAGCTAGAAGTATTTTGTTGTGATGCTTTTTTTAAATTTAATCTCCGCTTTAAAACCTCAATATCACATCAATATTGAATACTTTTCTGAATATTGTATCAATACTGCCCATCAATATTAAGTGATGGGCAGTAAATGTTAAGTGATGATGGCATCCAATTGTTCACTTTGTGTGTGGTGACCGGAAGTGGATTTGAAAACAATTAAAGTATAGGCTTGTTCACTAGTAGTACACGAGTCTAATCTACCAAGATCAGCTGATGGAAAACAATAGGAATACAAAATAACTTTCAGTTGTTAGTTGTTAAAATGCACTAGAAACCATCTCCCAAGAATTCACCACTGAAAGATCTCCTTGGAGATCAATTATTAAATCAGTGGCACAGCAAGAAATGTAGATGTGCAGAAAAGTGTTTCCTATGGCACTGCAATGGTGGCAAAAAATTTCTTCAAAAAGTTCAGTGCTGTCCCCACTGGTCAGAACACATCCGTTAACTCCAGCAACCTCTGTTCCAAGTGAACACTTTGTTATTTCAATTACAGGAGGTATTGTGAATGACAAAAAGTCACTGTTCCTACCTGAAAATGTGGATATACTTTTGCTACTTACATTAAAATGTTTTTGATATCATAGGATGAAAAAATGATTCAGTGTTGCACTACCATACAGATTTCAAGATCAGCAAGTATAGATCAAGATAATCAAGTTCAGCAATTAGAGAATTAGAGTTAATTGTAACATTAATCCCAATGTACTGAAGGCGTTGGAAATTAATAATAAAAAATAACTGAACATACTAAATTGATAAACATTCAGGTAGTGGATAAACCAGAAACACATTAATGTAATTTAAATTTAGTGTGAATTGTACAAGCAGTTTAGCAAAATGGAAGAAAGAAGCAAAGGTAAAATACCAACAAATAGACACACAACTTGCTTTAATTAAGTATTAATAATTAAATCAAATATAAATTAGATAAACAGAACTAAAGAAGATGAAAGCATTACTTAAAATGTACTAAAATAAAATAGTTACAAACATTTCTCTTAAAAAAAAAAAAAAAAAAGTTTTTGATACTTCCATAAAGGGAAAGAAAGGGTATAATAAATTTACCTCTCGAGAAACTTTATCAGTCAGCGAAGACTGGTGCTCCAAGTCTTTTCTCAGTACAGTATTTTGTCTCTCCAACTGAAGCAACCTTCTTGCTAAATGCACACTATACAAAATAGAAGCAAATATAGCAAAATACAAATAAGGTATACATAAGCACTATATATGGCTACAAAATACAGTATATACTGAATATAAAAAAAGTCTCAAAAGATGCATGATAACTGATGTCTGCAATAGCAACAACTCAGAAGTTACTAAATATAACAGTTTAAAACTGGTCACTATATTAAGAAAATGGTGGGAGCAAAAAGCTTGACCAAAACAAGCATATTCAATTATAATTCAATTTCATTCATTCTTATTTAGAACACTTCTAATTAAAAGCTTAGAATGTAATATAATTGTAAATAAAGTATGAATAAAAGAAATGCAATATAAACAAAAAATAAGGTCAAAACAAAAATAATACAATATACATGAAAATACATACCTTCCCACATGTTTTATATATGTACATTTTTTTGGTTATTTATTTCTTAGATGTACCAACTAGCTATGCTGCCAATATAAATGGGTTGAAATCTTTTTTTTTCTTTTGATTTTATTGAAATCACACAACATTCCATATAAATACATCAATTTTTACTAAAATAGGGTCAAAAACAAATCAAACACTACCTCTGAGAAAGACAGCTAAGCCATAAGAGAAAAACTTAAAGCTAGTAAAAAATAAGTAAACAGATAAATTAATAAGTGAATATAAATAAATGGAGAAGAAAAAGAAAAAAAAGAAAATGGGGAAAGAATCTGCTTCCTCAGTGCTTTAAAAGCTTATTCTAAAATTTTATTGATTCCATCCAGCCAGGTTTTGAAAAAGTTCTACACAGCTCCTCTAAGTGCAAATTATATTTTTTCCAGTTTCAAATTGTATATAACATCAGTTACCCACTGACTTAAAAGAGGAGAGTTATGATTCTTCCAGTTGAGCAAGATAAGTCTACGTGCCAATAGCGAAGTAAAGGCAATTACAGTTTGTTTGTCTTTCTCCACTTTGGGGTACTCTCAGATGGGCTTAAACACAGCTGTTAATGGGTTAGGAGAGATTGTGACACCAAGGCTGTCTGATAGGCATTTAAAGATTTCGGTCCAGAATGATGTTAATTTGGCGCAGGCCCAAAACATGTGGCCCAATGAGGCTGGATTATATGTACATCTTTTAAGAAAAAGCATAAATGAACATAGATTTGTTGCTAATGAAATACCAATTGCCCAGATAATGAAATGAACGAATAATGGCAATGGTAAGTCTTGCAGGAAATCAGTGGGTAATAATGTCTGGATTGGGACAGTAGACAAATAAAACTGATTTGCTTACCTTTTGCTGATAACTTCTTAGCAAAGACAGCTTGGTAGAAAGTTAATTTAGAAATATAAAATGGGTAGATAATGGGTTGCCGGAAGTAAACAGAAAACTGAGTGGCAGTTACAACTCAAATCAGGCCATGCATTTATTTTAAATCAACAGACCGGGGAATCAACATCAGGTGCAAGTTTATTAATACTAAAAACATTATGTCCCAAATCGCTGAAACTGAAGGAGTTTCAGACAGAATAGCAAGACTAATTCTAAAAATTACCAAATTGACATAATTCAAATTTATGTTCCAACATCTTCACATTAAAACAAGGAGATACTAGAGTTTTTTGCTTTGATTTTTGCTAATAGATGACAGTACACCTCATAATAAAATTATTATGGAGACTTTAATAAAGAAGGATTTAAAATAATAAACAGTCAGGGGATTTTTGTGAGAAAAAAGAAAGAGAGATTCCAGATTACTAGAATTGTAAGAAAACAAGAGTATATTTACTTTAAACTCATTTTTCAAAGACTCTCAAAGAACATTCACTGTCCAAATTGAATTAAAAAATAAATTGATTTCATTTTGTTAGGGGGAGTAATTTCATGTCAAATCATCACACTTCTGGGCGTCACAGATTTTAACGAAATTTGGCATGCTGATTTGGTTATATGAGTAACCCATGGAACTAAAATCGCATGTGTCTTGGATCAATATTAAGGGAAATTTAAGCTAACAAATTTTGAACTTATTGGAGGAGATTATGACTTTTCACTGGCTATCTCCTCTTAAATATAAGTTGCACAGGTGTCACTAGTAACATTAATAAAGCTTCTCTTCAATTTCAGTGTAGCATAACTGGGACCTTAATGAATGTCATTACTTACATCTGTGCTTGCAATACTACTCCATTACAATATGACCGATATAAAAAAGGTCCATTAGTGTTATGAAACCATGTGATTCCACTTCGCTCAGTAACGACTCAAAAACAGAGTGAAACAAATTTAGCATTTGCATATTTATATTTATCGATGAAGTATACTGTTTTGCTACAACAGCTGTTAGCACTGTCATTGTGCACGGTTCACTTTGACCCTGAACTGTATAAAGCAGTTAGGAAATGGATGTATGCTTAAACAGAAATCTACAGACATGGTTGAGAATGGGAAGGCCCTTATCCACTTTCGGGACTGTGTAGGACATAGCATTAAAAGTGATTCACCATAACATTATCATACACGTTTGTGACATTATAAGTTGAAGGATTAAAACACACATCTGATCAATCACATCGCAGCACTTTCAAAGCATGCACAAATCTATTTTTGAACTAACTCCATAATGAGTATAAAAGTGTCAACAACTAAAGCCTATGTATGTGTGTTTTTTTTTAAAATAATAAGCACAATTCCTGCAATTGTACACTGAAACTTTCATGCCTCAAGCACAAAGCACTTACAGACATGACATGCTGATTTTCATTGACATGTGTTGATGTGATAGTGTATCATTACTCTCACAACAGTGAGTTATTTTTGCAAATACTGTAAGTAACAAGCCGAAAAAGTAGCTAACCTCAGCCTAGAGTTTTTGCTTGTTTTTTTCACTTATTATTGTGCCTTCCAGAGTAATTTGCCGACTTCCAGTCATGCATAAAGTGCTATGCAAATGTACACTAGTACTAATAATACAGTAAAAAAAACCTAGTATCATTATGTTTTTTGCACTTTTGGTATCTACTTGGTACCGATTCTTGTGAAATCCCTAATAGAAACAAAATTTATTTTACCAAGTTAGACAAAAACACTGGGGAAAAAAAAAAGGAAAAATGTACAAAAATATAATGAGACTATTTTGAAAGACCGATCAAAACAAAAATATGAAAAAAATGAACAATTTATTATACTGGGAAAAGTATAATTCTGTTAATTAATAGACCTGAAGGAACAATAATAAGGCAGAAATTGAACTTGAAAATTTCTAACAATAGTCATACCAGTCAAAAAAATAAAAGCACTAAAAACAACTCCACACTAAAACCAACCAAATGAAGCAAGGGGAAGGTCCAAAGTGCAAACAGTGCTTTTATTTAAAAAAAAAAAAAAAAATAAACCAAATCAGTGTTCAAAATAAAGTGCAGGACCCACATTGTCACAACATGTACATTTTTTCATTTAAATTAATGACAACAAAAGTAAGCTCAAACATATACCAATTTTTACTGCCCATAACTCACTAAATGTTTGTTCTTTTTCATGTGCAACTGAATTGAAATAATGGAAGAAATGAGACAAAGCTTGAGAAAAGGAAATTTATCCTAAAGTCCTAGTGGAAGAGACAGATAACACATAGCTTTCAAACAAGATTGTGTGGAGCGATGAGGCCACATTTAAGTAAATCACTCGATTAATCGCCACAATTGCAGCTATTGGGTTATTGAGAATTTTCTTGTTACAGAGGTACACGATGTGAACTTAGCAGGGGTAAAACTGCGGTGTTGATTGTCAACATTGGGATTAATTGGACCATTTATTGACAACACTAACTGGTTTCATTTATTTGAACTTGCAGCAGGAACCCATTATGCCACACATCTGAGTGGAGATTGGGAAAGAGGTGTTTCATTTCCAGAAAAATGAGCAGCTTCCCACTACCGTTGTGATGTGACAGAATATCTTAATAAAAATCTGCCTAAAAGATGGACTGGGTAACGAGGTACCAATGAATTCTCATCGTGTTCACCAGACCTCACATCAATTGAGATTTTTTTATGGAGACAAGTCAAAGTTAAGGTTTACTGCACAAAACCAACAACAATCCATAAATTAAAAGCAGCCATTGAAAAAGAATGTGCCCATATACCAAATGGAATGAATCCTGATGTTTGCAAATCCATTGATCTGCATTATCATCAGTGCTTGGACCACAATGGCTAACAGTTTAAACACTTGTGATGACTCAAAATGATTCTACACTTGTCTTTTTTAATTTTAATTGTAAATTTTAAAGGTATCTTAATAAACATATTTAAAATCATTTAGACTATGTATACATTTTGTGACTCTGTGTATACACATACATTGTAAATGTTCATATTATATAAATATATGAAATGTACATAATATGTATACACACATACAGAAAGAGAGAATAGGAAGATGTATAGCTAAGGTCACTTAAAAGTTGTCAAAAATTAAGATGGGTCTAGGCTAACCAGGGAACGGCAATACTTTTACATTGTCAACAGTAAATCATTAGTCAGAGTTTTAATAAAGTGTTTCTATATTGTTTGTTAGACTGACAAGCTCAGATGGGACCATCTAAAGATACATATTTCCATGACAAACAAAATGACATTTATGTTTATAAATATATGTCCAGAATATAATAAATAAAGGAAAAAACAAGCATATAAAACCTAGTGGTTTCCATTTGTTTATCTCATGAAATATTAATCTTGATTCTGTTTTTTCTTGTCATATAATTTAAACAAAGCAAGTATATATTCTAACTTTATATTGCTTTTTGTATGATATTTTGCAAAATGGAATGCACCCTTACTATCCAGAAAACAAACTGCTACAGCATCTGCTAATCTTTGAAATTCAAAACACTTTCTGTTAAGGTATACAAGATTAATAAACTTAGCTGTATAATATTACAAATTAAGTAGCAAAATACTGTAATTCTCATTAAAGATAGTATGTGAAGGTATGCCCGAAACACACAAATAAAAAAAAAAAAATGTTAAATACTGCTTAACTATCCTGAATTAAATGTTCATTTTTATGTTAGATATGCAAGTAATTTATTGTAGCTTTTTTATAATAAATTTATTAGGATATAGAGAAATAGGCAACTAAAGCATTTTTTTAACATAATCCCTTCATTTCAGGGGCTCAAAAGTAATTGGACAATTGACTCAAAGACTACTTCATGGGCAGGTGTGGGTAAGTCCATCGTTAAGTCATTATCAATTAAGCAAATAAAAGGCCTAAAATTGATTTCAGGTGTGGTGCTTGCATGTGGAAGATTTTGCTGTGAACAGACAACATGCGGTCAAAGAAACTCTACATGCAGGTGAAAGAAGCCATCCTTAAGCTGCAAAAACAGAAAAAACCCATCCAAGAAACATTTTTATGCAATCGTTTTGGGGAGTAAAAACAAAAATGAAACAAAGAAATAGCATTTTAACGAGATCTAATAAAAATCCAGTTAAGAAATTCAAATAAAAAGAAGATAAAATCAAAGGTAATCTAACTGTACATGTGTATTAAAGTTAGTAAAACTATGTAAGCAATAATCTGCAAAAAACAAACAGGTCCCACCTTTGTTTAAGCCTTCGTTTTGCCGTAGTTGGAACATTTGCACCATAACCATAAGAAAAAAGAACTCTCTCTGCTTCTTCGTCGTTTTCCACTGGAGGAAGCAAAATGGGAAAAATTGTAATTTTCTACAAAAAATATATATTTTCTTAAATTTACAAAGGGATACAGTAATCCCTCCTAGATCGCGGGGGTTGCGTTCCAGAACCCCCCGCGATAGGTGAAAATCCGCAAAGTAGAAACCATATGTTTTTATGGTTATCTATACTAATAAAAGGCAAAGCCCTCACTGACTGACAAACTCACTCACTTACTCACTCACTCACTCACTCATCACTAATTCTCCAACTTCCCGTGTAGGTAGAATGCTGAAATTTGGCAGGCTTATTCCTTACAGCTCACTTACAAAAGTTAAGCAGGTTTCATTTCGAAATTCTACACGTAACGGTCATAACGGTCGATAACGGTCGACAACGTCCGCCATGTTGAACTTTCTTATTTATGGCACCATCTTCACGAAATTTGGTAGGCGGCTTCCCTGCGCTAACCGAAACCGATGTATGTACTTATTTCGATGGTATGACGCCACTGTCGGCCGCCATACTGAACTTTCCAACGTCACTAATTTTCCAACTTCCCGTGTAGGTAGAAGGCTGACCCCATCTTCACGAAATTTGGTAGGTGGCTTCCCTGCGCTAACCAAAACCGATGTATGTACTTATTTCGGTGGAATGACGCCACTGTCGGCCGCCATATTGAATTTTCCAAACATCACTAATTCTCCAACTTCCCGTGTAGGTAGAAGGCTGTAATTTGGCAGGGTAATTCCTTAAAGCTTACTCACAAAACTTAAGCAGGTTTCATTTCGAAATTCTACGCATAATGGTCAACAATGTCCGCCATGTTGAACTTTCTTATTCATGGCCCCATCTTCACGAAATTTGGTAGGCGGCTTCCCTGCGCTAACCGAAACCAATGTACATACTTATTTCGGTGGTATGACGCCACTGTCAGCCGCCATATTGAACTTTCCAATGTCACTAATTCTCCAACTTCCCGTCTAGGTAGAAGGCTGAAATTTGGCAGGCTCATTCCTTGCAGCTTACTTACAAAAGTTAAGCAGGTTTCATTTCGAAATTCTGCACGTAA
Organism: Polypterus bichir lapradei; assembly: GCA_026402145.1. NCBI lineage: Eukaryota > Metazoa > Chordata > Cladistia > Polypteriformes > Polypteridae > Polypterus > Polypterus bichir. Next base: position 17,649,713 of record JANRMT010062833.1, on the reverse strand, counting down.
CGGTCATAACGGTTGACAATGTTCGCCATGTTCAACTTTCTTATTTATGGCCCCATCTTCACGAAATTTGGTAGGTGGCTTCCCTGCACTAACCAAAACAGATGTACGTACTTATTTCAGTGGTATGATGCCACTGTTGGCTGCCATATTGAAGTTTCCAACATCACTAATTCTCCAACTTCCTGTGTAGGTAGAAGGCTGAAATTTGGCAGGCTCATTCCTTACAGCTTACTTACAAAAGTTAAGCAGGTTTCATTTCGAAATTCTACGCGTAACGGTCAACAACGTCCGCCATATTGAACTTTCTTATTTATGGCCCCATCTTCTCGAAATTTGGTAGGCGGCTTCCCTGCACTAACCGAAACCAATGTACGTACTTATTTCGGTGGTATGATGCCACTGTCGGCCGTCATATTGAACTTTTCAACAGTTTTTGTTACTTATGGGCCCATCTTCAAGAAATTTGGTACACGGGTTCCCAACGCTAACTGAATCCTACTTACGTACATATATACATCCATAGCCTGCAGCTTGGTCACCATGTGATGCGGCGTTGGGTCCCCCATCCCAACGCCTCCCACGTTGTTGGCTGCCTGCCTATATAAGGCCGTCCGTCGCTCCAGTCTCTACATTCCCTTCCTTGCTTCGCCACGGGATTCACGTCTCCCTGCTGATAACTACAGCCTTTTTGTTTAATCTACAGCTTCTCCGCTGTTTTATTGTTTGTTTGTTACAATTATAGTTATTGTATAGGTATTTTACACTTACTTTACATTACTCAGGTACCCATTTTCTTCATCATTCCAACCCCCATTACCATGTCTATCGAGGTAATCACCATCGATCAAAGAACTGTCACTTACCGAGTGGTTTCCATGCCCGGAGATGGCACCTACCTTTTCCATTCTCTGTGTTACATATTGCACGGCCATATCAGGCTCACTCTTGATATCCGGAAGAACATTGTGTCTTATGTATTGAATAACTGGGACAGGTTCAAGGTGTGGACTGATGACGGTATAGGAGATAATTATACTAGACAGGAGCACTAGAAGAGTGAAATGCTTAAGCCCTTCACCTATGGTTCTGCATGTGAGTTGATGGCTGCCGCTGAATTGTTTGGTTGGTGCTTTCAAGTGTACCAAAATGGCCAAATATTTTACACCCTTCGACAACCGCCAATGCCTCTTAAACATCTTACATTCACAGGTGACGATTTCAGTAGTGGACACTTTGATGTTTATGAATGTTTAAACTCTCAAAAGCTGGATGTGAAGTTATCGATGAAACCGGTTGTAAGCTTGCAACGCTTGACAGATGCCGAATGTCACTTCAACACAAGTCCTGCAAATACTGTCGTAATTGAAACAAACCATGAACCTCAAACTGATTATGACAGCAGCAATCCAAGCTGTGAGATTTGAGACAAGATTACTGTTCACATGGCCAACTGTAAGTTGCATGCTCAAGAGTAAGCTCAGCGCACAGCTTGGTCATGTTACAACCGGAGGGCCGAACTGACAACGTGGTATACAAAGAGATCCTTAACAGATAATTATTGGCATATTTTCCCTCAGTTTAAAAAGGTAAAATTTTCTTCTTAATAAAAATTTTAATGCAGTACTTCGCCGCTGCAAAGCGCGGGTATTTTGCTAGTATACTAATAAAAGGCAAAGCCCTCACTGACCGACTGACTGACTCATTCACTCATCACTAATTCTCCAACTTTCCGTGTAGGTAGAAGGCTTCGCCACAGTATTCACGTCTCCCTGCTGATAACTACAGCCTTTTTATTTAATCCACAGCTTCTCTGCTGTTTTATTGTTTGTTTATTACGATTATAGTTATTGTATAGGTATTTTAGACTTAGTTTACATTGTTCAGGTACCCATTTCCTTTATCGTTCCAACTGTACCCCCATTAACATGTCTATCAAGGTGATCACCATCGATCAAAGAACTGTCACTTACTGAGTGGTTTCCATGCCCAGAGATGGCACCTGCCTTTTCCATTCTCTGTGTTACATATTGCATGACCATATCAGGCTCACTCTTGATATCCGGAGGAACATTGTGTCTTATGTATTGAATGACTGGGACAGGTTCAAGGTGTGGACTGATGACATTAAAGGAGATAATTATACTACACAGGAGCACTATAAGAGTGAAATGCTTAAGCCCTTCACCTATGGTTCTGCATGTGAGTTGATGGCTGCCGCTGAATTGTTCGGCTGTCGCTTTCAAGTGTACCGAAATGGCCAAATATTTTACACCTTTGGACAACCGCCACTGCCTCTTAAATATCTTTGATTCACAGGTGACGATTTGAGTAGTGGACACTTTGATGTTTATGAATGTTTAAACTCTCAAAAGCTGGATGTGAAGTTATCGATGAAACCGGTTGTAAGCTTGCAACGCTTGACAGATGCCGAATGTCACTTCAACACAAGTCCTGCAAATACTGTCGTAATTGAAACAAACCATGAACCTCAAACCGATTATGACAGCAGCAATCCAAGCTGTGAGATTTGAGACAAGATTACTTTTCACATGGCCAACTGTACGTTGCATGCTCAAAAGTAAGCTCAGCGCACAGCTTAGTCATATTACAACCGAAGGGTCGAACTGACAATGTGGTATACAAAGAGATCCTTAACAAATAATTATATTTTCCCTCAGTTTAAAAAGGTTTAATTTACTTCTTAATAAAAATTTTAAGGCAGTACTTCGCCGCGGTATTTTGCAAGTACTGCATATATATTATATATATATATATAAACACACATATATATATATATATATATATATATATATA
>JANRMT010062833.1:17602001-17620676 GCA_026402145.1 Polypterus bichir lapradei | reverse complement strand
TATATATATATATATATATATATATATATATATATGTGTGACAGCAACACTCATCACTCACAACAGTGACAAAACAATTACATTGACAATCATGTTACGTTATTTTCAAAATGTTTCACTTTCTTTTTCATTACTTCTTTAACACACTACTTCTCCGCTGCGAAGCGCGGGTATTTTGCTAGTTAATAAATAAAGCAATATATAAAAAATACAAAATGACAAAAAACAATTAGTGACATACTGTAATATACAAAAGAAAATATTTAAAGAACAAAAATATAACAGAAAGTTAAGATCTACACTTAAGCCAGGATTGACAGACTGACTCAAACATGACAGTAGTCAAATATATAAATATAACAACTTCAACATAAAAAAGCATACTGCCAGTTGTCTTTGTCAAAACCATATAATCTTGTCAATAAAAATATATAGATTATACGTCTCTCAAACAGTTGGATCATGCAGACTTCAGAATGTTATTTAGGCTACATTCACATTACTGTGTTTTCATAAAAAAAATTTAAAAAAAATATTTTTTAAACAAAAACTCTCTTTGTCCATACAAGTGTTTTAACATCGTTTATGAAAGTATCCACGTCCACACCAAAACAACCAAAAACGTTTATGACATTGAGGTTCGCTTACATTGGATATGCTTGCATTAGTGGAAAAATCTTTGAAGGGATGGCAACATGGCCAGTAATGGGATTTTTTTCAAAACTGTAGCAACTGGTAAATTATTTTCCTTTATCCTTATATTCTACTGAGTTTAAAGAAGACAAGACACAATCTAATGCATTTCTGAATGCATTAGAGATACCACAAATACATACTGTTAGTGCAGAGGAATTGGATAAACCGTTGGCACTATCAGAATTATTAGATGTTATAAAGTCACTTCAGAGTGGGAAAGCAGCAGGACCTGATGGCTACCCTGCCAAATTTTATAAGAAGTTCTCCACTCAGCTAGCTCCCCCTTCCTATTAGCAACATTCACAGAAGCTAGAGACAATAAAATTCTACCTCAAACTTTTCATCAAGCATTAATCACCGTCTTTCCTAAACAAAATAAGGACATATCACAATGTGCATCTTACAGACCAATTTCACTTCTGAATAATGATGTTAAGATACTCTCCAAAGTCCTAGCTAGAAGGATGGAGAAAGTGCTGCCTTCAGTAATATCACAAGATCAAACTGGATTTATTAAAGGCTGACATTTAGCGTCCAATCTTCGACACCTGTTTAATGTAATATACTCAACCGCAAAGTCAAACATCCCAGAGATTTTATTATCCTTGGATGCAGAAAAAGCATTTGATATGACTGAATGGAACTACCTTTTCACTACATTGGAGAAATTTGGGTTTGGCCAGAACATTTATGCATGGGTCAAACTACTGTATACCAATCCAGAAGCTTCACTTTGTATTAACAACAATAATTCAGAATACTTTAAACTAGAACGTGGTACCAGACAAGGATGTCCCTTGTAGTGCTGGGCAGTATACCAGTTCATACCAAAAACTGTTTTTTAGTTTTGTTATGATATGGATTTTTCTTACACCGCAACACCGGTTTAAATAGCTTAAACAACGTTCAGACCGTGGCACAGCGGGAAACTGTTTCACGGGGACCTTTTTCACTGCTACACCGCTAAACACATGCCACAGAGGTGTTGCGGGGTGGGGGCTCTTTTTCACTGCTACACTGCTAAACAAGCATACAACAGAGTACAGTACATGCGTTAGTAGAGGTACTGCGCGGTGAAAATGGACAGAGAACATTCTGAAACTAAAGCTGTAGCAGACGATAAAGTTGAACATGATGACACAGAAGAATTTTTGCTGGAAAAAGCAGTCACGTCTGTTGTCTGGAGATACTTTGGATTGAAAAGGTTGGATGTGGACCATTATGTTCAAATGTGTGAATACTGTTTCTATACTACTGGATAATACTGCAAGCCAAGTTGTATTTTTTTCAATACTGTGTAATGTACCTGGGTACTGTGTAATAGTGTGATGACATGTTGACTTTAATCTCGACGCTTATGACGAGAATAAAGTCAACATTTCTACTTAATTCTCGCCATTTGTCGAGATTAAAGTCAACATGTTGACTTTATTCTCGTAATTTGTTATTAAAGTAGAACATCGTAAACAAAACTTCATCTTAAAATGAATATTAAATTTACATCATTTTCTCAAACCCCGTCATAAGTTATGTAGCACATTAAATTCTTTGTGTTGTGTTCCTGGAGCTGTGTTAATCACTACTGCTTGTTAAACTGACTTCCACTTGCACTAAGAGGAGGCGCAGACAGCACACAGAATACATTAATTTCATGATATTCCAGCTCCCTGAACATTTAGAATGCTAAGATAAATACTTGATATAATTTTCATGATGAAATGCATTAAAGCATGTATTAATCATGTTGGGGGCACGGTGGCATGGAGGTTGCACTGTACTGCTGCCTCGCAGCAATGGTGTCCCGGGCGTGCTTCAGTTTCCTTTCAAATTCATGTAGGATGGCAGGTTTTGGTATGCTATATTAACCCTGCTAGTGTATGTATTGCTCGTATTCACCCTGCGATGTGCTGGTGCCACATTCAGGATTTCCTCCTGCCTTGCACACAATGCTTGCTGGGATGGGTGCAACCCTGAATGGATGGCATAATTAAACATATATAACAAAGATTTTTTTTTAAAGTTCTGAACACTCCGTAGTCTAAGTTTATAACTAGTTTTAATTTCACAAGGATGTTTATAGTGTGGCGATTGGTTATGTAGAGAAAGAAAAAGGAAGAATAGGAACTAGGGGTTTAATACGTCAGAAAGAGACAGCACGCATGCAATAAGAAAGCCCGCTCAGAAGAACATCCATTAATTTTTGCGTTCATGTTTTCAACCACCCAACATTTACACAATATTTAAGTTAAGCCTGTGCGATACCCATTCATACATCCAGTTTTTGAACCTTGTCACATTTGCCATAAAGTTCTCTATACTGAATTTACACCTGGGGACCTCTTACTGTGAGGGAGCAGCACTACCGCCTCACTACCACGCATGTTTAATACCGGTTTTAATGCATTTCATCATGAAAAATTATCTTAGCAATCGACATTTTCAGAGAGCAGGAATATCATGAAGTGAATGTATTCTCTGCGGCGATCGCTGCCTCTCAGTGCAAAAGGAAGTCAGTTTAAAAGCAGCGTAGCAATTAACAACTGGGTCGGGGAACACTTAAAGCATTTAATGTGCTACATAACTTATGACGGGGTTGGAGAAATTCTAGTGAATTAAACATTGATTTTAGGATGAAGTTTAGTTAACAACATTGTACTTTAATGACAAAATAAACTACGAGAATAAACTGGAAATGTCGACTTTAATCTCGACATATAGTTTTTTTTTCTTCCCTGTGTCCGTATTTTTTTTTCCTTCACCATGGCCCTAAATGCAAGTTGCAGTTTTATTATTTATGTATATAGCTTAGCTTTAAGCAAGGTCCATATTATTGCAGTTTGCCTTAATGATGGTTCAGTTGGTAAAGATGTCATCACCAAGTTGCACTTCTTTTATTTTATTTTTATTTGGTGAATACTGTGTAATGCACCTGGGCTTGAAGTCTTGGAAGTAATAATATTATTACTGGAAATTGCACTATTATTTTATTGGTATTATTTATTAGTTTAAATATTATGCAGTTTAATTATGGTAAAGTTGTTTAAAAAGTCACTTTAACATGTTAGTGGACAGAGATTGTTAACATTAACAAAGTGTAGTTGGTTTACAAAGAATATTGACTATTTATTCCTTTTCTAAGACACTGTTCAGGGCAATACAACTTTTGACAAGCACCTCTGGATATTTTACTAAGTCTAAATGCCTCTTTGGATGGTGGAAAAAATGTTGTCAAAATTTTAATTTAAGTTGTTTGCAAATATTTTTCAATAAAAAGGCTCTATATTTTGACTGCAACTGTCATGCAATGTGATTTCTTCTCTTCATTAGTGCCACCCCCTTGAAAACTCTGATCACTTAATGGGGCCATGCAAACCTGCATTAATACTTGTGGGCACATTAAAATGATTTTTTGTACAATGTACAATTCTTATGACAGCGGAAAAGGTTATTCTTAGCAAGTAATTGCAGTGGAAATGTGGTTAACATCCACTCATGCATGGAGAAAAAAATACCGTCCAATACCGTGAAACCGGTATGATTTTGAAAAATACCATGATATAGAATTTTGGTCCCTCCGGCCCAGCACTAGCCCCTTGTCAGCACTACGTTTTGCAATTGCCATTGAGCCACTGGCAGTTCACTGTTGAAATGCTTTTGAGATAAAGGGGATTATCAGAGAAGGACTTTTAACAAAAAATTTCTCTATATGCAGATGATATGGTACTGTATATAATAGACCCACAAAATACTGTGCCCGCAGTCCTAACAGCACTAACAGAATTTCAAAAGATTTCTGGTCTCAAAATTAATTTGGCTAAAAGTGTGCTCTTTCCAGTGAATTCTCAAGCACACAATATTAGATTGGACACCTTCCCTTTTATCATCGCTGATCAGTTTAAATATCTAGGGTTAAACATCACAAGTAAACATAAAGCTCTTTATCAACAAAATTTTGCTGTCTGTATGGAAAAAATCAAGCAAGACTTGCACAGATGGTCAACCGTTCATCTCACCTTAGCTGGAAGAATTAACATTGTTAAGATGAATATCCTCCCTAAGCTTCTATTTTTATTTCAAAATATTCCAATATACATCAATAAATCGTTCTTTAAGAAATTAGATTCAACCATAACCTCATTTATTTGGAATTCAAAACATCCACATATCAAAAGAGCGACCCTACAAAGGCCAAAGGTGGCATGGCTCTACCTAACTTTCTATTTTTTTTTTACTGGGCAGCAAACATACAACATATAAAAACCTGGACACTGACACAAATAGATGAACACATACAGGCCTGGTCTGCAATAGAAATAAAATTCTGCAGTTCCTCTTTATATTTCTTGCTTTGCGCTCCAATAAATGCAAATTATCACCAATATACTAATAACCCAATAGTGCTTCACAAACTCAAAATATGGAACCAATGTAGGAAGCATTTTAAGATAGAGAATCTTTTATCGGTGGCACCTCTGCACGAGAACCACCTTTTTCAACCCTCGCAAACATATACAGGTGCTGGTCATAAAATCAGAATATCATGACAAAGTTGATTTATTTCCGTAATTCCATTCAAAAAGTGAAACTTGTATATTAGATTCATTCATTACACACAGACTGATGTATTTCAAATGTTTATTTCTTTTAATTTTAATGATTATAACTGACAACTAATGAAAGTCCCAAATTCAGTATCTCGGAAAATTAGAATATCAATTAAGACCAATGCAAAAAAAGAATTTTTAGAAATGTTGGCCAACTGAAAGGTATGAACATGAAAAGTATGAGCATGTACAGCACTCAATATTTAGTTGGGGCTCCTTTGGCCTGGATTACTGCAGCAATGCGGTGTGGCATGGAGTCGATCAGTCGGTGGCACTGCTCAGGTGTTATGAGAGCCCATGTTGCTCTGATAGTGGCCTTCAGCTCTTCTGAAATGTTGGGTCTGGCATACTGCATCTTCCTCTTCACAATAACCCATAGATTTTCTATGGGGTTAAGGTCAGGCGAGTTTGCTGGCCAATCAAGAACAGGGATACCATGGTCCTTAAACCAGGTACTGGTAGCTTTGGCACTGTGTGCAGGTGCCAGGTCCTGTTGGAAAAAGAAATCTGCATCTCCATAAAGTTCGTCAGCAGCAGGAAGCATGAAGTGCTCTAAAACTTCCTGGTAGACGGCTGCGTTGACCTTGGACCTCAGAAAACACAATGGACTAACACCAGCAGATAACATGGAACCCCAAACCATCACTGACTGTGGAAACTTTACACTGGACCTCAAGCAACATGGATTCTGTGCCTCTCCTCTCTTCCTCCAGACTCTGGGACCTTGATTTCCAAAGGAAATGCAAAATTTACTTTCATTAGAGAACATAACTCAGCAGCAGTCCAGTCCTTTTTGTCTTTAGCCCAGGCGAAACGCTTCTGACACTGTCTCTTGTTCAAGAGTGGCTTGACACAAGGAATGCGACAGCTCAAACCCATGTCTTGCATATGTCTGTGCGTGGTGGTTCTTGAAGCACTGACTCCAGCTGCAGTCCACTCTTTGTGAATCTCCCCCACAGTTTTGAATGGGTTTTGTTTCACAATCCTCTCCACGGTGCGGTTATCCCTATTGCTTGTACACTTTTTACTACCACATCTTGTCCTTCCCTTCGCCTCTCCATTAATGTGCTTGGACACAGAGCTCTGTGAACAGCCAGCCTCTTTAGCAATGACCTTTTGTGTCTTGCCCTCCTTGTGCAAGGTGTCAATGGTCGTCTTTTGGACAACTTTCAAGTCAGCAGTCTTCCCCATGATTGTGTAGCCTACAGAACTAGACTGAGTGAACATTTAAAGGCTTTTGCAGGTGTTTTGAGTTAATTAGCTGATTAGAGTGTGGCACCAGGTGTCTTCAATATTGAACCTTTTCACAATATTCTAATTTTCCGAGATACTGAATTTGGGACTTTCATTAATTGTCAGTTATAATCATCAAAATTAAAAGAAATAAATATTTGAACTACATCAGTCTGTGTGTAATGAATGAATCTAATATACAAGTTTCACTTTTTGAATGGAATTACTAAAATAAATCAACTTTGTCATGATAATTTTATGACCAGCACCTGTACAGTTTTTGATGTCTGGAAAACATTTGGGATTAAATCACTTAGAGATCTGTACATAGACACCGTCTTTGCATCCTACGAACAATTACATTCTAAATTTAACTTTCCAGCAACACATTTCTTTCACTATCGTCATATTAGAAACTTTGTTAAACAGAACCTGCCCAATTTTCCTCACCTCCCACCTCCCTCTATGCTGGAAAATATATTGATCAGTTTCAAGGACTTAGACAGCATCTCTGCAACATATAAAACCATTTTACAGTCTCTCCCTTTCAAAGACACAAGAGGACAATGGGAAAAGGATCTCTCACTCAACATATCAGAAAAGGAGTGGAAGGTAGCAATGCAGAGAATTCACTTGAGCTCCATATGTACAAAGCATACAATTATTCAACTCAAAATTATTTATCGAGCACATCTGTCTCGCTTAAAATTGTCCAAAATGTTTCCAGGGCAAGATCCAACATGCGAACGCTGCAATCAAGTTCCAGCCTCACTGGGTCACATGTTTTGGGCCTGCACCAAATTAACATCATTCTGGACCAAAATTTTTAAATGCCTTTCAGACAGCCTTAGTGTCACAATCCCTCCTAACCCATTAAAAGCTGTGTTTGGTGTTTTTCCAGATGAGTTTAAAGTGGAGAAGGACAAACAAATGGTCATTGCCTTTACTACACTACTGGCAGGGAGACTTATCTTGCTCAACTGGAAGAATCTTAACTCTCATCTTTTTAAGTCAGTGGGTAACTGATATATATTATTTGAAATTGGAAAAAATAAAATTCTCACTTAGAGGATCTGTACAGAAATTTTTCAAAACCTGGCAAGATCTAATCAATAACATTTTAAAATAAGCTTTTAAAGCACTGAGGAAGCAGATTCTCTCCCTATTCTCTTTTTCTTTTCTTATATTCACTTATTAATTTATCCATCCATTTTCCAACCCGCTGAATCCGAACACAGGGTCACGGGGGTCTGCTGGAGCCAATCCCAGCCAACACAGGGCACAAGGTAGGAACCAATCCCGGGCAGGGTGCCAACCCACCGCAGGACACACACAAACACACCCACACACTAGGGCCAATCTAGAATCGCCAATCCACCTAACCTGCATGTCTTTGGACTGTGGGAGGAAACCGGAGCGTCGGGAGGAAACCCACGCAGACACGGGGAGAACATGCAAACTCCACGTAGGGAGGACCCGGGAAGCGAACCCGGGTCTTCTAACTGCGAGGCAGCAGCGCTACCACTGTGCCACCATGCCGCCCTATTAATTTATCTATACACTTAATTTTACTAGGTTTAAGTTTTATTCTGCTGCCCATGCTCTCTTTCTCAGGGGTGGGGGTTGATTTGTTTTCAGTTCCATTCTTGTATAATTGATCTGTTTGTATGGAATGTTGTGTGATTTCAATAAAATCAAAAAAAATATATTATTTTCCTTTTGTGTATGCATGCAGCATTCAAACTGTACAAAATGCAATTTAGAAGTAAACAGGTAATCAACACAAGAAGCACCATGGAAAGTAATACCTCACAACACCAGGATGGAATATGGTTTATTTCTATAAAAAGTGACCATTCAGGAAATGAGACCTTATAAATAGCAGCATCCAATCAGGGAAGGGCTACGTAGTAAGCACGAACAAAGCAGAACACGATAAAAGTTTGTACTTTCAAAATTCTATGTTTCAACCATCAACATTACTATGTTGAGCAAGTGTTTTCAGAAGTACTGTATACTGCTCTGGAATGAGCCTTCAAAAGATTCCATTTATGTAGGTTAAAAATTCCAGGGTAGCATGGACAAAAGTCAAAAACAGAAAGTAATGTCTGCGTTTTTAAACAAAAACACAGTAATGTGGATGTACAGTAAGTCTTAAATTAAAAAGTAATCTGATGAAAAACAAGAAACTTAATATCAAGACAGATATTACTGAATTTTGAACAGTTTTCCCCTATTACGGCCTTAAAAAAAAATACTTTATGCAACTTACAATGCAGCGTGGTCAGACACAGCATCTTTTTGCTCTCCAGTCTGGTGCTTTGTTTGTTTGGTTTCATTTTTCATTGTCGAGTTGTATCACAAAAACCTTTATATTGCCACCAGGATATAATTGATATTGGATTACAGTATAAATTAAACATTATAAACCACTTTCAGTGAATTTAAAAACATACCAGAAAATATATTGAGAACAATAGGGACATTGTGGATTATTGTCGTACCCAGTAAGCAACGGAAATGTCAGAGGGAGAGGAAACAGAAGAGGGTATGCCGATAGGGTCTACGGTCTAGACTAAGAAAACAAACCCACAAACCTCCGTTACATAGCATATTTCTCATCAATGTGAGAATAATTACTTATAAAATGGACGAGTTGCAGCTACAGATTGCTGCAAATATTTTCGTACGGAATTGTTGTGTGATGATCATAACTGAGACTTGGCTTCACCCACAAATCCCTGATGCTATAATACAACTAGCAGATTACACAATCCACCAGCTGGACAGAAACAAAAATTCGGTTAAGAACAGAGGGCTGGTTAATGCACGTATGTGCACAATTACTTGTGCATTAACAGCAGAGTTATTGGCATTGTTCCTCTAACTTAGAAGTTATGTCAATCATTTGCACACCATTCTGTTTACAAATAGAGATAAATGTGGTGATTGTGAAAGCTGTTTACATTCCACCTGATGCAAATGTTAGTATGACACTTAACATCCTTTATACTAAAATACTAACTCTTTAATTTAATATTATTTATTTTTATCAGTATGCTGCTGCTGGAGTATGTGAATTTCCCCATGGGATTAATAAAATATCTATCTCTCTATTGTCACAAAACTCACACAGAGTCATAGAAAGGTTTGGGGTATTCACTTGTATAATTGGTTTCCTGGTTGCAAAAGTCGTTTTTTAAATGAATACTGCACTGATGTGCACACAACCGAGTCCAAGACAGAACTGAGGGACTAGGGAAAAGGTGCAGGTTTTTAAAGGGGAAGACAGGAAGTGAGATCATATGGATTGGGCTCATGGTCTTCAGCCATTGGTTCAAGCCCGTACATGACATCACAGGGGCCTTTGCCGGCAAGGGCTTTTTCCATAGGCTCGGTCCTGGAAGTGACGTCAAGAGAGCCAGGTGGGGTCTCCCGTGAATGGTCTACAGGAAAGGGAGAAAAAGAGTCAGTGCACTCTGCCACATCCCGGCATGCTTCGGAACTGCCCTTACTCAGGCCCTTTAGCTGCCTCCCATGCGCATGTGTGTGACACTATCTATCTAAAAAACAGATTGGGATATGTTTGAACAACAAGACTTGGGGGAAATGTCACTGTCCCAAAGAGGATCCAGGAGTTTCCAAATCAGAAACCCTGGATGACAAAAAAGTACAGACACTCCTTAAAAACATAACACCCCCTACAGGTCAAGTGACAGGGTGTTATGCAGTACAGCCAGAACTGACCTGTGCAGAGGTACTGTATTAAACGAGCCAAAGAGGCATATAAGAGTAAAATAAAAGACCACCTCACAGAGGACAACCCTCAGCAGGTGTGGAAAGGAATTTAACAAATTACAAACTACAAGGGCAACAACTCCATGTCTGTCAGCTCCAATGTCTCATTGGCGGAGGAACTGAACCATTTCTTTGCCAGGTTTGAGGTAAGGAGGCTCAACATGACCACACCAGCCTCCAGAACCCCACACTTACTTTCCAAGAACATGAGGTGAAGCATGTGCTCAAAACAGGGAAACCAAGGAAGGCCACTAGCCCTGACTGAGTATCTGGGAAGATGCTCAAAGAATGTGCTGGCCAGTTTGACTGGGTCTTCACAAAGATTTTTAATCTTTCTCTGGCATCAGCCACTAATCCTCCCTACCTAAAATCATCAATCATTATTCCTGTCCCTAAAAAAATAGCCACAGAGGTTAAATGATTACAGACCATTGGCACTCACACTGGTGGCAATGACGTGCTACGAGAGATTGGTCTTACAACATATTAAATCCTGCCTCCCATCTACTTTCCACCAGCATCAATTTGTTTACAGATCAAATAGGTCCATAGAACCTGAACCATGTAGACCAAAGGGGGAGCACTGATCTTTGTAGAATACAGTTCAGCAAATGATACAATAATCCCTGACATATTGGTAAGCAAGCTGACAGACCTAGGTCTTCCCCTCCACTATCTGCACCTGTATAAGGGACTTTCTGCCCAAAAAGGGTTAAACATGACCCTCATCTCTCGTCTTCCCTTTTGCTCAGCACAGGATTTACTCAGGGACTATGTGTTGACCCTGCTATTTTACTCATATGAGTGCACCCTAATGCATCCAACAAATACTATAATTTCATTTACAGATGACAGCACTTTTAATAGGGCTCATATTAGAAGGAGATGAGTTGGTCTACAGAGATGAGGTCCAGAGACTGACAAAATGTTATTCAGTGTATAACAACACTGAACACCACAAAAACCAAGGAACTCATTATGGACATCAGTTCCTTTTTAGATCAACGTAGACCATGTAAGAAAGGGTACAGACCTTCATATTCTTGGGAACCCACATTTCAAAGAACCATTTCTGGTCTGAGAAAATGACAGCAATGGAGAAAAAAGCACAACAGAGACTGCACTTTCTGAGAGTGCTCAGAAAAAAAACAACTTTGCGCAAAACTATTGGTGGCCTTTTATGGTTCAACCATCAAGAGCATACTGGCATTCTACATCACACAGTATGGTATGCCGGATGGACAACAAAAAAAAAAAAAAGCAACACACATCATTAAGGATCCTTCACACCCTGGTCACCACCTGTTTGAACTGTTGCCCTCTGGTCCACATTATAGATCTTTGAAAGTATAGACTGATAGACTCAGAAACAGTTTCTTTCCAATGGCCAGAAACAAGCAAATTAAGGGAGTTTAAATAATTCTTTAGTCAGTGCTGGGAAATAAACGCATACATGCTACTGCTACTCTCATGCAGCTACTCCCTTGTGGAATTGTATCATTTTATTGTATTACTACTCATTCTACTGTTATTTTACTCTTTTTAACTATAGTTTTACATATAATATTACTGTTTTAATTGTTTTTTTTACTCAGCTTGCTTATATTATGTGTTGTAGCATTTGTAAGTAGTGTTGTTTTTGCTGTTTGTACCCAGTTGGAGTGGCACTTGCAATTTCGTTCTAATTATTTTATAATGACAATAAAGGCTTTCTAATTCTAATTCATTCAACTTACATTCTGTAAAAAAAAAAAGAAAAAAGAAAAAAAAAACTTTAGATTTCATATCTGTGAGAGAGCCACATTTCTTCTTCTGACTTTCCTTTGCTGGAATATCATGACAAAGATGTGTTAAACCATTAACAAATACAGAAGCATTTTTGTAAGTGGTGATATTAAAAGGAATTTTACCTTATTGTGAACCTGTTTGCCAATTTGATATTTTACTTTTGACAACTTTTACAGAATGGAAACTTCAACACAAAGCATTTATGCACTCTCGCATTTATTTTTCTTTTCAAGTAAATCAAAGTTAAACATTCCTCCTGTCTTATCATATAAATGATTTGTCCAAATATTTTACAAAAAAAAGATGTATTAGGAACTAAAAAAGAAATTATATTTTAATTAAAAAAAAACTTTCTGTTCACCATCATTACACGCAAGTAGTGTTTAAGGAACTGTACTGTTCACAATTCAGAAATAAAAGACAGACTAATCATAAAAACCAATGAGCAAGTGTCACTTTGTGTTTGTTTATTAATATTTAGGTTAACAATTAGTCAATGTACTATATTGTTAAAGCCAGCAATATTTAAAACACACAGAATAACAGTAATAGATGTAATTCTTTTCCATTGAAATTAGGTTGAGGAGTTTACGAACCTATTTATTTTTACCATGTATTCATCCAAAAATAGATATGGTTCAAGTAATTTTTAAACTCTTCTGTATTTCAACAGCAGCACAGCATCTGTCATTGTTGGCTCTGAAAGAAGCCCCTATGTGATCTTGAACAATTTTATTCCTCTGCATAAAAACTCAGAGAATGTTTAACAACTGCACTACAGATCTGCTGGAATCTAAGGCATTCATTTACAGCAGTGCAGCACCATAACTTGAGCAAATATGGCATGAAAATGTAGCAATTTTATCATAAAAAAATTAGTAACAGTAATCTGTACTGCTATTTTAATTTCTTGATTCTGCTTAAAAAGCCTGGCCTTCCTATTATAAAGTGGCATAGTGAAGAAAAGTGAAGCCAGTGAATATAATTTAATCTTAACTCAACAAAGCATTACATAATCCACAAAGGAACTTGAGAATTTTCTCTATTTCAGGGATGAAAATAAATACAAGAGGTATCAGTCCTTTGGCAGCATTATGTAGTTGGAACAGTATGTCTACAGCAAAGCAAGTGTTTCTAAATGCCATCATTATTCAACTTGTTGTCTGTAGGGAATTCAGCACTTAAGTGATTAGTATCTTTGTCATTTTTCTCTTACTGAAAAGAATATTTTACCTTCGACCAGGTAGTGCAACGTAAAATATCCTTTTCAGAAAGACAGAAATGACAAATACACACACACACACGCTAATTAAAAATCTTAAATTCTGTAAAAATAAATAAATAAATGCATAAATAAATTTAAGTTTTTACCGGGAAGCTTAATTATCAAAAAGAGAGAGAAAAATTTTAGAGAAATCACAAGAACCTACATATTTAAAAAATTAAATTAATAAAAAATACCTTAAAGGAATAGTTCACTCAATTTTTTTTTTTCTGTTATAATTACATTATTGATGATTTTAAATAAGCCTTTACATTACAGTCATAACATCTCTGTGGGTTAGAGACTGAAATGAATTCTAGTGCACCTTCTGAGGGGCAAATGCAGTTGAAAATTAAAATAAAAATGTAACATATTAATAACAATTATTTTTATTATTATCTATATACTTTCAGCACCAACACAAATGCTTAAAATGATGTGGTGATACATAGAATATTCTGATTGAAAGAATAAAACTCTCAGTGTGTGACAAATATAACAATTTCCTTAAGAAAACAGTCATATATTCACAATTAAAGCTGTGAACTTCATATTTTTTGTTACAACCAGTATAAACACCTTTGCATATCTACGGAGGTATGGGGGTAGGGGTGTTGAAGGCACTAAGTATTTTGATCTATCTGTTATGATAAAACATGCATGCAGAGAGCAATAGCCTTTACTGGTAGCAATATGCAAAATGCACTAACCAACCTTGGAAAGAATGCTACTTAAAACACTTTAAATAAGATATACTATATAGAATTCAGTATCTTATCTATTCATGTACACAATCAGGTGTGCTTCCCAAAACGGCATAATTTTAATACATCACATTTTTACTCTATTAGATATAGCCAATAACTACCGAAGCATACATTATCAAGTGCATAAGCCCGGGGAGAGTTATAAAGCAAAGATACTGTCTAAACAAATAAAAATGTGGGACCCATTTGTTGTCCTGCCAAAACCTATCCTGGTGTAAGGAGTAAATGGTAAAAGTTCCAAAGTAGAAGTTATTGCTGAGCAATAACTTAAGTGTCCACGAGAAGCCTGCCAAAATGCACCTGCATGATTTTCTAAACACAGATGTATCAAAAATTAAACATGGGCCCTCTAATATGTACCACTGCTTTGCACAGTAAAAAAAATATATATCATACTGGGACTCAAGTATGTTCAATGGTATTTATAGTCATACATCAACAAAAAATATGCATGTACATGTTTTATTTATTTATTTTTTTAAACTAACTGTACTTATTTGGATGTAATTACTGATAAGTCTCAATGTAAGCAAGTTAACATACTGCTCAAAAAAAATTAAAGGAACACTTTTTAATCAGAGTATAGCATCAAGTCAATGAAACTTCTGGGATATTGATCTGGTCAGTTAAGTAGTAGAGAGGATTGTTAATCAGTTTCATCTGCTTTCGTATTAATGAAATTAACAACAGATGCACTAAAGGGGCAACAATGAGACAACCCCCAAAACAGGAATGGCTTAACAGGTGGAGGCCACTGACCTTTTTCCCTCCTCATCTTTTCTGACTGTTTTTTCACTAGTTTTGCATTTGGCTACAGTCACTGTCACTGTCACTACTGGTACCATGAACAATTCCAGGACCTACAGTTTCACAGGTAGTCCAACTTATGCAGGATGGCACATCAATACGTGCCATTGCCAGAAGGTTTGCTGTGTTTCCCAGTACAGTCTGAAGGGCATGGAGGAGATTTCAGGAGAAAGACAGGCAGTTACTCTAGTAGAGCTGGACAGGGCCGTAGAAGGTCCTTAACCCATCAGCACGACCGGCATCTACTCCTTTGGGCAAGGAGGAACAGAATGAGCACTGCCAGAGCCCTACAAAATGAAATCCAGCAGGCCACTGGTGTGAATGTCTCTGGCCAAACAATCAGAAACAGAAATGATGAGGGTGACGTTAAGTGCCAGACATCCTATGGTGGGCCCTGTGCTCATTGCCCGGCACCGTGGAGCTCAAATGGCATTTACCATAGAATATCAGAATTGTCAGGTTTACCACTGGCACCCTGTGCTTTTCACAGATGAGAGCAGGTTCACCCTGAGCACAGGTTACAGACGTGAAAGGGTCTGGAGAAGCCATGGAGAACATTATGCTGCCTGTAACATAGCACAGCATGACCGGTTTGGTGGTAGGTCAGTGATGGTCTAGGGAGGCATATCCATGGTGGGACACACAGACCTCTATAGGCTAGACAACAGCATCATAACTCACAGTAGGTATTGGGATGAAATCCTTGGACCCACTGTCAGACCTTGTTGCTGGTGCAGTGGGTCCTGGGTTCCTCCTGGTGCACGACAATGCCCATACTCATGTGTCAAGAGTATGCAGGCAGTTCCTGGAGGATGAAGGAATTGATACCATTGACTAGCCCCCACGCTCACCTGACTTAAATCCAATAGAACACCTCTGGGACATTATGTTTCGGTCCATCAGACGCCGCCAGGTTGCACCTCAGACTGTCCAGGAAGCTCAGTGATGCCCTGGTCCAGATCTGGGAGAAGATCCCCCAGGACACCATCTGTCGTCTCATTATGAGCATGCCCCGATGTTGTCAGGCATGCATACAAGCACGTGGGGGCCATACAACCTACTGAGTACAATTCTGAGTTGCTGCATTGAAATTTCAGCAAAATGGACTAGCCTGCCGCATAATTTTTTCACTTTGATTTTCGGGGTGTCTTTGAATTCAGCCCTCTGTGGGTTGATAATTTTCATTTCCATCAAACGATGTGGCATCCTTTTGATTCTAAAATATTACCCAGTCCATATCAGTACAGATATCAACATGATTTATCCCATTGAGATATGATGTGTTTTCAAAGTGTTCCTTTAATTTTTTGAGGAGTTTATATTTTTCACTTATGTTAACCAGCAATAAATATACCTAGATTGCAAATGAAGTGGTGAGGTTTCACTAGTTTTGCATTTGGCTACAGTCACTGTCACTACTGGTACCATGAACAATTCCAGGACCTACAGTTTTACAGGTAGTCCAACTTATGCAGGATGGCACATCAATACGTGCCATTGCCAGAAGGTTTGCTGTGTTTCCCAGTACAGTCTCAAAGGCATGGAGGAGATTTCAGGAGACAGACAGGCAGTTACTCTAGTAGAGCTGGACAGGGCCGTAGAAGGTCCTTAACCCATCAGCAGGACCGGTATCTACTCCTTTGGGCAAGGAGGAACAGAATGAGCACTGCCAGAGCCCTACAAAATATCAGTACAGATATCCAACATGATTTATCCCATTGAGATATGATGTGTTTTCAAAGTGTTCCTTTAATTTTTTGAGTTTATATTTTTCACTTATGTTAACCAGCAATAAATATACCTAGATTGCAAATGAAGTGGTGAGGTGCAAGATGGTTAAAGAGTTTTGCCTGTGGCATCTGTTTCCACATGTGTAGCTGGTAAACTCTGACCTCACCAGCTAATTGTAGAAACCCTTTTCCAGGATGCCTTACATGCTTTAGTATTTAATGACTCCATACAAGAAATAATACAAAGTACATTTTTACAAAGTACTGTTTAATTTTCTCTTACAAAAGAGCCTGCTTGGTGCAGAATGTTGGATTGACCAACTATTTTAAATTTGTCATCTTTTTATTTTGCTTCTTTGGTGAGGGTCACAATGTGTTTTTAATTCATGCATTATAAATCACTTTCTGAAAGTTGTACCGTTATAAGGTGATAATGGAAGTGCTTTCAGAACAAAAGCAAACTTGAGTAACCTGAGCTTAACAGTTTTCTGAAGGCAACAATGTGGTAGAAAAATATACTACATTTATAAAAAAGATATAAAAATACATAAAGTTTTAATTTGAATAACCCTGAACAAAATAACATACCACGCAAACCCATTAAATCATGTAGCTTAAGTGGAAGATGTAAAGTTTCTAATGCATAAAATGCAATTGATATGACATTGTTAACCATGTTTAGTTTCCTAGTGCAAGCAATTTTTAAAATCCACAGATGCATTTAAATAAACTTTCATAATGCAGATCAGCTGCAGCATCCTTGCCTATTTTGATAGCTAAATTGTAATTCATCTGAAAAACTGCGCAAAAACTCAGAAGCAACAAAACTTTAACCAAGAAAGCAGCTGTTTCTTGTTCAGAGTCCCCAAGTCTGTAGCTAACAGCTGCCAAAAACATCCTCAAAGGGAACTCCATAATTCATCTTGGCAAGAGTTAAGCAAAGTTCTAATATAACATTTTTTTCACTGCTCATTTATGAGCACTTTGCTGCCAGATGCACAGGCTGGTACAACTTTAGATAATATGCAGCTCAGTTACAGTATGTAGAAAGAAACGTGTGTTCATATTTTTATGCAACCAAACTACAGCTACATTACCATAAGATACAGTATAATTATTTACAACAAAATATTGCTTTTTAAAATGAGAATAAGAATGTGAAAGTAATGTTCTATTATATTTCAAACTCTTGGATATCTGTAGTATGATTGGGGCATTTCGTGCTCAAAACTGTAAAAAGAAAATTTGTTCTTATGTTTATGGCAGAGAGTAAACAGCAAAACACAATTTCATATTATCTTGAAGGTCTTCTACACAGATAAACATTTTAGTTAATCAAAATAAGATACAAAATAACATTGTTTATAATGCTTTAAATTTCACTCCATCAGCCCCAATAATTGTGAAAATATTTAGATGTTTCATGTACAAAATATAACTGAAAAAGATTTAATGACACACAAATCAGCTCTCTATGGATCAATGAATTTTTGACTTCTTTAAAAACACTATTAGGAGAGCTATACAGTGGAACCTCGGTTCACGACCATAATTCGTTCCAAAACTCCGGTCGTAAACTGAGTTGGTCGTGAACCGAAGCAATTTCTCCCATAGGATTGTATGTAAATACAATTAATCTGTTCCAGACCATACGAACTGTATGTAAATATATATGTAAAAATGTAAATATATGTAAAGATTAAGCACAAATATAGTTAATTACACCATAGAATGCATAGAATGTGTAATAGTAAACTAATGTAAAAACATTGAATAACACTGACACAAAACACCCAGGCTCCCTGCACAGCTACACGAGCAGGCTCACTCTCTCTCTCTCTCTCTCTCTCTCTCTCTCTCTCTCGCGCTCTCTCTCTCTCTCTCCAGCACACGCTCGCTCTCTCTCTCACTCTCTCTCCCTCTCCAACACGCGCTCGCTCGCTCTCTCTCTCTCTCCAGCACGTGCTCGCTCGCGCTCTCTCTCTCTC
>JANRMT010062833.1:17588413-17600913 GCA_026402145.1 Polypterus bichir lapradei | reverse complement strand
ATCGTAGATTTTGACTTCTTGTACTCGGCGGCAAGATCAGTAACACGAACGCCATGCTCAAACTTTTCTTTACTTCGATTTCAATTTTCTTCAAAACTTTCTTCTCATCACTCTTCACTTGCTTAGAAGCCATGGTTAACTGCAAAAGCACACGAAATACTGTAGAGCACAAAGAGATCACAGGTAAAGCACGCACATCTGACTGAGAACAATGAACAGGGAGTGGCTCAACACGTGCTTATAGTAATCGGCGCGCACGTGCAGGCTCGCTCTCTCTCTCAGCAGCATGCACCCTCCCCCTCTCTCTCAGCAGCAGGCAGGCACACACGTGCAGGCAGGCACGTCTGACCGAGAACAATGCAACACGTGCGGAAATCGGCACGCACAAACCGAAAGGGAAACTGTCTTGTTCGTATACCGAGTGTGTGGTCGTGAACCGAGGCAAAAGTTTGGCGAATTTTTTGGTCGTGAACCGAGTTGTACGTGTACCAAGACATTCATGAACTGAGGTTCCACTGTATTCCCTTTCATACTGAAATGCAGACAAAATAAATAATACTCTACCCAATATGCCTTTTATAAAGCCAACCAAAAAATAACTTATGTATGTGAGAGTAAGATTAGATAAACTTTGTCTAAAAGTAAATTTAGATGCATACATTATTATTGTAAAAATAAGCTTAATGTGTATGTGTGTATATATATATATATATATATATATATATATATATATATATATATATACACACACACACACACATTCAATAACTTAAGCTACTTTTAGGATTCAATAATAATTACATATATGATGGAATTAATATATCAAAAAAAAGATCATGCATACATATCAACTGGAAAAACAAAAGATACTCAAAAATATTACACTAGTACAAAACAAAAAAGTTGTTTATGTACAATAGAGTAATAATCAAGAAACAGAAAATGTACATAAATAAAAAAAAAAAAAAAACAAATTATAAAAACTAACAAACAGATATATAAATAGTATGAAAAAGAAGATCAAAAAGAAACTGTTACTCAACCAGTGAAGTAACTTTAGATGTCTGGAAACAAGTGTATTGATATACACATACAGAGAGAAAATCAAAATAAAAAAACAAAAAATTAATAAAATAAAAATGAAAGACAGAAACTACTGAAAAAATATGACAAAAGATAAAACTAAGTTCAGGATTGACAATGAATAGAATATAACACAGTATGAAATATAAAACAATTACCATTATAGAGAAAATAATGTCCAACACACATCAATGAATCTAATTCAATTGATTAATCTATACACACTAAGTTTTTAACTGTATTTTTTTTTTAATTCCTGAGTTGCTAAGTCCACAAATTGCAAATTTCATGGAATTGTAACTCATTACCTAGTTATTTCTATTGACAACAAAAATATCTTATCAGAAAATTCCAAAACTATTGATGTCACTTACACATAATGATTGTGCAAGGAAAGATGTAAGAGAAATATGAGAAAGAGGATTGAAACTAAATGCCTGTTCACAAAACTAAAAAAAAAAAAAAAAAAACTGTAATATGTATCTGAGAAAAACTGGACAACTGCTACATAACCAAAGAAAAGGAAACAAAAAGCAGTTAAAAGAGTTACATAAACCATAACTACAAGGCTCACCTCTAAATCAATCAATCCACAAAATTGAAAATGGAAACTAAGTTATAAGCATCTATTTATAAATTACAAAATGAAAGAACAAGCAAGCTGGTAAAAAACTGCAGCATAACCAAGCATAAACATGGAGGTCTTAAGCCATAAAATCATGACTCATACCTACATGTTAATAAACAGGTATGAACATCTACAGGAACTTGCTCTTACAAATTTTAAAATTGTTCCTGTTTAGATTAGAAAATGGAAAAAAGTGGGTGGGGAGAACCTGTGTGAGGTGGGAAAGACACATAATGGAAACGAAAAAACTTCAGAAGAAAAAGCTACAGAAAGAAAGAGGCAGTGTTGTGTAGAGGTTAAGACTTTGGACTTCAAATCCTGAGGCTGTGGGTTAAAATCCCACTACTGACACTTTATAACCATGAGCAAGTCACTTGGCCAGTTGTATCACACATTTTGGAAGTCACCTTGGATAAAGGTATCAGCCAAATAAGTAAATGTAAACAAAACAATACAAAAACACAATCAGCAAACAGAGACCTGTAATATCCCCAACTCTAAAGTGCACGGTACATACATGATTTATTACCTCTTCTCAGCTTAAATGAAACCATAACATCTGTTCACATATTCATTGGTTGCACCGTTTTAAGATTATTTTTGTCCATACTGGGATTTAATTTGAAACCCATTTGTCCATTTTAAAATATATCTTTTCAATTTTGTATTATTAACTAAGAGAGAAAAAAGTTTTTTTTGAATACAGCTTAACACATAAATAATGTAAATAGCACTATTATTAGTATGATTATTTATAAAATATAGATTTGAATTTTGAGTACAGTGTACCAAATTCTACTCTCCCACCAGGCAACTTGAATAAATCTTTGCCTACTGACAATTTGCCGTGATAGGAAGAGGATTACTACCCAGTGTACTTCACAGAATATTTTTATAGAGAACATCTACACAATAAGATGGAAACACTCACAGCTATTATAATAAAATAAACTAGGATTCAGGATGAAAGCAGTAGTGTGGTGTAGCGGTTCCCGGGGAATTTGTGATGCGGGCGGTTCTCACTTAAGTGCACAGGTGAGGCGTCGTCCGCATCCGTAATTGGTGCCGGGAGCTGCTAATTGCCACATCTGATCCACGTCCCCGTGATAAATAGTAGCGTGAGGCGGCTAGCAGGGGAGAAAAAAAAAAGGAAGAAAACACGGACTGAGGTTGCAGGAGAGGAAGGTGGCTGGAAGCAGGTAGAGGAAAGCTGGTGCAGGAGAGAAGGAGAGCGAGCAAGCGCAGGCTCGCGCTATATGCAGGCAGCGAAGGCAGCGGGAGTCAGAGATTTGGAGTAGAATCCCCAACGTGAGCGTCCTGGCCATTGGGGGAAGCCAAGTCTCGGTCTGCCAGGGGCTAAACAAAGCCAGGAATTGGGAGGCAACCAGACCAGTAGAGCAGAAGGTGGTCAGCTGCATGTAGGGTGACTCCCCTAGTACATAGTCTGGATGGGAGAAGCAGGGGAGTCACCAGTAAAAGAAGGAACCGTACTTTATGTTTTTAAAGAGACTGCTTCTAGCCGTTGTTTAAACCTCGTTTTTTTTTAAAGATTTTTTTTTTCTAATGGATTTTAACCTCCACCCTTTCACCAGTTTTATGGATTATTTATTTGAAAGACATTTGATACACTGCACTTTATTAAATTTGGACACTTTGTTTTTGTTTGTTGTTTTAAATTAAAGCACTTTTGCAGTTTTTGCACCATCCCCTTGCTCTGTTGTGTCTCACTGTCTAGCTCATTGGTGATATTACCGACGGTGTCGGGTTCAAGGGCTCCCAGAAGGAAGATGGGAGCATGGAACGAACCTGCATCATCACAAGTAGACTTAGCAAAAAATATTTACATATTCCATACATATTACATAAAAAGCAATTGTGACATGCTTAAAAAATACATCTCTTCCTTTCTGTCCCAACCCACTCCTTAAGATGGCCATATTCCTTCAATGGGACAGTAGACTATATCACATAAAGTTTCCAAATATATAGAATGTTCAAGTCTACTATATATGCTGAACAAATTTAAGTGCATTTTATATTAGAAATTACTGTGGAAGCAAAAAAAAAAAAAAAGTCTGCCATTTGTGTGCAGTGAGAAAAATTTAATTTAATGGAATTCTGAAAAATAAAGAGGTTATAAAAAAAATAACTTGCTAATACACCATTTAAGGGATTTTAGACAGCTGGATAAGTGTTTTTATTAATAATGTGGTATGCTGGGGTCACAAGACATACATTTATGAAATACAGTACGGCTACAGTTACTGAACTTGTTTGAAATTGCTCATCACCAGAATATCCCAAGGATAGCATATAAAACAGCGCAAAAAGATTAACCAGCATATACATGGACAGTATACTTCTGAACTGTGTCTTGGTGTGGAATGGTAACTGTTAAGTCTTCAGTTGAAAGGCCCTCCAAAGAATGTTGAATGCAACCCAACACACTACTGGTGTCTAGCTACCAACTTTTGAGGACATTTGGTGCGAACACTATCTGTGGAGGGTGAAGGGTATCATCAAGGACATTGCACACACCAAGCTTGGATTGCTGAAACTACTTCCATTTCGGAAGCATTACAGAAGCCTCCTCTGTGACACTAATAAGCTAAGAAACAGCTTCTTTCCCTTGGCAATCGATCTGCTAAACTCTACACTATAGCACTTAAGCCCATTTCATTCCAGTCCTCAGTACTTCATTGCTCAAATCAAATAGTTTGTGCAGCCTTGCACCTGCACTTTGTTAGGCTGCAATGAATTGTGGACTCTATCACTCATGTTATTGAATCACAGTCTTACTTACATATCATGTCTTTGCACTTTAATACGTTATTATATTGTTACTAGCTCTGTTACCTGGCTTCATCCAGGAAATTTCCAAAGACAATACCTTTGTTACAGCGACTTGGACTAATCAAATGTATCAGAAATATGACTGCCCTTCAAATATAAACAGGAATTTATGAGCTACACTTTATTTATTGAATACAATGAAACGACTTGCACACTACTTTTCTATGTAGTTGTCTACGACTGCAATACACCTGTTCCAGCACTCAGGAAGCTTCTTAATCGTAGAAGAGAAGTCTTTTGAATGTATATTGATCCATTCTTGCACAGCATCAGTAACCTCCTCATTCGACTTGAATATCATCCCTCCTAAAAATTCCTTAAATGGACCGAAGAGATGATGGTCCCTCTCTGAATGACTTGCACCAATCATGCACTCTAGACAAGAGGTCCACAACTCCGGTCCTGGAGGGCACCAATGGCTGCAGGTTTTCATACTAACCCTTTTCTTAATTAGCACAATATTTTTGCTGCTAATTAACTACTTTTGAATTAATTTTAATGGACTTGTGTTTAAAGATTTGTTCCCCTGAATTGCTTCATTTATTTCCTTAAATAGCACCCAAACAGAAATTAAATGTGAAGTGAGTGAGCCAACAGAAGACCAACTAAGTCAGGGCCTCAAATTCCAACCAATTTCACTCCAACCAGTTGCTTAATTAGGCTATGATTCTTGTTGTTAAACACATTCTTTAATTCCATGCCTAGTTGCTGGTCTCATTATGCCGCAGCATACATTTCCAAAACTGTTGATTTTCCAAGAACACTGTTAAAATGTTCTGGGGACATGAGCAGATCGGCATTCCTGAGACCTTCACCTTTATTTTCAGATATTTTATTATCAACACAGTTTGCTGCTCACGTTTTGGTTCATTTTACATATCATTATTGTTTGGCTGCTAATTAAGGAAAAAGAAACAATTAAGTGGTCTGAGTCTTCAAGAGCAATTTAAATAAATTTCATTCAAAAGAAATTAATTAGCATCAAAAACAGGATCACTAATTAAGAAAAGGGAAAACCTGCAGCCACTGGGGTCTTTCAGGACCGGAATTGGGGACCCCTGCTCTAAACTGAGAGACACACTCATCCCCAAACTGATTAAGCCTTGATGGATGGATGTATAAATCTGATATGGAAATGACTCCCTCATTTGTCAAAAAATAATAATAATTTGCTATGCAAAACACTACTGTGTACCTTCTATTCTGACATTCTTACTTGGCTTTTGTTGATGGTCATCGCAAAACACAATTTTACTGGAAACTGTACTCTTTTGAAATCAAACTGTTAATTAGTAAGAATAAAGGGGAGATTGGGTATATATAAAATTTCATCCTGTATCACATCCTATAAAATTGGTAACTTCAATCAGATTTAAATGCAATGCTTTGATCTGTAATCTTGCTCTATTACAAAGTTTTGGAGGATTTTGATCAAGGGCAATATACACTGAATCATAGTTTACTTTAAATAATTTTGGTATTTTTTAAATCAAAGTTATTTCTTCACAAACACTGTATATTTTATTTTGCTACATAAAATTGTGTTTTACAGGTAAAGCACTTTTTATAAATTTTAAAAATACCTTGTTTGTTCTTCCAGCTGAATGAAAAAGCCTTAAAACTTACCAAATACATCTACTTTAAATCAGCAAAGGTGTCAATGTAAGAAAACAATACAATTAATTTTTTGTATAGCCCAAAATCACACAAGAAGTGCCACAATGGGCTTTAACAGGCCCTGCCTTTTGACAGCCCCCCAGCCTTTTGACAGCCCCCCAGCCTTGACTCTCTAAGAAGACAAGGAAAAACATCCAAAATCCCTAGTAGGGAAAAAAATGGAAGCCGCCTTGGGAAAGGCAGTTCAAAAAGAGACCCTTTTCCAGGTAGGTTGGGCATGCAATGGGTGTCAAAAAGAAGGGGGTCAATACAATACATAGAACAAAACACAAGTAATCCTCAATACAGGATAATAGTAAAATAAAAATATTACAAGCACAGAGCAGAATTTAACAGTAGATTGTATCACATAATCCTGTGATGGCTGGGAATGGCTCCAGCAGAACTCCGTGGCACTGCTCAGGTGTTATGAGAGCCCATGTTGCTCTTATAGGCCTTCAGCTCTTCTGAATTGTTGGGTCTGGCGTATTGCATCTTCCTCTTCACAATACCCCATAGATTTTCTATGGGGTTAAGGTCAGGCGAGTTTGCTGGCCAATCAAGAACAGGGATACCATGGTCCTTAAACCAGGTACTGGTAGCTTTGGCACTGTGTGCAAATGCCAGGTCCTGTTGGAAAATCTGCATCTCCATAAAGTTCGTCAGCAGCAGGAAGCATGAAGTGCTCTAAAACTTCCTGATAGACGGCTGTGTTGACCTTGGACCTCAGAAAACACAATGGACCAACACCAGCAGATGACATGGCACCCTAAACCATCACTGACTGTGGAAACTTTACACTGGACCTCAAGCAACGTGTATTCTGTGCCTCTCCTCTCTTCCTCCAGACTCTGGGACCTTGATTTCCAAAGGAAATGCAAAATTTACTTTCATCAGAGAACATAACTTTGGACCACTCAGCAGCAGTTCAGTCCTTTTTGTCTTTAGCCCAGGTGAGACGCTTCTGACGCTGTCTCTTGTTCAAGAGTGGCTTGACACAAGGAATGCGACAGCTGAAACCCATGTCTTGCATACGTCTGTGCGTGGTGGTTCTTGAAGCACTGACTCCAGCTGCAGTCCACTCTTTGTGAATCTCCCCCACAGTTTTGAAAGGGTTTTGTTTCACAATCCTATCCAGGGTGCGGTTATCCCTATTGCTTGTACACTTTTTTCTACTACATCTTGTCCTTCCCTTCACCTCTCTATTAATGTGCTTGGACACAGAGCTCTGTGAACAGCCAGCCTCTTTAGCAATGACCTTTTGTGTCTTGCTCTCCTTGTGCAAGGTGTCAATGGTCGTCTTCTGGACAACTGTCAAGTCAGCAGTCTTCCCCATGATTGTGTAGCCTACAGAACTAGACTGAGAGACCATTTAAAAGGCTTTTGCAGGTGTTTTGAGTTAATTAGCTGATTAGAGTGTGGAACCAGGTGTCTTCAATATTGAAACTTTTCACAATATTCTAATTTTCCGAGATACTGAATTTGGGACTTTCATTAGTTGTCAGTTATAATCATCAAAATTAAAAGAAATAAACATTTGAAATACATCAGTCTGTGATGTATTACTGCATTGCTGCAGTAATCCAGGCCAAAGGAGCCCCAACTAAATATTGAGTGCTGTACATGCTCATACTTTTCATGTTCATACCTTTCAGTTGGCCAACATTTCTAAAAACCCTTTTTTTGCATTGGTCTTAATTGATATTCTAATTTTCCTAAATACTGAATTTGGGACTTTCATTAGTTGTCAGTTATAATCATCAAAATTAAAAGAAATAAACATTTGAAATACATCAGTCTGTGTGTAATGAATGAATCTAATATACAAGTTTCACTTTTTGAATGGAATTACTGAAATAAATCAACTTTGTCATGATATTCTAATTTTATGACCAGCACCTGTAGACTTATTATAAGCTGCAAGCGCAGAGAAGATATTTAAAAAATTTATTAAAAATTTTTCACTTTAGAACATAATTTAAGTAGCAAATTAATACATACCATTATTGTGAAGAAATAACTTTGATTTGAACAATACCAAAGTTATTACATACACCACTGATATTCACAGGCTGCACATTTACATGGCCCATGCAATGAAATGAATGTTTTAAGCACTGCACAGGAAGGAAATATTGTAAACTACGTACACTGTCCACCTTTAAATTCCTTCCATGGGGACACCTTTCCTGAGCTGCACAAGCATTTAAACTGGCCTAGGCATGCAACTGTTACTGGCTTATGTTGGGCCCAGAGCCTCAAGTGGATGGGTACCTCATATTGGCTATTTCCATTTTGCGAACAGGAGTGTACTGGCAACTGCAGTCTAACATCAACGGGGATGCCCTTGTTCTCCACAATATTGCATGTATTTTACTACAAAGAATCCTTCCTGCACCCAACCCCTTTCTTTTAACTGTACGTATATAAATGCACTCAACAATCCAATCAAGCTTGAATTTATATGCATTTTATCTAATTTTTCCAAGCAGTAGGCTATACCCTATCTTTTTTCCTGTGCAGGGCAATTGGTCATCTTCACTTGCTACCAACCTCAATTTTCTACACACTTAACGGCTACAGCTTGTTAAGTTGTGTATTTTTGCCTGTGGCAATCATTTGCATGAACTGCCAGCCCTATTTCTTAACGTGATTACTTGTCAGTGCTGTGCCGAAAAAAAGACCCACTGCCTAAGAATATCCTACTCACTACAGCATTATTATTGACAAAAAAATGGCATTTCATTCATTTTATAACCCTCAGCCCCCCATGGGTTTACCCCAAAATACTGATGTATCGAAGTCCTTTATTAGCGAATACCTCCTGACTTAGATGTACAGTACCATCCTGCAAAATGTTTGCTTTTTAACTAAACGCTCAGTGTTATTGCTGAGCGAGTCAAAGTTGCATTTTTATATACACACATACACATAGATTTGCACTTTTTGCTAAAAGCCACTTTACATTACGCTATTCTTTTGGTGATTTTAAGCTGTACCCTTTATTTACATAACCTTAGCAAGTCAAATAATGGCAGTCACAGAATTTATCCGACAGCATGCTATTGGCTATCAGAAAAGGAGGGCAGCACGATTGTGCTGGAAGCTCAGCACACGACTGGAAATGTGACATGGCCTGTTTTCAGTTATTTAAATGGCATGGTCTGGAGAAGAGATCAGCAACTGTAGTCAGCAAATCTGACATACTTCATGAGTAGAGGTTGTGTAAAGCAACATTTACTTTATTACTAACAGTTATTCATTAGCTCTGTACTTGTACTCCACATAATGACAATAAAGTTAAATACAAATCTGAATTAAGAGGATTTATTAAGGACAGAAAAGTCACTCTACAGAAGATCAAAATATATTTTAATATCATGTAATTTGAAAAATATAGATACAAATAAAATGTTGGTTAAAATACTTGCTTTTAGAAGTTGTTCAGTAATAAAGAGAGACAAAAAAGATGTTTTCATTAATTCCAAAAAACAAAACATATGTCATAGGTTTTAACAGTACTTCTTCTAGAAATTAAAGTTAACAATGTGAATATATTCACATTTTGAAACCGGAAATTTAATTTTATGTAGAACCAAAAACCATAAAGTCAATGTAACTGCATTCACATGTACAGTATATAATTTTTGGGTTACCGTGAGCAACAGCCAGTATCAGCAGTACTGTGGCACAAACATGAACAAACTCTGAGTAGAATATTGCATCAGTCTAAGTGATAATACACAAACAAAAATAATTGCCTTGCTAATTGCAATTCAGAAGTGCTACATCAGCAAATGTTATGTGCTGTAAAAAGAACACAATATGCAAACTAGAAAAAAAATTACTCATAATGACTGATAATGCCATACCAATGTGACTAAAATGTTTCAACTGAATTTAAATTTGCAGAGGAACTGAAAAAAAACTGTGAACAGCTTGTATATTTATAAAATATAGCATTCTACTAACGTACAATTGAAATTAACTGTCAGTAGATACGATAGATTAAAGTGGTGTTCAAAAAGGCTGTCAGCAAGTTCTGTATGTTCAAAATTCAGTATTCTAGCAATATACAGCATGGTGCTAGATCTTCACTGAGCTACCTAGACACAATCATAAAACACTCCTAGTTTACTATCACTACATATTAGCACCATATTGATCAAAATATTCTTAATATTAACTGCAACATTTTAAAAAAAAGCAATTCAAGAGTTAGAGAATCAGTGCACATATAATCTCAGTGACTACATAACTGGAGCTTTAGAGGAATTTTGGACAGATCCCTGTCACTACAGTTAACCATTAGCCGTAAGTTAGTATTTTTTATTTTTAATACTTGAATTCAAAGTACAGAGTTGTGCTAAACATAATGCAGGCGCCAAAATTCCATAGAACCATTGCTATTATAATGTATAGAAACATGTTTATAATAATACTAAATTGGAGCAACTGCAGATAAACCAGTGATTTATGATTAACTATGACTTGATGAACAACAGAATATCATATAGCTAGTTCATATGAGGGTGGCACGGTTGCGCAGTGGGTAGCGCTGCTTGGGTACTCCCTGCGTAGAGTTTGCATGTTCTCTCCGTGTCAGCGTGGGTTTCCTCCCACAGTCCAAAGACATGCAGGTTAGGTGCACTGGCGGTTCTAAATTATCCCTTGTGTGCTTGGTGGGTGTGTGTTTACGCGCCCTGCGGTAGGCTGGCACCCTGCCTGGTGTTTGTTTCCTGCCTTGTGCCCTGTGTTGGTGGGGATTGGCTCCAGCGGACCCCCATGACCCTGTGATTGGGATATAGCTGGTTGGATAATGGATGGATGGATAGTTCATATGGGATCAGTTTCTAAAGTGGTTCTAACAACTGTAACCATAACATTAGTTTACATGGCCACAACTTATTGCTAAGCAGCTTGGCAGGGAATGCCTGTTCCATCTTGCTTTATAGTAGTGAAAAATGAACAGGAGAGGTGTATCTAGAAACACAAGTTCAGCTGTAATTGCATTATCTCTCACACAATTAATCGTGGGCTACATGAACCAACTAACAGTCCAAACATGAGGAATTTAAATACGGAATTTTGTTAAGGTGTACTATTTCATTGGATATTTCACTAAAAAAGTACTGAAGTTAATTCTTAATTACTGTTAGCTTGACCCACTAATGTTGACACCATTTATCCCATATCTGCTTGAAACAGCTTTCACTTTAATTTTGCTGAAATTAAAAACACCGTGAAAATGTACATTTCAAGAACAATTACTTTCAGACACTATTTTTCTGAGCTATTGCTAGGCCAAAAAAGCAAAAATGGGTTTAAAGCAAACTTCACTTACTGCTCCAAAAGCTGCTCATACTTTGAAATAGCATCTCGTTCAGCTTGAACAGCTCTTTCCATTTCCTGAATTGCATTATCTCTTGAGTCTCTGAGGTTTCTGATAAAAACATTGGTAACAAGAAGAAAATTAAAATATTGATGCTTATGAGATGACATGCTTAATTCTTGTATCTTACAACACATGAAGAAAATAATACTCATTACAGCACATATATGCATTAACGACTATCCCAAAAGCTCCATACATTAAGAGTTTATTTCATAAAGTGCAGCTAAGAAATGGAACAAAATTGCTGTTTCTGTCACACTATGCCAAGCAAAAAGCATCACCAAATTTAAAATTTTCAAATCCACATAATCCAAGTTAAGGTATCAAAGAGCGAAGAGCAAGAACCAGCCCTGGGCCAGGGTGCCAGTCAACTATTACAATAGTCATAAAATAAAAAGTACTTATTCTGTTAGGCAAATTATTAACTTTACATTTAAGGATTGTGCTAAACATAAAATATTAGAGGACATACTCAAAAACATACCTATAAAGTTTTTAGTAAATGTTCATTTAGTTTCCTACACACTAACTTGGTCTGTTTGTGAGGCTCCATCATCTTTAACATTTCAAGAAAAAGCCAGAAAGAGCACCTTATTTTCTAATACTTCCTAGAACTATTCTGCCTCTATAAACATCCTGAAACTGACTTGGCTATTTTTATATAGAATTCTTTCTAATTTAATCATATTATTTTTCTTCTTCTAAAGGTGCCAAATGCTTGTTCATGTTGCATTCTTATTAAAGACTAGCTGTCCCAAGCTGATCTGCCCACGTACTAGTGAAACAGGACAAACTTTAAAAATCGATAAACAAACAGGTAGCATGAACTAAAAGGAGGCAAGGTACGCATACATATATATACACACATATACACATACATATACA
>JANRMT010062833.1:17517329-17558413 GCA_026402145.1 Polypterus bichir lapradei | reverse complement strand
GGTTTCAGTTAGCGCAGGGAAGCCGCCTACCAAATTTTGTGAAGATGGGGCCATAAATAAGAAAGTTCAACATGGCGGACGTTGTCGACCGTTATGACCGTTACATGTAGAATTTCGAAATGAAACCTGCTTAACTTTTGTAAGTAAGGTGTAAGGAATGAGCCTGCCAAATTTCAGCTTTCTGCCTACATGGGAAGTTGGAGAATTAGTGATGAGTCAGTCAGTCAGTCAGTCAGTGAGTGAGGGCTTTGCCTTTTATTATTATAGATGTACACATACATTATATATACATATATATAATATATATATATATTTATATACACACACATATATTATATTATATATACATATATTATATTATATATACATATAATATAATATATGTATATATTATATTATGTATATGTATATACACACACACTGTGGGGAACAGCCTGGACACAGACAGGTAGTCATGATTTTATCACCCAGCACACGTTTATTTACAACGATGAACTCGCACAAACCCAGTGCCGCAGCACCAATCACCCCAAAGTGCACGCCTCACAATGCCTCGTCTCTCTTCTGGTCCTCTTCCACTCCTCTCCTCCAAGCTATGTCCTCTTCCACCTGACTCCAGCCCCAGATTGGAGGGAGGCGGCCCCTTTTATAATCACCCAAATGTGCTCCAGGTGTCTTCCGATAAGCTTCCACTGGCACTCCCCAGTGTGGCGGAAGTACCGGCTCTGCACCCGGAAGCACTCCGGGTGTCCCTGATCCTTTTTCCCCCAAGCACTTCTGGGTGTTGGGGAAATGCTGAATTCCAGGGCTCCGTAGGCATCAGGGCGCCCCCTGGTGGTCCCCAAAACCACCAGGACGGTCACCCCCTCGTGGTCTGGAGGCGGCGTAAGCCCTCCTCCGGTCCTCTTGGGCATCCCGGCTGGGTACCACCCCCAGCCGCGTGCCACAACACATACAGTACACAACACAGAAATATATATATACACATATATACATACACATATATATACACATATATACAGAAACACACATACATATATACATATTCATACGAAAAAGTTTGGGAACCCCTCTCAGCCTGCCTAATAATTTATTCTACTTTCAACAAAAAAAGATAACAGTGATATTTCCTAGGAACATCTGAGTACTGGGGTGTTTTCTGAACAAAGATTTTTAGTGAAGCAGTATTTAGCTGTATGAAATGAAATCAAATGTGAAAAACTGGCTGTGCAAAAATTTAGGTACCCTTGTACCGTAATTTTGCTGATTTGAATGCATTTAACTGCACAATTCTGATTACTTGCAACACCAAATTGGTTGGATTAGCTTGTTAAGCCTTGAACTTCATAGACAGGTGTGTCCAATTATAAGAAAAGGTATTTAAGGTGGTCAATTGCAGGTTGTGCTTCCCTTTGACTCTCCTCTGAAGAGTGACAGCATGGGATCCTCAAAGCAATGCTCAAAAGATCTGAAAACAAAGATTATTCAGTATCATGGTTTAGGGGAAGGCTACAGAAAGCTATCTCAGCGGTTTAAACTGTCAGTTTCAACTGTATGTAATGTAATCAGGAAATGGAAGGCCACAGGGCACAGTTGCTGTTAAACCCAGGTCTGGCAGGCCAAGAAAAATATAGAAGTGGCATATGTGCAGGATTGTGAGAATGGTTACAGACAACCCACAGATCACCTCCAAAAGACCTGCAAGAACAACTTGCTGCAGATGGTGTATCTGTACAATTCAGCGTAATTTGCACAAAGAACATCTGTATGACAGGGTGATGAGGAAGAAGCCCTTTCTGCACTCACACCACAAACAGAGTCGCTTGTTGTATGCAAATGCTCATTTACACAAGCCAGATTCATTTTGGAACAAAGTGCTTTGGACTGATGAGACAAAACTTGTGTTATTTAGTCATAACAAAAAGCACTTTGCATAGTGGAAGAACACCACCACATTCCAAGAAAAGCACCTGCTACCTACTGTCAAATTTGGTGAAGGTTCCATCATGCTGTGGAGCTGTGTGGCAAGTTCAGGGACTAGGGCCTTTGTTAAAGTCGAGGGTCAGATAAATTCAACCCAATATCAACAAATTCGTCAGATTAATGTTCAAGCATCAGTCACAATGTTGAAGTTATGCAGGGGTTGGATATTCCAACAAGACAATGACCCAAAACACAGTTCGAAATCTACAAAGGCATTCATGCAGAGGGAGAAGTACAATGTTCTGGAATGGCCGTCACAGTACCCTGACTTGAATATCATCGAAAATCCCTGGGATGATTTGAAACAGGTTGTCCATGCTGGACAGCCATCAAATTTAACTGGAGAGATTCTGTATGGAAGAATGGTCAAAAATACCTCCATCCAGAATCCAGACACTCATCAAAGGCTATAGGAGGCATCTAGAGTCTGTTATATTTGCAAAAGGAGGCTCAACTAAGTATTGATGTAATATCTCTGTTGGGGTGCCCAAATTTATGCACCTGTCTAATTTTGTTATGATGTATATTGCATATTTTCTGTTAATCCAATAAACTTAATGTAACTGCTGAAATACTGCTGTTTCCATAAGGCATGTCATATATTAAAAGGCAGTTGCTACTTTGAAAGCTCAGCCAATGATAAACACAAATCCAAAGAATTAAGAGGGGTTCTCAAACTAAATTTCATTCAACTCATGAGTTTGTCAGCTAGAAAATATATTATAATGTTATCTTCTCTGTATCCTTCATCCTGACAATGCATACATACTTCTGTATATGAAATGCGCCTGACTGAAGGTATAATAAATGGATTAAAATATGCTTATGTACTAAGGCTGCTAACAATCCAACAACTGAGAGCTTTCGAAGAAATCATACGCTGTAATCTAAAACTACAGTCTTTCATGGTTTAAAACAGAAAGAACAAAAATGGATGCCCCAAGGTAGAATAAATGTGGCATTTTTTTCCTAGTAAAAAAAATAAAATTTAAAAAAAAATTTTAAAAATCACTCAATTTTATGTGTTAATTGGTCTTACCGGTTTTCACGCTCATACATTTCTTTGGAGGTACTGCGAAGATGGTTAATTTCTTGATTAGTTTTCATTCTGATCTGTTCAAGCTCATCACGAAGTTTGTGCTCATACTCTGTCTTATAGTGATCCCTGAAATTAACACACAAAAAAAAAAAAAAAAAAAAACATTTAAAACTTAAATCATTTTATTCTATTCCCTTTCTAATTAAAAATATAAAGCAGAACATGCACTACAATACTTTGACATTTTTAATATCTGGAATACACTACAGAATTTGGATATTATCAACAGCGGATTAACCTATGAAATCAAATAAGAGCTGAACATTTTAAGAACATATTTATTTTGCAGAACTGAAGCAATAAAATTAAGTTATGAGCATAAATATATATTATTTCAAATTAAATTATTATGAGCATAAATATGTATACTTAGGGGCTTCTTTAGACTCCATACTCACATACAGATTTCATCATTAGGTGCATTACAACCGCTGAATAAAATTATCACTGAACATAATGAACAGATAGCTGCTTATAATGTGAGTTTTTAAAATCAAAACCATTTCCAAACAACTGATGAAGCACTCTTCTTTTGAATAATTTTGACAATTTTCCCATCTTGCTAACACAATCTTTCCCCATTTTCTGTCTTTGTTCACAGGCTTACACACCAAACACTAAGTTTGTTTTCAGACTTTTATTGGCTCCAGTGATCTCAGATGCATCATGAATATTTATTTCAACCAAGAAAATCAATTCTGAATTGGTCAGATTTCAATGAGCAAGATGAACATTTTCAAAATTATACAACTGGAGCTAAAATATGGCAACATTCTAAACAATGATAAGTAAACAGCAACACTGCAGGGATGTTGTATCAATGTAAATATAAAAATTAGTTCTCTGCTGGTATAAATAGCATTGTAAAATCCAGACTGTGGCACATATTCCTACCGTTACACCATCTATACTAGGGAATCCATTCCCAGACGGGTTTATCCATTCCCGGGAATTCAGGAATCCCGCATGTCATTCCCGGGAAGACACATGTGAACAGTTTTAGAACGACCGACACTTATTTTTAATAAAACTACTGCAATATGTTGACACCAATAAAAGACTAACCTTATCTACAAGCAGTTCATGCTGTCATATAAGTACATGTATCTAGTTCAGGGGTGCCCACACTTTTTCGGCTTGCAAGCTACTTTTAAAATGACCAGGTCGAAATTATCTACCTAAATTAAAAATGCTATATATATATATATATATATATAGTATAGTTTTACTATCAAATAATGCAAAGAGTATGCGACACGTGTTTCGCCCTTTATGTTGCTCCACGCCTTGTGGTTTGTTTATTTGACAGCATGTAGATCGGGGTAATTACATTCATGGCATTCGTAGTCTGAATCACAATCTGATTGTATGGGTGGATGTGGTATGACCAGTGGGTTAGAAGGAAAGATCTCAAACTGGCCGTCCTGTATGTCAATCAAGTGGCAAATGCCATAGGGAGGATATATGATATATAAAAAAATTTTTTTGAATGTAACGCGATCTACCTGATCAGATACTGATACACTTGTTCTAAACAACGAACGCGCTTGTCGTTGTTCTGAAACACCGCCATTTTAGCTTTTACTGATGCATCCAGTTTCTTGTCATCATTCAGAGATGGCAAGTTTCTTGGCACATATAATGTGGATGCAACAGACTGACGCATTGCAATTTCAAGTTGCTGTTCAAAGCTGTTGTCTGACAGACGTCAATGAAGTCTGCCCTGTCCCGGCATTCGTGAGCTGCCGAATGCAGACTCCTCCCAGTCCACTATACTCAGTCTTAGTCGGAGCCGGGAGACTGACAATTGCTGCTGGTTGACTAAATTAATCTGCAAAACACTACACCGTGGGCCAAAAAACCGTGCCATTTAATTATTTTCAACTATAACTCTGTTATTTCTTGATCGATTTTTACATGCTATATATGCAAGCTTGGCCATTC
Source organism: Polypterus bichir lapradei (assembly GCA_026402145.1). NCBI lineage: Eukaryota > Metazoa > Chordata > Cladistia > Polypteriformes > Polypteridae > Polypterus > Polypterus bichir. The sequence goes on along the minus strand of JANRMT010062833.1, from coordinate 17,553,387 downwards.
CCAGTAATCGGGAGCCCCGGAATGGATTCCCTAATCTATACTGCCTCTCTTACTCATTCTTACACAAACTCTTAAATCTTTAAATTCTCAATGAGTCATCCACATAAAGTGCTCAAACTGTGTCTTGATTTAATTTTTATTATCTAATGCTGTTTTGCTTCTAAACAGCAAAGTATTATGATAAATGTGTAACCATGCCAGATATTAACAAGTATAAGAAAACACTCATTAAGTAAAAAAAATTAACTGTATTTCATGTAAACTGTGTTGTATAACATACATTAAGAAGTTGATTATTAAATTCTATTTCAACTAGTACGTTATATCCATTTTGGAGAAACATTTAATTTTAATGGACCAATTTCTCTTTTTTCATGCTATCCATACATTTGGGAAAGTGACATTCATGAGACAGTCATTAGAAAAGATAAAAAGGCTTCAGTTCCACCAGAAAACAACTAAATTATTGCTTGGAAGTGAGGAAAATAAAAATATAATTATTCCATAGAATCTGTTTCATACTAGCTATAATTAGTCAACAAGCTTTTTTAAGGCAGACCTCCATTCCTATGAGTATACTGTATAATCATACACAGCAAATTAGAAAATAATAAAAACAGGAAAAAAACAAATTAGAAAACCACAAATCTTAATGAGCTTTTTCCCTAAAGTGTCAAAGTCATATTGTTTGATAGTCTCAGACATCTTGTGAACTATATACACTACCAGTCAAAAGTATTGGAACACCTCAGTTTTTCTTCAAATTTAACCAGCTGAAATGCAACTCTGCTTTAAGACAGACAGAGAGTTCTCGAAGTAATCAAGAGAAGTTGAGACACCTCTGCAAACTGTTTGCTTCAACTTGCAAAGGTAGTTGTAACCTATTAGTTATTCCCTGAAGAAGGCATATTTGTAATATTCTGAAACGTTCCGTTTATTTTGCTTAACTAAACTGTAGGTTTAAACCTCGGCAGTATACTAAATACCCTTCAACCATTTAAGGTTATTTATTGCATTTCAACTGATTAAATTTGAAGAAAAACTGGATATTCTGAGGTGTTCTAAAACTTTTGACTGGTAGTGTATATTAGGTGGGTTTCACAGGAATTTAATTGTTTGACTACATAATTTAAAAATCAGTAACCAACAAAGTTCTAACAATTATGAAATGCACAAGAGAACATGGTAATGTATGCTTTTCCTATTAAACTGCACTGTATTCTTTTTCCACAATACTTTCCTTATTACAATTATATTTCTGTGCACTGCAAATATTAAATCTCTATTAGGGTTGATCAGCAAAGTATTATTTGTAGCAATTTGCTGCCTTAGCTCTTGTTCACTGAATTATTTACTAATAATTTTGCTTGTTTAGGAGAATATTTTTTTTAATACCAGCTCCCCATAATGCTTTGAAAGGTCAGTGTCCTCCTGAGCTGTAACACCCAACATTGATGAGACTGCCCCACGGGTATTTAATGCTGATCATTTGCATTACTCTGTGGAATGAGTTATCTGTGTTTGTACCCAAGTGTGCAGGTCAAGCTTCGAGTTCTATGTCAATATATGATGAGATGGCACGTTCCCTATGCATGCATAATAATTAACCACATGCAGATAAAAAACAAACTTTGAATTAGCCTGACACCCTAACCCCCAAAACACAGGAGACTAACTATGAAATAATAATAATAACGAAATGTTTATTATTATTTACAGCATGTTTCTGTCTCTTTGATGGAAGAAAAAGTGTAAAGCATCAGCACAGACAGTTTGGAGAGCCTTCAGTGTGACTATAAAAAAAAAAAAAAAAAAGCCAGTGGCTTTAATCACGACACACCACTTTGAATTTTCTGCCTTTAAAAAGACCTATATATTTTTTTCTAAATTTTGACTACGATTTCACCATTTCCACTTTATTTTGACAAAATCTATCTCTGACTGCGTGCACATGTTCTTTTTTGATATCACAGAGGCACGGTGGTGCAGTGCCACACGGCGCATGTCACCTTTTTGGCCACAATAATCAGTCCAGTATAGTTGGCAGACATTTCCCTAGCCCTCAGGGACACTTTAAAGATGACTGCATCATTACAATCCAATCAAATCTAGTTCAGTTAATCCTTCCCCGATGACTTTAAAGCAGCTCACCAAGTACGTTGAATATCTCAAACATTTCCAAGATTTAGGGGAACTCACTACGAAGCAACCTCAGAAATGTTCACTCATCAATACTCCCTATATAAAGATTTTTTTCTTTTTTTATCTCTGCTACTGAAAATTCTGTTAATAACCTCCAGAACTATTAGCTTATGTCATTTGAACATTCCAGTAATACTGTGTTATATACAACATATGGATGTGTCCATGCTCTCAATTCTCTTTGTATATGTGTGACAACGCCACAATCTCTGTAACCAAGAAGAAAGTCATACTATTCCACGTGTTGATTTGGAGACTTAGCAATGTTATAAAGCATTGTTGTCAGAGTTCTATTCATAAAAGCAGAGTGTTTACATATCAGTTGAATTAGCCCTTTCTTAATGCTGTGATAAAATTAACTTACTACTAAATAAATTGTCTGCATTCTTTTGCATTCAGTGTGTGAAAGAAATTGCCAATGTTGCACAAAACTAAAAGCTACTGATATTCCTGTATACTGTGTTCATTTCAGAAATCACAATTAAAAGAAGTCCTTGTTAGTTTATCTTTCATTCACAGTTTTTAAAAAAAAAGAAAAATTAGCAACATCCCTCCATGTCCAGTCCTGGGTATGATGTTAAACTGCATCCGGCCCTGCAAATGGTCCTCAAACATGCCAGAAAAACTTGGGGGCTGGTGGCAGGATTGCCTTTGCAGTCACGATAAACACTTCATGTAGCTTCGAAATGGCACATAGGACTCCTTTCTGCTCTCAGCGGGAGTAGCTCTGCTGTAAATGCCCATAGGAAGCCTGCTCGCATTATGAAGGGGATGGCAAAAAAACCCTCAGAAACCTCATCCCCAGAAGAGTCACAACAACCTGAGAGAAAATGGGGTCAGGCCTGTCGGGGAGTAGAACTGGTGTGGTGCTGAGGGGGCACCTGCTGCATGGCAGTACTCCAATCCCAATTTGAGGCCATCCATCCATCCAGGTAGGCTAGTGGAACATCTGGTCTCTCCAGCATGATGATCCTCTACCTCTTCTGTCAGAGGAGCTTTTCAAACTCAGCATTTCAGTGGTGGCACTCCTTGAGGTGTGCAGACTTGGGACTGGCCAGATCTCTGTAGGTGGGAACATCTTTTATTGGTCTGGTCATTCTGATAGCTGTCATACTCGAGGAGAACGTAACTCTCCAGGTGCCTTGTCTATTAGTGTATGCTCTGACTTCGGTTAGTGTGTCTTGGTGAGGGAGACATTTTATTTGAAGCTTCACTTGGTGGTTGATGGGTGTCCACGAGGTGACAATCCCTTTGTCATGGGTGATTTCATTGTGACTACTGACAGAGCTGGCTATGTGGATTGTGTCAGTCCCCATGGGTCTGAAAGAGGGTGAAAGTGGCTCCATATTCCTTGACTTTGCAAAAGGTCGCTGGATCCTGGTTCCGGTGCCCTGAGTCGCATTGTTGGACCTGGTACTCCAATGCTGGTGGCACATTGAAGGAGACTGATCACATCCTCATAGGTAGACACTGGAGGCTCCTTTAGAACTGCAGGGTGTACAGAAATGCCCGGTTTGTGAATTCTGACCACAGACTTGTTGTTGCTACTCTGAAGATCTAGCTTAGGTCCAATAGGCCACCACCTCCTAGGAACATCAGACTGGACCTGGCCAGACTCCAAGATCAGCCTGATTTTAATGAGTCTGCACACAGTTTCTGTGAGGAACTTGCACACTTGATGTGATGTCGGAGACCTCCTGTGACAAGAACCTGAAGGTTGCCGAGGGTTTTGTTGGTGTCGTCGCTGTTCCCAGAAGAAGGTATTACATCTCAAAGTACACCCTGGATTTCATTGAGAGGAGTTGCAGCACATGGCTTGATGGCACCTGTGGACTATACCTGGAACTGAGAAAGATGGCTGTGAGGGCTCTGAGGGCAGATAAGGAGGTGATTGTTTGTGGAATCTGTGAGCAAGTGACATACCATCTATGGTCTAGTGACCCACTTCCTGCTTACAGAGGAATCAAAGCATTACGCTCATCCAAATCCGTTCCTCAGGGAGTCGCAGTCAGGGTGGGTGATGGAATGGTCCTTACGGGTAACGCTGCAGTTGTGACCCAGTGGGCTTTCTACTTTGAGCAGCTGTTTAAAGTTGATCCTCTAGCTAGGACGTCGGACATCTCTGGGTCCACAGTTTTTGAGAGTGATGCATCAATTAGCTGTGAACCACCCAAACTCAGTGTGATTTGCATAGGCGGTGAACCAGCTGAGGGTAGGGAAGGCTGTAAGGATCTACTGTATCCAAGTTGAACTTCTCCAGGTTGTTGGTAAGGCTGTCCTCCTGGCATTGCAAGCAATCTTTACTTGCATTTGGGAGAAGGGCATCATCCCAACTGACTGGAAAATGGGACTTGTCGTCCCTATCTGGAAAGAGAAGGATGATCGCCTGGATCATGGCAACTAAATGGGGATAACACTGCTCTTGGTGTTGGGTAAGGTCCTTGTTAGGGTCATCCTCAAAAGGTTCCATGATCAGACTGGTTTTACGCCCAAGAAGTCTACCAGCAACAGCATCCTGGCACAAAGAGTTCTCATTGAGCGCAAAGGTGAATATCGGCAGAATTTCGTTGCAGCTTTTGTCAGTTTTCGTAAAGTGTTCGACTCATCTGATCGAGCTGCACTGTGAGACATACTGAGATTTCGCAGGATCCCCCCAAAGTTGCTGGATACATGGCCAGCCTGTACACTGGTAATGTGAGTGCTGTGCAGAGCGGGGGCAGAACCTCTGTGTTTTTCCCAGCCTTGGGTTCATGAGGGGTGTGTTCTTGATACTACTCTGTTGAATGCTTGTATGAACTGAGTGTTGGGTAGGGTCATTGGGTCCAGTGGCTTTAGGGCATCTATTGGTGAAGAGAGAGCGAGATTTACTGATCTTGGCTTTGCAGACGATGCTGTGATCTTTGCAGAGCCAATGAAGGCTCTAATCGGGGCTGCTGAGTGACTGAGCAAGAAGTCTAAGTGTCTGGGCTTGCGAGTCCAAGAGGAAGGCTTTTAATGACCTCTTGGGCACAACCATCAGCAGTATATCTGTCTGCAGAGAGAATGCCAACCTTGTCGAAAGGTTTACTTACCTTGGCACTGACATTCATGTCTCTGGTGACTCTTTCCTATGAAGTCAGTAGACAGATTCAAAGAGCAAGTGGGGTCATGAGGTCGCAGGAAAGGGGTGTGTGGCGCTCCCGATAGATGAAGATGCAACCCTTTAGAATCCTGGTGATTTCTGTTTTTGTTATATGGATGCAAGACACGGACACAATCCAGTGACCTGAGACAAACTGAACTCCTTCAGTACTGTGTCTCTTCGGAGAATCCTTGGATACCGCTAGTTTGACTTTGTGTCGAGGGTGATCAGGCTCACAGAATTATCATTATTGAAGACCCAATCGGCTGGACCAGGCCAAGGGGACACCCACATAACACCTGGCAGGGGCAGATAGATGGTCATTTCCAGAGGGTGGGACTGGACCTCTTGTCTGCCTGGCATGCCCCGCTCCTCCAACCTGACCTGACCTCCATGTTAAATATGATGCTAAAACTTTGAACATGGTTTTTGGAATCAAGCTTTTGAATTTATTTTATACTAAACTTTTTTCCTGTTTGATCCAAAATTTCAATGAAGGTCAGTTTTAAATTGTTTAATCATTTAGAAAAAAGCTTACCTTGATGCTACATATTTTTCATACATCTCTTCTCTAGCTTTTTTTGCCTCTTCAAGTTGTATTTGGAGTCTTTCTACTCTGTCTTCATCATGAGCACAACGCACATTCAACTCTAGACATTGACGATTTAGGAACTCTTTATCCTTTTGCAGAAGAGTAACTGACTGCTGCAGAGCTGCTACCTGGAAATTAATAAAGCATGTTTATTCAGCAATAAATAATTTTAAATATACTGCAGTTATTTTGGTACTTAAAACACAAACTTTTTGAGTTACTTCATATTAAAAATGACACACTGTATAAAATGGACTATTCTTTATTCAGTTTAACTTAAATAATTTATTTGAAACAAAGTTTTTTTTTTATATACAGCATTTTTCAAATTTCCTACATAAAGAGTCACTGCAGATACTTTATGAGCAAGGATATACTGTAGAAGCTCAATTTTGAGGCTTGCTGGTCTCACAGCAGATCTGATGATAACTAATGATGAGTAAAATCACATTGCAAGAAGGTAAAATACATCATTAACAATGACTACCTACCTGCCAAATCATTCACAGAAAAGAAATTACTGCAGATCCCAATTCATAAACGGTTGCATGCAAAGGTAGTGAGAGACACAAGTCACCATGCACTAAATCATTAGGTAACTGATTGTATGTCTACAAGCAAAGGGCAGGATCAAATCCACCAAGATGCTTCAAGTTGGAAACAACTGCAGGAATGATGACACAACTGCTAGTGTGTCGTTGCATGTACACAAAAACACACCTCGTGCTTATAAACCTCACCTTATCGCAAACCCTGCCCACTCCTAGATTTTCACCTCTACTGAGGACTTCATTGTTCCATTTACAACTGCATAGCTCTATGAATAACTAACAAAACTCACTACACAACAAAAATGGAAAATAAAGTAGCTATTTACAGTACAATATATCTATTATGGAAATATTAGGAAATAATGTGAACTGCTCAGTGCTCTGAGACTCAGTTGTTGTGGAATAAAATTGCAAACCATGAATCACACAGTCCATTACTTTAGCTTATTATAAAATAAATAAATAAACAAATTATTGCCAAAAAATTATAATATGCACAGTTGATATTTTGCAAGCAGGCATTTGACAAAATCTCTAGTTTGTTTTTAGTTCTACTTTTATAGACATTTCTAATTGGAAACAAACTTTAAAGTAGTATAATATTATGAAAAATAAAAATAGAAAATGTATTTTCTAAAACATTATCAGCCAAAATGTATGAAAATTGTATTAGACACTATATAAAAAATATAAAATTTAGAATGCAGAAATAATTATAAGTCAATGCAGAAATAATTATAAGTCATCATATCAAGAGGGCAGTATTTGCTATTGCAAAGTTAAGATATTAAACAAATGTTTAATGTATTTTCTAAATAGAAAAATAAAAGTTGTCACAAATAATCTGCTATACCTCTTTGGACAGATCATTTCTTTCTTTACTTTGCTCCTTGTGTGTTACTTCAAGTATTTCAAAATGTTTTCTAAGTTCTGAAACATCACGTTCAAAAGCATCCCTCTCACTAAAAGAAAAGGAAAAAATTAGGTAAATGAATAACAAAAAGCTGTGCAAGCTGTGATACGGAACATTCCAACATAATTTTTACATTTTGATAAGATTATCATGTAATCAATAAACTCAAACTTCCTCATACCAATCACTAAACTCATCTCACACTTTCATCCCCATTTTAAGGCATACTATGTTGACAATATTAAATCAATTAAAAATAGTATAGTTAATACTAGTGGGAAAATCATATGCAAACAAATGCCAAAGGCATGTTTATAATTTAACACACTTTTACCACAAGATGGCACCACAGTTCAAAAATTCAACAAAACTAAATAACACAGTTATAAACTAAAAGGTTTGATTGTAAGAGGATATATACAAAATAAATGTCATGCTCCCTTTGTCACACCATAATTCTCACCTGAACATTTGAGTAAAGATGAAAAATGTAATATAATCACAGTATTAAAATAAAAACTAAAACACACACATATCACAGAAATGCCCCAATTCAATCAAACTGTGAGTAAAGTAATATTTAAAGTATAGCATAAAGTCATTTCTTATGCTTGTAAGGAAAAGATAAAGTGAATTGTTATTGCATTTTTGTGCTAGATACAGAATTTCCAAAATGGACAACATGTTAGAACACAAGGTTGTTCAAAAGTGTAACTGGTACCTATGTACTTATTTAGGCATAAGGTTAATAAACGACTTTGTTGTGTCATCAGGTACTGAGCTATCTCATCACTTCAATGGTTAGTTGCCTCAGAATGATCATGTCTTCCCTGTGACCCCCACAGGCACAACACAGTCCCCAGTACAAAAATAAAGCACTCAAACATACTCTTCTCTGGCACCACCACCACCACTCCTCCTCCCGACTCTGGCCATTGAGTGGTGGATGCTGGGCCCTTTTACAGTCCACCCGGAAGTGCTCCAGGTGGTTGACTGCGGAGTTCCGACTGCACTTCCGGGTGTTGCAAATACACTGCCCATACGGGCTCAGGAGTCCCAGATGCAGCACCCCCTGGCAGCGCCTACGGGACCCAACAGAGCTGCACCCAACTCCAATTCCCATGGAGCCCTGCGGGAAACAGAGGCACTGCTCCAACCCAAGGGGGCGGTCATCTAGCGTCCAGGGGGAGGTATTGCACAGTCCACAGCTGCTCCCACTGAGTATACAGTGAAAGGGCGCCCTGGCTAGGGACGGCCACAAGATGTATCTGTTTGAGACGAGTTTGATATCCCTACACTTGGACATCTGATAGTTCATAAGCCGAACAGGATCAGCAGAGAGAAGAGGCACAGACCAAAAATTGAACAGTGAAAGATGCAAGTTTATTTACAAGAGTTTATAACAAAAATACAGTAGTGTCAAGAGGGCTTTGTTTCACAGTACTTCAGCACTGACACTCCTTCAAAAAGTGAATAAAAACAAAAAAAGACCAAAGAAAAAAATGGTATATTTACAACAAAGACAGTGCACTCCTACAAAAACTACACACACGCACACTCCAAAACTGAAGGTAGCTCTCTTTCTTTACCTCTGGCTCAGGATGCTCCTCCAAAAGGAAGAAAATAAAAAAAAATATCAAGTGTGTGTATATACAAAAAGAAAAAAACAATTGCACCAATCACGAAAGAAATGCCATCCCATCACCAAATAAGTAGATATATTTCCACCAAAATTATCACTTAGAGATATATTTGTGCAAAAAAAAAAAAAAAATGTACAAAACCGTCAAATGACACAACTGCTCCTTCAATAGCTCAGCTGTGTTTAACCCTACCTCGCCATTAGGTCCACTGACCCCTGTTGGCTGGCAAATCCTTAAATATAATCAGCAAGATTGTCCAACCATTCTGCCACCTCTGTTTACTCCATGCACCTATCCAGGTAGATGCTGGCACGTTCACACCACGAGCTGCAACACACCCCTAGCAACTTTCTATTTAAAATTGAACTCCTGTTGGTCACACACGTGTAAAAAGCACCCCAGACGACCAGGTATGCCAAGTTCAAACACACCAATTGCCGACTCACCAGTAAGTAAACCTCATTTATTTAGCATACAGATTCCCCATCTCTGACACAACCTTGGTTACTAAGGCAAATGCCGTTTTTTTCTTCCAGACGCGCCGCACATTAAACCGCCTGCAACAGGCAGACTGCGTGGACACTGGCATGTGAAACTGAACACCAGCAGAGGAGCCCGTACTGGTCATTATACCGGTTCCATGTGTGCCCAGATCCACCTTGCCTCACAGCGTGCACCCATGGCAGCACCTTTAACACAAAAATGGTAACCACCCTTCCTTTCTTTTACCCTTATGAATAATGATATTCGGTTTAATGTTTTTTTTTTTTTTTAACTTAAAATTCGTAATGCACGGAGTCCCAACTCAAAAGGAGTTTTTCTTGAATCTATGGACGATAAACACAATCTGTATTAACTCTGTTGAAGACCACAAAAGTGGAGGTGCATGCAAGGAGTTATGACCAGATGTTTCTTGGATTCTGTCAGACAGTAAACATGGGACTTATAGATGGACTCGGCAGAAAGAGAGGATGACAATTTGAAGAAAGCAGACATGCCAGGTAACGGATAGGTACAGAAATTTAAAACAGCAGCAGCAACAGCAGTGACTGAGGTTTAGTATGACAATATGGAAGAAGTTTCAGACAGCCTTAAAAAAGTTCTAAAAAGCCATCTGACAGCCTAGGAAGGATAGTTGAAAGGTTGCAAAGGCAGTCCTTAGCAAGGGTGGGAAAATGTTGATCTCAACTTGGGGGATTATTGAGATGTGGAAATAACACTTTGAAGAAGTCCAGGACCCTGTAAAATACTCTCTTTGAAGAGATCAAAGCTAAAAGCAATGTCTGAGGTCAGGTCTATTTCAGTTACTAAGGTAGCCACAGCAATTAGTAAGGTAGAAAATGGCATCATGTTCAGGTGCGTATGAGAACTTAGTTAACGTATTTTAAAGCTGGAGTACTGTACATTTTTTTAGTTATTTAAAACAGGCAGTTATATTTTTCTTTATTAAATACTTCTGTAACAGTAAGTGATATTCAAAATTACTTGTTATAAAAGAATGACATTTTTAACACTAATTTAAATAGCTACAGTATAAAACATAGTCCAAATAGGCTTGTGATGGCTCAATAGCATTTATAGGCAGAAAATTTCAATTCAAGTGATATAAAATTGGCAATCACATAAGTAAAAATGTAACTTGTAAAGTGTATTTACAGAATAGGCGACAAAGCATTGTAGAGTTAACATACATTAGTGATACAATAAAATAAGAGGATGGTAAAAATACACAGAAAAAACAAAATAGAGAAATATTATTCACAGAAACGCTATCCAAAGACTTACATATAGAAGTACAATTTAAGATGACGTTTAAATATCTCAATAGAATGATTCTGACGCAGTACCAGGGTGACATTACAGAACATCGGTGCAACAAACTGAAAAGGATGATCACCACGCAGCTTCACTCTTGTGTGTGGTGCAGAAAGAAGACCCTGTTTCCTGGATCTAACAGCTTGACTAGCAGTGTAATCATGCACACGCTCACTAATACACTAGGGACGCCACCCATGGAGGGTTCTAGCAATGAGAACCAGAATTTTAAGTTGAGTTCTAAATTCTACTGGCAGCTAATGGAGGGATAATAAAAACTGGTGCAATATGAGACCTCAGGTTTGAATTAGTTAAAAGCCTGGCAGATGCATGTTCTGTTATTAGTTGTTGTTTGTGGACTAACTGCAGATACAACTTCTTACAAATAAAATTTTTGAAAGATGTACTCGAAGAGGAATTAAAATCTGTTTAAAGTCTCAAAGTGAAATTATTGGCTGATTTGGATCATGATGATGAGGAGTTTCCAATTATGAAACACTATACTGTAAAATAAATAATGACTCAATATAATATGCAGAAAACTTAATCTGTTGTAGGTTAGACACGTTCTAAAATTCACCATGCCTTTTCAATGAGCAATTTTGAAATAAAAAAAAATGCACAGCATGCTCAGTTTAAGATATCTCAATGAAAATTTAACTTTCCTGACAAAATTTCCTTGACAAATAAGTGTTATTGCTGTCAGATTTAATGGTGCTAATCAAATATAATTCAGATATATTTGAATAAGGCCTTATTCAAAATGTAAGACTTAATGTTCGATTGTAAAAGAACGGTTATTCATTTTTCCTCACACTAATTTTGGCATTGTTACTTTCAGACACTATACTGTGCATCCTGAGGTATTTTGTAGATCTGTTTTTGAAGGGTAATGAACACAGTCATTATTTCATAATTTTGAATAGTTAGCTTCTTAACTTAATTAGTAAAACTTAGAGCTATACCCCTTAACAACGTAGTTTGGGACAGTATTTTTTCTACCATACTGTATGGTTGTTTGATCTACAGGTGTGCTCAGAACAGATTTTTAAAACATTTCTACAGTATAATGTTATAGTTATCCAGTTCTTCATCTGATCCTGTTTTGATTCACTCTTAAATCTAATCTACAACTGTTGTTTCATGCTAAGATATTCTCACTAACTGAAGTGGAAAATAACTGTAATACTTCTTGTTTGCTTCATTGTAACACTTTGAAATCCTCATTTTATAAGGACTTTGTAGTGCCATTAATGTAAGCTAAAATATATTCATTTATTTTTTATTTGAATACTCAAATAATTTTCTGGCTTATTTGACAGCCCTAATAAGTGTGCCAAATTTCAATAAAACCAGTCCACTGAGAGCTAAGCTGATACATGCGAACAGTCACACACACGGCAATTGCAGTAGGTAATTTTTGCATTATCAAAAGCAGGTAAAAAGTTCCATTGTGGCAAGAGAATGGGGATGGATGAGATCTAATTAGACATGCTTAAAGTACCAGATATTGTAGGATTGCTTTGGCTAATACATCTCTTTAATGTTGCATGGAAAGTAGGGACATTGCCTTAGTTCAAGAAGACTACAGCAGTGATCAACATTTTTAAAATGGGGGACAAGATAGTGTGATCTAATTACCAAGTACAACTACACTCCTCATCTTCCCTGAATGTAGTTGGGTTGAGACAGAGCACCTACAAATTTAAGCCAAGATCCTCTCCTGAAAAAATGTAGCTTATTCCAAGCCAGTAAAGAATGAACAGCTTCCACAAGAGGAATTTTACAAGTACATTGAGGATTTCATCTGAAATTAGGGTCAAGGCGATCAAGAGACCGACTGTGAATCTGTAAATCAGCAACTGATTCTGCCTATGTTTTACCAGAACTGCAATGTTGATGCAGAAACTAAGTCCTTGTTTAAATCTTTCAATTTATTTGGTCAGTCTGTGTTACCACACTCACCTAGGGTCATGAGCTGTTGAGTAGAAACTGAAAGAACAAGATCACAAGTACAAGATGTTTACATGAAATTTCTAGGCTGAGTTGCTGAGCTAACTCTCTGGGATAGTGTGAGGTGTTCAGCAATATGGAAAATGCTTGAAGCAGAACCACTGCTTTTCTGGATCTGTGGTTTGGGCATGAAGCTGACTCAAGGGCAGAACAACTAGACTAATCTAGGAGTAGCTGTGAATTCCCCAGGAGGAAGTTAAAGGCAGTTAAAATATTCTGTCTATTTTTGTTTAGAATGGCGTCCCTCCCAAAAGTGACTTTCATTTATTTAAAAGTATTAGCGCATTGACATATTCAAGCAAAATAAACCCCATATTGTATATGTACGTAAAACATGATTCAGAACCATAATGAGGCAGGGGGCCAATTATGTGTGCAGTGTAAGGAAAACCCTTTTCTCTTAACATGCATTTTAAAAGAGGTTTTAATATTTCATAAAGTAAAACACGGCAAAAAAAATAAATTTATCAGAAATATGAATGAAGCGGTTGATTACTTGGTGACACCACACTTTAGGTGCAGCACCAAAGATGCACACACATGTGCAACCAGCACATGAATTACATTGCATTTTTGTTATTACTGGCACCCTTCTAATTTCCTATATGATTTTGTAAAATTGTTACCCGCAGTGACCTGGATACACAGGTTAGATTAACTGGTGATTCTAAATTTGCTCTTTATGCATGTGGCTATATATATGTATATAAAAGTGTGTGTGTTAGTGTGTGCAGTATAGCAGCACTGTCTAGAGATATTTTGCAGCACACAGTGCTGCCAAGATATGGTCAGCCCATTTTCAGGTCCGAATTGGATTAAGTGGGTGTGATAATGTTATATTAAATATAAAATTGCAAAACTGAGTTACATTAATAAAATGTAAAAGTTTCACTAGGGTAATTTTTATCTATCAAAACTATAGAGGGCAAACTATTTCAGTAAGAGTTTAGGTGCACGGTTTTGCATTTTATTGTACACTATCCTGATACACTCTTTAGAAGTAATAACACAAAAAGACTGTAGTGTGCCGACAGTACAGTACCATTACATGGCCAATTTTGGGCATTCACAACTAAGAAACCCACCATAGTCATAATAATATATTCAGCATGTAATACAAAAGGAAAAATCTATTCCAAAGTTGCTGCTGTTCCAAGATTTAATTAATATGGTACCGTATAAATCATACAAATAAACAAGGTATGGCATGGTATGAGAGATGTACAATATTTTTTTTTTTTTTTATTAATTTTATTACAATCCATACAAAGCAATCAAGTTTTTACAAAGAGAAAAATTAAGAACAGATCAATCCCCACCCCTGAGAGAGACAGCAAGCCAAACGGCGTTAAATTTAAGGCTTGGAAACATACCTAAGTTAATAAATTCTCTGTGCCTTTTGAACTTATTTTAAAATATTACTGATTAGATCCTGCCATGTTTTGAAAAAAGTCTGTATGGATCCTCTGACTGAGTATTTGATTTTTTCCAACTTCAAATAATATAACACATCGGTTTCCCACTGACTTAAAAGAGGAGAGTTTGGGTTCTTCCAGTTTATGAGAACAAGTCTACGTGCCAAAAGTGTAGTGAATGCAATCACAATTTGTTTGTCTTCCTCCGCTTTAAACCCATCTGGAAGAACACCAAACACAGCTGTTAATGGGTTTGGAGGGATTGTAAGTCCAAGGCTATCTGAAAGGTAATTAAAAATGTTTGTCCAGAATAATGTTAATTTGGTGCAGGACCAGAACATGTGACCTAGTGAGGCTGGGACTTGGTTACAACGTTCGCAGGTTGGATCATGCCCTGGGAACATTTTGGAGAGTTTTAGTCGAGACAGATGTGCTCGATATATAATTTTGAGTTGTATAATTGTATGCTTTGCGCATATGGAGCTCGAGTGAATTCTCTGCATTGCTACTTTCCACTCCTTTTCTGATATATTAATTGAAAGATCTTTTTCCCAGTGTCCTCTTGGATCTTTAAAAGGGAGGGATTGTAAAATGATTTTATATATTGTAGAGATGGAGTCTAAATCCTTGAGATTGAGCAATATTTTTTCCAGCATGGATGAGGGTGCAAGATGAGGAAAATCTGGAAGGTTTTGTTTAACAAAGTTTCTGATTTGAAGATAGTGAAAGAAATGTGTAGCTGGAATGTTAAATTTGGAATGTAATTGCTCATAGGATGCAAAGACGTTGTCTATATAAAGATCTCTAAGCAAGTTAATTCCAAATTTTTTCCAAATATTAAAAACTGCATATGTTTGTGAGGGTTGAAAGAGGTGGTTCTCTTGCAGGGGTGCCACAGATAGAAGCTTCTCCGTCTTAAAATACTTTCTACATTGGTTCCAGATTCTAAGTGAGTGGAGCACAATTGGGTTATTAGTATATTGCCGATAACGTGTGTTTATTGGAGCACAGAGCAAGGAATACAAAGAAGTACTGCAGGAATTTAATTCTATTGCGGACCAAGCCTGTGTATGTTCTTCTATTTGTGTCCAGGTTCTTATCGCCTGTATATTTGCTGCCCAGTAATAAAACTGGAAGTTAGGTAGAGCCATGCCGCCTTCTGCCTTTTGTCTTTGTAGGGTCGCTCTTTTGATGCGTGGATGTTTTGAATTCCAAATAAATGAGGTTATTGTCGAATCTAATTGCCTAAAAAATGATTTATTAATGTATATTGGGATGTTTTGAAATAAAAAAAGGAGCTTAGGAAGAATATTCATCTTAACAGTGTTAATTCTTCCAGCTAGTGTGAGATGAAGGGTTGACCATCTATGCAAGTCTTGTTTAATTTTTTCCATGCAAACGGCGAAATTTTGTTGATATAGAGCTTTATGTTTACTTGTGATGTTTACCCCTAGGTATTTAAACTGTTCTGCAATGATAAAAGGTAGGGTATCTAATCTAATATTATATGCTTGAGAGTTCACTGGAAAGAGTACACTTTTATTCAGATTAATTCTGAGACCAGAGATCTTTTGAAATTCTGTGAGTGCTGCTAAAACTGCAGGTACAGAATTTTCTGGGTCTGATATATACAGTACCATGTCATCTGCATATAATGAGATTTTCTGTTCCAGTCCTTCTCTGCTAATCCCCTTTATCTGATCAGTATTTCGACAATGTATTGCCAGTGGTTCAATGGCAATCGCAAACAGCAGCGGTGACAAGGGGCATCCTTGTCTAGTGCCACGTTCTAGTTTAAAGTAGTCTGAGCAAATGTTGTTGATGCAAACTGAAGCTTCTAGGTTAGTATACAGTAATTTAATCCATGCACAGATGTTTGGGCCAAACCCAAACTTCTCCAATATAGTAAAAAGGTATTTCCATTCAATCATGTCGAATGCTTTTTCTGCATCTAATGATAATAATATTTCTGGGGTGTTTGATTTAGTTGGTGAGTATATTACATTAAACAGGCGTCGAAGATTGGAAGATAAGTGCCGACCCCTAATAAATCCAGTTTGGTCTTGTGATATTACCGAGGGGAGCACTTTCTCCACCCTTCTGGCTAAGATTTTAGAGAGTATTTTAACGTCGTTATTCAGAAGTGAAATTGGTCTGTATGATGCACATTGTAATAAGTCCTTATTTTGTTTTGGAAAGACAGTGATTAGTGCTAGGCGAAAGGTTTGTGGAAGAGATTGGTTATCTCTGGCTTCTGTAAATGTTGCTAATAAGAGGGGGGCTAGCTGAGCGGAGAATTTCTTGTAAAATTCTGCAGGGTAACCATCAGGGCCTGCTGCTTTCCCGCCTTGGAGTGATTTTATAGCATCTAGTAATTCTGGTAACATCAGAGGTTTATCAAGTTCCTCCGCACTAAAAGCGTCTATTTGTGGTATCTGTAATGTATCCAGAAATGCATTAGATTGTGTATTGTCTTCCTTAAACTCAGTAGTATATAGGGATTTATAGTAGTCTCTGAAAGTGTGCATTATATTTTGGTGTTCGACGATTTTATCTCCGTTCGTACTAGTGATTACCGAGATTGCGTTGCGCACTTCTTGCTTGTGAATTTGTTGAGCTAAAAGCTTATTAGCTTTCTCCCCATGTTCATAGTAATGATGTCTGGATTTGTAAATTAGTTGTTCAGTTTCTTTAGTTGTCAAAAGGTTTAATTCCGAATGTAGAGCCTGCCTTCTCCTATGTAGAGTCTCGCTTGGTAGTCTGGCATGTTCTTCATCTATTTTAGTAATTTCGCTTTTTATATCTGCTACTTTCTTGGCCTTGGATTTATTTCTGTGGGAAAGATATGAGATAATCTGTCCTTTTAAGAAGGCCTTAAGAGTTTCCCAGAGTATCCCTGCAGAGATCTCGGGGGATGTATTTGTCTCTAGAAAGAATTTGATTTGTTTGGATATAAATTCAGTACAATACTCATCAGCTAATAGAAGCGGGTTGAGGCGCCATCTGCGGGGTGAGTGCATGGGGCTTAGTAATTTTAGCTCCAAGATCATAGGTGCATGGTCAGAAATAACAATAGCATCGTATTTGCAAGATTTAATCTTAGGCAAGAAGTTATTGTCTATAAAGAAGTAATCGATCCTTGAGTAACAATGATGTACTGGTGAGTAGAAAGAATATGTTCTTGAATTTGGGTTTAAAAACCTCCAGGGGTCTGATAAGTTGTGATCAGTTATAAACTTTGTAATTATTTTTGCAGTGTTAGATGCCGTTCCCCCTGTGGAGGAGGTCCTATCTAAAAGTGGATTCATAACACAATTAAAATCCCCAGCCATTATAACTTTATGAGTGTTCAGATTGGGAATGGATGCCAACAAATTTTGTATAAATTCCTTATCATCAACATTAGGTGCATAAACATTTATCAAGATCATTTTACAGTTAGATAAGTCTCCCATAACCATTACATATCTCCCTTCAGGATCCAATACTACATCTGATGCTACAAATGGAGCAGTTCTATGTATAAGAATTCCCACACCTCTAGTTTTCTTCGTAAAGCTAGAATGGAACATTTGGCCAGTCCAGTCTTTTTGCAGCCGGAACTGATCCTTGCTTATTAAGTGAGTTTCCTGTAAAAATACTATTTTAGCATTTAGACCTGTTAGGTGAGAGAGTACTTTCTTTCTCTTTAATTCGTGATTCAGGCCTTTAACATTCCAGCTTACGAAGTTAACTGTCCCATCATGGAGACACTGATTCTGAGTTTTTGATGTCATTTTATAGTCTTATTATAATTATAAAGACTGAGAGGATAGATTAGGTATAGATCAGGCCTGCTCTCTTTCTCTCCCCCCCTTAACCCCCCACCCTCCCTTTTTGCCTCCCCAAGTGAGGCTAAAACCCACTTCACACAGTCCCAATCCTCTGACATACCCAGAGACAGAGTACGTCCAAAGCAAAACAAGCTCCAATGCAGCGGCGCTTAAGGGTTAAAAGATAGAGATATCTCTAAAAAGAAAAAAAAAAAAAAAAAAAGAAGAAAAAAAAAAAAAGGAGTTTTACACTTAAAATATATATATAGTCTTCAGCAATTTTAGTGCATTAAGATGATATACCCAGATAATAACCCCAGGGGATGGTATTAAAAAATGTGTCCAGAAGAAGCATAACCAGTCTTAATGCAGTAATAGCAATAACAGTAAACCTAGGGTATGATATTGAACAGTCTCGTTTAGGGTAGAGATGAGATAATTAGAAAAGAAAAACAGAAAAATAAATAAATAGATAAATAAATAATTAAGCACAATAAAACATAAACAGATAGCGCCCTAGTAATACTAAGTAATAATGAGAATATATGCTGATAAAAACCCGTATTTTAAAACGAATAGATCAGACAAAAGATTATTAATCTTTGCTTCATCGTTTTAACCGCCATGACTCACTATTATGTATCAGAATAGTCCCGGGATCAGCTTTCTTAATTCTTTTTCTGCTTCTTCCTTGCTAGCGAAGACATAGAATTGACCCTGCCATTCCACTTTCAGTTTTGCCGGATACAGGAGGCTGTATTTCACACTGGCTTGCCATAGCCGCTGTTTAATATTATAGAAGGATGCGCGTTTAGTAGCTGTTGCTGGAGAGAAGTCAGGGAAGATAAGAATGCGGTTATTTTCAAATATAATATCTTCCTTGTTTCTGAGGAGTGCCATCACCTCTAGCTTGAATGATAATCGTTCAAAACGAACTATAAAAGATCTTGGTCGGGGTCTGACGGTGTTTGGTCCGCGTACGCGGTAAGCCGCTGCTATCTCAGATTCTGCTTTAAAGTCGTCCCCGATTATTTTAGAAAAAAGTTCAGTTGCGAATTTCACAGGGTTTGAACTTTCTCGATTCTCCGGCAGACCTTCAATTCTGACATTATACCGTCTACTGCCATCTTCTAAAGCAGCCAGTCTGTCTCCAAATTTTTCTCCGAGTTTTTTGCATTCGGAACTAACATTTATTGCTCTTTCTTCGGCACTGGCAGCTGAATGTTCGACCATTTCAATCCGATTCGTGAATGTTTCCTTGAGATGCTCCAATTGATCAGTAAGCGTGCTCAATTTAACCGAGTTTTCCTGAATGCGCTCTTCAATTTTTCCCAGCACCTGTCGAAGCTCAAGTTGCACCTCTTGACGCAGCCTTTCATTTGCCTGTTGGAATTCCTGTCGCAGCTTTTCAGTTGCCTGTTGGATTTCCTGTTTCAGGCTCTCATGTGCCTTTGCCCTTGCTATCTCATTAGCCTTCTCGCTTTTCTTTATGTCTTGCGTGAGCTCAACGAGCAACACCTTCAGTTCAGACAGTTCAATTGTGCTTTCTTGTACCGTAGATGAAGCAGCAGACTTTGCTGTAGCCGGTGTCCCCGCTGCTACAGGCTCGCGTAATTGCGCAATTGAAGCCGCGGACTTCGAGGCCCTTTCCAGTTTCATGTGATCTTCTCCAATCGGCGAGCTATCCAGATCTGCACTCACGATCGCACCTTCGCTCCCCTTTTCGCTCTTAGTCGGCGACGATGTAGCGGACCGTGGTCCCGAGGAGTCTGTGCTTTCGCCCATCTGATCCAGGTCTGTCTCTGAAAGGCCGTATCTGGAACCGGGGCTTGCTGATCGCAGCTTGGGTGTAGCTTTAGTTTTCGATTCTTTCGAACCCCCCTTCTTGTTGGCCATGTTTATATGTGCTTACATATACTGTAGCAGTCCCTCTCGGGTTGAATAAATACAGGATATCTCAAGATAATAAGCAAATAATATGAAAAATAACACCACTGCTAGCGGAGCTCCACTTCAGACGTCCATCTCTCGCATCGGACGAGACCAACCAAGCACTGGATGTTAAAATATTGTACATCTCACATCAGTGAGTATGAATATTTTAACATCCAGTGCTTGTATGAAATGTGTAAAAGTGATTAGTTAATACAAATAATATTAGCTTAGCATTTTTTGTTTTTGAAATATATTAGGCACTAAGTAAATTCACAATAAGTAGTCAGTTAAAACAACATTTCATGTTCATTTAAATGAGTAACATGTTTCAATCATGTTGTAAAAGAGCAGTGTTTATTTCACTTTTGCTACACTAAAAAAATCTAGTATAAAAAAGTATATTTATAGTATAACTAAATGTTTTAAAGAGGTGGATAAAAACATTTGTAGCAAAAGATCAAATAACAAGCCTGTAATTCCAAGTAATAAACATTAAAACAAGTAAACTCAACTATTTCTGCAAGTTTTAAAAAAATAAACATGCTCCTAATAACCATTTTGTTTGCTTCAAGTGAAATATATTCATGTATATTTTTACAAATTTCTCACTTTAATGACTGTACCTTTTCAACTTATCATAGTTTTCTCTCTTGTAGTCCCCTTGTTGTATCTGTTGTTTTGTGTCTGCTAGCTCCAAGGTTAGCCTCTGTGTTCTAATATCTAAATCAGATCGTATTCTTCTTTCTTCTTCATAGCTCTATAAATTAAACATATTATTGACCATAAGGGCATTTTTTTACAGTTATATTTGTAAACGGAATGTAGAAGTTTTAAGAGATTAGCTAATAAACTGAAAGTTACTGATAGTCCCAACATCTAGATATAAAATGTCACTTGGAATTTTGCTAACTCAAACTTTTGTTCATCTAAATAATTATAAATAAATGAGGAAGTCAACAAATATGAGTGTTCTTTAGGCAGTCTGTCTAAACCTAATGGTTGCTGATTTACTTGAACATATTATACAAATACAGCATTAAATCTAAGCAGGAGACTATTAAAATATTAGATAAAAATAGAGTTCCCACATATAGTGTCAGACTTTTAAAATTTAGAAATTCCTCAAATCTTGCTCAAGTTGAAGATTCTCCTCAAATTAGATGCCAAATATTATTCAAGTAATGTTATTTATTATCCTTTTTAAAGTATTAAATACTGGAGCATGGGGAAATTCTACAGTGTCTTCAATAATGTTTGGGACAAAGACAGATTTCTCCTTGATTTTCCCCTCTGTTCCAAAGCTTACAATTAGAAATTAAACAATTCAGACTCAATTAAAGTGAACAATGCACACTTTCATTTAAGGGTATTTGTATATATTTTGGTCAACCAATGTAGACACAAAACCCAAACCAATTTCTGAGAACCAAAATGTTTTGGACAAGCAATGGCAGGTAAATTAAAGCTATCATATTTAGTACTTTGTTGCAGATCCCTTGAATGCAAAGACTGCTCAAAGCTGCGATTCACAGACATCGCCTGGGGGCTGAGTGTTTACTCCGGTGATGCTCTGCCAAGCCTGTAATGCAGCCATTTTCAGCTTCTGCTTGTTTAAGGTAAATCAACAAAAAAAATATGTCTTGTCACAAACATTATGCAGGGCACTGTATAAACACCTCTGCATACATTCATCAACTAAAGTGTGTCAAGTACTCACCTCCATTAATGACTTAAGCTGATTTCTGTAGGTCCCCAGTTCATCTGATAAGTTTTTTTTTTTTTCTTGCAGCTCAGCCACTTCTTCTTTTAAAGGATGAACCACCTCATAAAACCGAACCTATAATGATTATACATTTTGTCTTTGTTACATACATGCATACACATAAACACAATTTATCACATAACCATAATACAAGGTGTCATTTTAGATATTTCTATATCTATTCAATAAATTTCTGCGTTCACTTTTTCCAAAACAGTGTCAAAGAGTTTAGCAATCTAAGTTCTGAAATGAATAGTGACACAAAACCTTCTATTGACACATTAACTTTATGTATCACAAACATTAAATGTTTAATCTTAGTAATTCATGTAAAATGCAATCATAATTCTAAACAAATTAAAAACAAAGTACTGCATTTTATGTAAGTAGGCAAGAACCACATACCACTTATAATGTTTTTTCCCTATAAATATTTATTACTGAGTTGTATAGCTTGCAAAGTGTTGGTTGGGGTGGTTGTGGCAATAAATAATTAGATAATAGTAGCAATAAAAAATTATAAATTTGAATTAAAAAATGATAGTTTCCTAACCTGTTTATCTAGGCCAGGGTTGTGGGAAAGCTGGAGCCTATCCCAGTAAGCCTTGGGTGCTAGGCAGGAAACAATCCCTGGATAAGCCTTGGGTGCAAGGCAGGAACAATCACTGGACGGGGCACTAGTTCATCGCAGGGCAAACACACACTACAGCCAATTTAGCATTTCCAGTCCACCTGACCTACATCTCTTTGGACTGTGGGAGGAAACCGGAGAACCCAGGGGAAGCTCACAGAAATGAACATGTAAACTCCATGCAGAGAGCACCTCAGATGTGTCTATTTGTTTTAAGGCAGCAGGTCATTGTCACAGTGCCGTCCAAAACTGATATTATAAAATAAGAATACCATTTTACAACAAGAAAGGAATGCACACTTTTTTCTTTTACTTAATTACAATAAAGCCACAAAAAGGAATATCTACAAATTTTAAATTACCTATACATACGTATGACCTGTACACAAAAAAGGCCTATAGATTTTTAATTGAATTTTCTGACTTGTTACAAATGGAAGGTCAGAATATGCTAGTTAGCTTTCAATTACACGTTAAATTATTGAAAGGGGGTTATAATTACATTTGTTTTTGTGATGAACTGTGTTATTTTCCTAAAGGCAGCATCAAACGTATACAAGTTTTAGATTGAAGGCTTGTCATATTTAAGGACTGTAGATTGCTTTTATGTGTTCACACTGATTCCAAGTTACATACAGCAAGGTGCATAAGGTGATATTGTCACATGTGCTGAATGAACATCTACCCAATCGTATTTTGACACTCAATTATTGTTAAGACACTGAAATAATAACAGGAGATAAGAGGAATACTACTCCAATGTAAACAAACACCATAAACAATTCAGCTGCAGTGTCTCCCCTTGAAAAATTCACAGGAATTTAATAAATTCATTTAAATTGCATCAAAAATAGATGTCACAATGCCTTTACTCCTGCCTAGAATGAGTGCCTATATTTTACTGAGCAGGCTGCCCACATTTTAATGGTGGGAAAACACTGACTCCCAGAAAATCACTAAGGAAAATGACTCAGGCACTTGTACCTATTCAATACACTGGCTTCTGACAAAATGCTACACTAGTGAGTTGATACAAGAAGGTTGGAAAGGCTGAATAATGCATTGTGGCACTAAGATTTGTCAATTAAATATATGGAAGTACTGTAACTTTCTTGACCAAAACTCTCTTCAGTAGACTAATATTCTAGTAGTAGTATTCTAATATTCTAGTATTCAATATCTCTATGTATTTGTTTTACCCAAATGACATATGCTAATTATTTATTAATCTATGCATAAATTCAACATTAAATCACTTCACTATCTTCTAGTTATGTGGCACTAAGATTTGTCAATTATATTATAATTGACAAATTATAATTTTATAATTTTGTAATCCTCATTCTCATAAAGTTGAAAGTGGTTAAGCCACCCAATTACCTTACAGAACTTATTTATTTTTATACTACATAGAGTATACTGTAATCTCAATATTCAGCGATGCATAACACTGCAAGTATAAACAAAACTAGTATTGGAGGTGCAAAGATTCTGGAATTATTTACCAACCAGTATTAGAAAAGCCCTATCGATCACAAAATACAGCATACTATATACAATTAATGTTGCTGCCATTGCCGTTTACACAGATTTCTTTACTGATTTTTAGTTGACTATAGTAATTATACTGATTGTCTTTAATACATTTTTCCTATCGTCTGAGTAGCCTTTACTAGATAAACTTTAGATAATTTCAGAACAAATGGTGAGTTTACAATAACAAAAACCAGAAACTACAAACAAACAAAGCATCACCAAGGATATTACTTCCATTTATGAACTCAAATAAGTACCTGAAAGAGAAAGAAGAGGGGAGAGCTAACATGCTGCTACACTGATATATCTTGGTCATTTATATTCTTTTATCATTAAAAGCTTTGTATGCCATTGAAAGAGTGGCAAAAGGTGCAGTGTTCAATTTGTCCTACACTAGGTGCCTCTGATATGTATCATGCGCAGCAAACTGGGAGAGGATCTAGAGGCCAAACCAGGACACACTGGGGGCTTCTCCTATCTTGGCTAACTTGGGATCACCAGGGAATCCCTCATAAGTATGTGAAGATTTTTTCTAAAGATAGGGTAGCTTGATCCGTCCAATCCAACACTTTGATACTCTTACTAGGATAATAATCCTACCAGTCTGATCATGAGCAAAGGAAAGAAACTGAAACTGCAAGTAATTTTTAAAATTTGTGCTCCAGAGATACATCTCAGAGAACTTTAATGAAAAAACTAATGCAAAAATGCAGCCTAAAGCAAATAAACTAAACAAGACTACAGCATACTGTATTTTGTTTATCCCTAAAAGATCTGAAGCTGCATTATGATTGTCAATAATGCAAGGCAGTGGAGTCTGTTCTCATTAGGCCACTGCAGTCCTAAAGGAACAAACTAAACATTTAAATGAGGGAGGAAACAGACAAAATTTGTAAAAGCTTATCAACACAGAATCAGCTTTAACTGAATTCAGACCTACAGCAGTTAGTCTGACATTATTGCATTCAGCTTTAAATCTCTGACATTTAATACTCTTGTTTGGCATTAATTATGTAACAGATGGGAAACACACAACATATAGTGCACAAACCCACATATAAATGTTTACTTACAGACACATATTCATGTATAGACAAGTGGTCCTCTGGAAGATCTTTCAACTCAAAGTACTTTTCTTCTGTAAGGTCCAGATCTCGAAGACTACGACGAATATCTCCTGTCTTTTCTCTAAGCTGTAAATTAGTCTCCTCTAATTGCTTCTGTCGAAGTAAAATACTGTCCATTTCTTGTTTTCTTAAAGCTTGTTGCTTTCTGTCAAAAAAAAAGGATTTATTAATGTGGATTGTTTTGAGCAGGTTTCTTTTTGTTTTCCCCTGGGGAGATATTCTTGTTTTTCACCATTGTCATACTCTTCTGGGATTTCAGAATAAACTATTTAATTCTAAAGGTTTTTAGTTGGAATGATTTTCTCAAAAATAAATATCTGTTTCCATTTTACATCCACATTTCATGTCCTTATATCTCCAATATACTGTATAATGCCAATAAAGTAAATGAATAATGAACTGAACTAAACTGATTTATAAAACTAAAAATCACAAGTAAAATTCATCAAAAGACGTATGAACAGAAACACTACATACTTAATGAACATTTACAAAGATTTTAATTCTACCAATACTAATTGTAGTTAAACGAAAACCTAGTCACTGGGTTTGCACAAGCCAGTGTGGTTTTAGTGCAAGTCCCAAACTCATGTAAACTGGGGAGGGTTGCATTAGGAAGGGCATCCCACAGAGTGAGGAGAATAAAGTTGGAAACTGAAGATGTAATGTTAAATATCATCAGTGCATATGCTCTGCAAGTGGGATGTGAGATGGAGGAGAAAGAAGATTTCTGGCATGAGTTAGATGAAACGGAGAGTATACACAAAAAAGAAAGAATGGAAATTGGAACAGATCTTAATGGGCACATTGGTGATGGGAACAGCGGTGATAAGGAGGGTGATGGGCAGGTATGGTATTAAGGAGAGACATGTTGAAGGGCAGACATTGGTTGACTTTGCAAAAATGATGGAAATGGCTGTGGTGAATATAATACTTTAAGAAGAAGGAGGGACACGGGGTGACATATAAGAGTGGAAGAAGGTGCACACAGGTGGACTATGCCCTCTGTAGGAGATGAAATATGAAAAAAGATTAGTACTGTAAGGAGGTGGCAGGGGATAGTTTAGCTAGACAGCATCGACTGGTGGTATGCAATATGAATTTCGAGGTGAAAAAAGAGGAAGAGAGTGATAATGGTTCAGAGGATCAGGTGATGGAAACTGAAAGAGGAAGGCTATTGTGTGAAATTCAGAGAGGAAGTGATACAGGCGCTGGGTGGTGGTGAAGACATGATAAATTACTGAAACACCACAGCTGAAGTGGTAAGGGAGAGAGCTAAAAGGGTGCTTGGTGTGACATCTAGACAGAGGAAGGAAGACAAGGAAACCTTGTGTGGGAATGAGGAAGCACAGGAAGGCATAAAAAGGAAGAGGTTAGTGAAAACTAATTGAGATAACCAGAGAGATGACAAAAGCAGACAGGTATACAAAGAGATAAGGTAAAAGGTGAAGAGAGAGAGGGTGAAGGCTAAGAAAAAGGTGAGCTAGATGAGAAGATAGACACAAAGTATGGAGAAAAGCACTTGTACCAACTGGCCAGACGGAGCAATTGAGAGGGGTAGGACATGCTACACATCAGAAAGGAGAAAGGATGCAGATGGAAATTTACTGACAAGAAGGGAGAGTGTATTGAAAAGGCAGAAGGAGCAATTTGAAGGACTTATGAATATAGAAAATGAGAGAGTGTAAGTTGAATGGAGGGGAGAGAGTAAATCACAAAGTACCGAGGATCAGCAAGACTGATGCGATTGAAGCTATGAACAGGAAAAGCAGTTGCCTCGGGCAATATACCAGTGGAAGCATGGACAATGTTAAGTTGAGATGGTAATAGCTTCAAATTAGATTGCTTAATAAAATCTTGAAAAGTGAGATGATGCCCGAGGATTGGAGAAGGATTAATTAGTACCAATTTTCAAGAATAAGAGATATGTGCAGAGCTTCGGTAACTACAGGGTTATAAAGTTGATCAGCCACACCATGAAGATATGGGAACGAGTGATGACAGATGCTAGGCTGAGAGGAGAGGTAATGATTTGTGAGCAGCAATATGGTTTCATAGCAGGAAAGAGTACCGTAGATGCGATATTTGCTTTAAGAGTGTTGATGGAGATGTAGAGAGAAGGTCAAAAGGAATTGCATTGCGTGTTTGTGGACTTCGAGAAACCGTATGTTAGAATGCCGAGAGTGTAGTTATGGCACTGTATGAGGAAAGTCGGAATTAACAGAAAAGTATGTTAGAGTGATACAGGATGTGAATTTGTGCAAGAGCAGAACAGCATTATATTCACACAAGAAACTGTTAATTTCATGCTGGCCAATTAAAAAAAAATGAAATTCAAAAATTATGTTTTATAGTTAGACCAGTGAATAGTGAACTTTTTAGACTACCAGTGACTTTACAGCTGTGAAAATTTAAACATATAGTAAAACATAACCATACTAGTGTTAGTCTCACAGTTTGGATCACTAAAAGAAAAATGAATTCTTCTTTTTTTATTAAATTTTATTTTCCAAAACCCAGAACATTACAGTGGCATTCAAAAGATCAAACATACTATAACAACATAAATGAAACATACCTTTTTACTCCAAATTAATTATAATCAAAACAAAAGAAAAAAATACAAAGAAAAAACAGAAAAAAAAGAAAAAAAAAACAAAAAATGAATGCTGACTTGAATCAGATAATTATACAACTGATACTTTCAAAAATGTGACATCCTGCAGTAGAAACAGAAGAAAGCAAGCTCCCAACCACTACCTGAAAAATGAGATTATTAGATACATGTTGGTTCTAAAAATAGATGGCATGATGGTAAATATCAATGAGTTAAACAATTTTCGTGGTAGCAAACTAACATAATCAACAATAACAATGTTTACTTTGCATATTTTCATACAATACTTGCAGCTCAAAGTGTTTTAAAGAAAAAATACAATTCCTAAAAAAATCCTGCTTAGAAATCATAACACAGTTACTATTTAATTGTTAACCACAAAATGTTAATGTTTCACAGTCTGTTTAACAGTCAGTCATTGTCTAACCCACTTTGTCCTAAACAGGGTTGCAGGGGTCTGTTGGAGCCTATCCCAGCCAGCAAAGGGTGTAAGGTAGGGAACAAACCCTGGATAGGGTGCCAGGCCATCGCAGGGCACACACATACATATACCAAGCACACACTAGGGCTGATTCAGAATCAACATTTCACCTAACCTGCATATCTTTGGACTGTGGGAGTAAAGTGTTTAATATTACTACTTAAAATATTTAACTATACCATCTTGGGTTGAAATGCCTTTATGTCACTTGAAGATAATACAGCACACTAAAATTGGAAAATATTACATTTCCTTCATAAAATAAAGAATTAAAATATTATGGTGTATAAGCACTTAGGATCTCTTTATAAATAATCAGTAAAACATGTAGACTTCCAGCCACATACATTTCTCTGTCTTTCTTGCATTTAATAGCTCACACCAGATGCTTATAAGTCTAGCCCCGGTAGTTACACATGGACCACAGTCATACACATTTCCCAAACTTTTTCATTCCTGCACTATATATCCCGGACTTGTCACTGCTCCTCTTCCTATTATGGTGTTCCTTGTCAAATCAGCCTATGCAGTACACTGGATGTTCAGCAGATGTCACTGGTCTTCTGTTTCTTTAAACCATGTTATTTCGTTTGCCTATCACTTCCACATAAGAAACCCATGAGCACAAGTCAGTTTTCCACTACCTCAATTTTTTTGAATTTAAACAATGTATCAAGTCATAAGCTTTCAATGAAAACCAAGATTAAGGTTCAAGCCCTAGTAGTTTGTGTGTAATTACGTGACAGGAGAAAAGACCATAGCAAGTAATACACAGATATTTGTCAAACATTGACAATGTAAACCCAAAAAAAACCTATCCCATTTTCATTGATTTATTTTTTTTATTTTTTTGCGAATGACTTAACTATCATTGCTGCTTCACTGCACAGTGGTTCAACTCGGGTTCACTTATGCCTTCATGTTTTTTTACAATCAATTTCACAATCAGGAGCCACTGCTCTACCACACATTTGACATGAATAAACAGGGTAAAAGTTGAAGGGTTGGTTAGACTTTACATGGCAATTAAATATTAAATATGTGAGCATTATAGAAGTTGAACAAAAAAAAATCATTGTGCTACTGAATTTTTAAAGCCTTATAATTTCAAGAAACTCTATGAAAAAGACATTAAAAATACTGTGGTACTTGAGTTATTTAAGCAAATATTACATGTTTGGCTGCCTCAGTGTTAAAAAATCAGCTTACAGTATAATTTAAAAATACTAACCTATTCTCTTCTTGTTGAATTTTTAGTTGGCTATCTAGTCGTACTGCCAAAAGCTGTTTCTGATGAAGAGCATCATTCAGTTTCTCTTCTAACTCTTCCATCTGTAAACAAATATGCAAATAAAAATACATCAAAACACAAAAAAAGATCTTAAGTAAAAACAAACAATAGTCACATTTAAAACAGTACACTCAGAATTGAAATAAATTCACTGAATAAGAAGAAAAACATAATTTACTAACCTAGTACCCAGACCAACTGAAAATCTATAGGGTGACCTGAACACAGCTGTGCATAGGAGATGCCCTTGTAATCCAACAGATCTAGAAATTTTAAGCAAGGAGGAGTGGGCAAAAATTGTCCAGATATGCCAAAACTGATAGACTCTTACCCAAAAAATATTACTTTAGGGGCTCTGCACACTAATGCAACCAGGTTTTTGTATGATTTGTTTTTCCTTCAATAAACAGTTTTTGTTTTGTTTTCACCTTCTTTGTATAGATTGCAGTTCTGCAATAAAGGTGGAATACGTTCAGACAGAATTGAACTTGGTTTCATTTTTTTTATTACACAAACTCCACAATTTTCACAGGGTGTTTGTAGACTTTGTATATCCACTGTACAAGTGATTTAACTAATGTATGTTGATTGTTTTATTAGTTTAGTAACAATCTTAAACATGTAGTATAAGTTTAATTATAGGCTGAATCAATTTCATATCGTGCTTACAGAGGTTCTGACCAAGGAAAAACAATCTAGTAAATGTCATTCACAAATTGCATGCCCAGGTTTCTATTCATGACTGTTTCACAGCAGTACAAATATCATGCCAACGAACATAAAGTTAACATCATATTCAAGTTGCCTAGGAGCAGTAGAAGAGCAAACAAAACCTACTACAGTAAAATCCAAATATCTACAGTATATAAAGTAACTAATAATAATAATAGCAGCTAGTTATTAAGTTGTTTCAGATATGATAAAATATAATTGCCAGAGTAAACAAGTTAAAGCTGTGATATTATGTGATGGGCTAGATTATCTATTGTAATCGATCCAGAGCTGTTATCAGTGTTTGGAACACACCACCTACAGACAAAGCACTGTTCCTACAAACACTGTTCTGCACAAAAAGAAGAAAAAAATTAAATAGACCTGCAGAAAAAATTGCTTAAATACATGCAGGAGAAATGGACTGTCAGTGATAATACATACATACATGCATACAGACAGACAGGAAAGTCATCCATACTTGACTACTGACATTTATAGAACTAATAAGGATTATGCTGAATCACCAAATGTAGCATTCTATAGGAAAACGTCTGTATAGTTTCTACAATTTATTTTTTTCATTTCAAAACTAAACAGAACAACTTAATTCATGTCCTGATTAATAATAACATTGTAAAAAGGGCAATAAAACTTTAGCATGCCTAAAACATAACCTGGAATTTAATAATACAGATTAACAATACAACTGGATATAAATCACAAAGAAATAACTAATATATTTAAGAAATACTATAATTACTTGTATTCTTCAAAGTGTAAATAAAGAAGGTGAGGCTCAGTCCTGGGAGGTTTTCGATAAAGCACAAATATCTCAGCTCGCTTTTCTTTGTACAAAAGAGCTTGTTAAACTGCTGAAGCTGATTGAAACTCAAGATGCCATTAACTCATTGTAAATCAGAAATGCTACAGGTCCACATGGCAAAAAAGTTTTTAACATAGTGCCATTATTGTTATTAATATTTGAAACTATAGAAAATAAAATACTACTAAAAGCATTACAGAAATTGTCCATTAATGTCTTTCTAAAAAAAAAAAAAAAAGAAAAGAAAGACTTGCTTCAATTTGAATTATCTAGACCAGACTCTAATAATGAATAATGATACTAAGATGATGGAAAAAATTCAGCTAAAAGAATAAAGTGCTTCACTCATTAATATCACAAGATAACTGAAGCCAGATATTTAGTATCCACTCTTCAGCACTTGTTTAATGCAACATATTCACCTTCAGATTCTGAATCTGCACAGTTCTCTCTCTGGATGCAGAAAGTGCCTTTCATAAAGTTAAAAGGTATATCTAATGTATTGCAAATTTAAATATGGCTCCAATATGTCTGCAAAGATTCGATTACTTCATACTAGCTCAGAAGCCTTATTGCATATTAATTATATGCTCTTGGTTTGCCTCAAATTAGAATGCAATCTCAGACAAGGGCATCCTTTATGACTAATGCTGTTTGCAACTGGTATTGAACCACTACCTATTTGTCTCCAGATACAGTCAGCGATAAAGGGGATCGAGGGGAAGAGATGCACAGAAAACATCTCTTTACACTGATGATATGGCACTTTATATGTAAGACCAAAATTCATCTATGCCATTAGTATTAAAACTGCTAGGGGACCTTTACCAAATTCAAAATTAATATGAAAAATGTGTTCTTTTCATTGAATTCTCTCATACTTCAGAGCAGGTTAGATAACCTTTCAATGATTTCATCAGGACATTTTAAATATTTTTAATTATTATTAATACAATAGATGTAAAGATCACTTTAGACACAACTATGGTTATACTATGGAAGTACTGTTAATAGATGGTCCTCCCTCCAAACTATTTATCTGGAAGAATCAATTTTGTCAAAAGCTCCTGTATTACTTACCAAGCATCTAAATATATATCAATAAATCCTTCTTGAAGAAGTTGTGAAGATGACTTGTCAGTGCAATAAAGATAAAGTTGAGTTAAATTAACACACTTGAACATAACTGGAGTCTGAGCACAAATTAATCAAAATATTTTTATCCAGGTATATGTTTATTTTGACATTCCAAAGTCTAGCAGTATTACATTATGAAGGTACGGAGTCTTCTAAATTGTTTACCATAAGGATTTCATTTGCAGTTGATGCAATGAGTGAGCAGCAATAAAATTCCACTATCAATTCCGATTTGCATAAGTAATTAGTGGGTTGCACTGTTCTTCAAATTTTCAGTGATTATGGTTTTCTGATGTCATCAAACTTCACAAAATATAAGGACATGTTTCAGTCCTTGAGAAAGGACTGTAGAATAATTGTGTTTCTGAAATACATTGGAAATTATTTGCCACTTTGAAACTACAGAACCTTTCTAGAAACTAAATAGATGCAAAGTATATACAAATATAAAAAAAAGATTTTTAAGTGACACGATTTTATTCAAAAATGCACTATAAACAATTTTTTTTCTTGTACTAAGATTTTGCTGATCATATGTGACTAAAAATAAAATCAAAGAATTAATTTAATTCAGTTAACATGTATAGATTCATTAAAGTGAAATTTCTAACCAGCTTAACTATGGAAATGGGATATCATATAAAAGGTGATTAAATTATGTAGGATAATGGTAATAATTAGAGAAATGTTCAAATTATAACAGTCATTTTTTATCATTTAAGGAATCTATCCATTTTAATGAAATTAATTCTTTTATGGGTGCCCATATTAGTCACAAATGACCAACAAAACCTTGGTATAAGAAAAAAATAGATATAGTTTTACTTTTTAGTGCATGTTTTTTATAAAATTGTGTCACTTAAACTTTTTTTTTTTTAATATATATTTTTAGCCACCCAAATGCCACACAGTCCTCGGCACATTACGAAAACTATGACTTGGATGGGAAGGTGATTTGACAGAAATGACAATAGCGACAGAGTGGAATCTAACCTATGGCTTTAAATTGAAATGTAACATTCCTTCATGTTCATTTCTTATTTCAGAAAATCCTAACTATACTGATACCTTACACATGTGAAGTACTGGAAGTGCGCGTTTGTCTATTAGAGAATTAAACCCTCAATCATTCTTAGAAAAGCCCAACACTTCATCCACTGAGCCAATATTGGCAAATCACTGAAAAGAGTATTCCACCAAATTTGTATATAAATGATGAAAAATTTTAACCCAGACAAACAGACTGGGCAAGATGAATAAAACTGCAATAATAATAAAAAAAATGGCACTGAAAATAGCATATACCATTTCACTTTTAGACTGCCATAGACCTGGGGTCTTGTGTATAAACGGTGCATATGCACAAAAATGTTGCGTACACGTGTTACCACTCTCACTTTGAGATGTAGAAAAACAAGGCTTGGTGTAAAGCCATGCACATTTTCATAGCAGCCTCCCCACTTGCGTATGTAAGTTTCTATTTGGTTTTGCAAATTGGCAGCACCCAGCGTCAAAGCAATGCTACTGTTTCTGTGGTCCGGTTTTGTAATTAACTGTATATCATTTACAAATTTAATTCACTTGATCATAATCATTCTGTAACAATATAATGGTGCATGGAATGGCCAAATTATTCCAACTACCATGGCTGCTTTAGTGTTGTTAGAAGATATCGGAAATGGAAGAATTAGAAGAGAGCACATATTTATAGATGATGATGACTGGCTTCTAAGCCGATTTTGATTTCCAAGAGCTATCCTCTTGGAGCTGTGCGCTGAACTTCCGCTGGCTTTACAAAAGCAGACTTTAAGGAACTGTGCTGTACCTGCTCCTTTGCAAGTCCTGTCCACTCTCAAGTCTTTAGCCACAGGTGCTTTTCAACGTGAACTTGCTGAATGATCAGGTATTTCTCAGTCTTCAAGTCACACCATGCCAGCTGTACAGAATGGTATTATCCGTTTGTCATTCAGATATACAAAATTTGCTTACACTGTGATTGAACTGGGAAACATCAAAGAGCAATTTACAGCAACTTCCAGTGTTCCAAATGTAATTGGAGTTGTCAACTGCACACAGATTGCCACTGCAACAGTGCTGGACAAGTTACATCAAGTAGAGATGAATCACCAAAAGAATGAACTGGCATCAAACACAACAGGAGAACCTATAAAAATGGCAACTTCGTACAGTCGCAGGTGCTTTTTCCAACTAGTGCAGCAAAAGGCAAGCAATCCTTTTAAGAATAAAGAGCAGAAAATCGATGTGATGAGGCACTCTGCACCAAAACCATACTATAAAGGCTATTTCAGAGAATGAATTTGCTTATGTAAATAGAAAGCATTTCCACTCCATTAATGTGCTGCTCTATAGTGCACAGAACCTGTGTCACATTGTGCAAGCATGTAGCATGCTGTATACATAATGTGGCACAGAATCATGACTTGTCTGTACCTGAAGAGACGCTGTATGATGAACCTGACCCTGACCCACCAAATGATGTAATTAGCAGAATGTAAAAACAGGTAATCAGATGCAGCATTTATTTTTTAACCAATTCACTTAATTTGTGGTCAATATCACATAATACAGCCCTTATATTCCTTAGTTCATTGGTCACATTTCTTACAGCATCCAGTATTGCATTCTGTGACTCAGAACAGCACCCATCTGCACACAGCCAGATGATTGCCAAGCGGTTTCTAAGGCAGCGGTGTATGTGCAGCCAGTGCCTGAAGACATGCTTGGCACAGCAGCACAATCACTACCTGACCATCACATGCGGGTGAGCTTCTGTAATACTGTCTGAAACAGGGCTGCGACTGGCACTTACACATCGACTGTGATATCTGACCACTTCTTTTTTATTTCTAGCACTGTGCGACTTTCTGAACTTGAACTTTTAAGTGTCTCTGCCATGTTTTTGTTGCTTATAACACTGCTTAAGCCAACAAATAGTAAATTTTTCCTTGCCTCCACTTTGCATTCACAGAAATTATTTTTTTCACGTGTTTTTGCCATTGACTTTTTACTAAACACAGAACAGAAGGTGATATGTATATTCATTTGCATATTATGCAAAATTATGGGAGGAGTCAGTGTGGGGTGGTAGGCACATACACGTGGGTCACATTTCACGCTGACCAGGATTTATGAAGCGGAAGTGTGTGGAAGTTGGCTTACACATGGTTTTGTGTATCTGATTTTTTTGTGTGTACACACATTTCCACTTTTGTCCGTAAGCCATGTTTTAGTGTGAATTCTACACACAGCGTTATACATGAGGCCCCAAGACATCAAGTTAAATTGCATTTTGATCCTTAAGATAACGGTGGTAAGGTCAAATCTGAGCTACCCTGGTAAAACTGCAGACTTCCATGAGGTTTCAGTAACATTTATTGAAAATTTACAAGGCTATAAAACAATTGATGGATAAATGAATAAAAATTCTATTTGTCCCCAAAGTGAAATTATGAAGCTCAAGAAAAATACAACTATTAAAAGAACAACAAAAACACACATACACACAAACTTCTGGCTTGGGTAATATGGCACATATGAAAGTTTGCATACTTAGAATGTCTTCTTTTCCTGTAGCCAGCTATGAGTCTTACTATTCTTGAATTGCCACATAATGTCTTCTTTCAAGAATTCTTCTGCAGTACGTTAGAAATACTCCTAGTTTTAAGATCTCAATATAATGATTTTCTGGGAACTGTTAGCAGTACAGAACTGTTTTACTCCTGTATAGTTGA
Organism: Polypterus bichir lapradei; assembly: GCA_026402145.1. Classification (NCBI taxonomy): domain Eukaryota; kingdom Metazoa; phylum Chordata; class Cladistia; order Polypteriformes; family Polypteridae; genus Polypterus; species Polypterus bichir. The sequence continues at coordinate 17,517,504 of JANRMT010062833.1, read as the reverse complement.
TTTAGAGGTGCGTTTTAAGTTTGCTGCCTTTGTTAAAAAGGATTACTTACAATCAGCTTCAATTTCTACACTGACTCTGTTTCTAAGATTTACCAACATATAGCCTGTTATTCTTATTTGAACAGCTAAAAAAAACTGTAGACTATAACATCACAATTTCCTGAATAGAAATAAG
>JANRMT010062833.1:17443402-17507329 GCA_026402145.1 Polypterus bichir lapradei | reverse complement strand
CAACAAATTGTGTAAGAATGTTCTGTGACCTTTGGATGAAACTGAGCTTATTTTTTCTAACCGCTTCTTTGAAGCTCTCTGTTATAAAAATGCAACTCACCCCCCTATGGGGGGCTTTTTGCACTTAGTCTCTGTAAGGCCAAGACCCTCTACTCAACAAATATAAATAAATAAAAGAATTCTGCTTGTTTGATTAGGTGTCTGCCTGCTGTTGTCTCGACTTCGTCCACACTAAAAAGAAAGAAATATTTAAAAAGAAAGAAAATGGCAGACTTGGCAGTTAAAGTCACACTGAAGCATTATGGAAGCATAAAACTGTTGATATTAAGGAGCCCCAGCAGCATTTTCTGACATACTGTACCTCTGGTAAAAGCACTGGTTAGTGGAAATAGCTCAAAAGTTGACAGAAATCTACGCTTGGTTAACCTAACTGAAACCATACTGAAGTTATAACTGACTACTAATGAAAGTCCCAAATTCAGTATCTCGGAAAATTAGAATATCAATTAAGACCAATGCAAAAAAAGGATTTTTAGAAATGTTGGCCAACTGAAAGGTATGAACATGAAAAGTATGAGCATGTACAGCACTCAATATTTAGTTGAGGCTCCTTTGGCCTGGATTACTGCAGCAATGCGGCGTGGCATGGAGTCGATCAGTCTGTGGCACTGCTCAGGTGTTATGAGAGCTCATGTTGCTCTGATACTGGCCTTCAGCTCTTCTGAATTGTTGGGTCTGGCGTATTGCATCTTCCTCTTCACAATACCCCATAGATTTTCTAAGGGGTTAAGGTCAGGCGAGTTTGCTGGCCAATCAAGAACAGGGATACCATGGTCCTTAAACCAGGTACTGGTAGTTTTGGCACTTTGTGCAGGTGCCAGGTCCTGTTGGAAAATGAAATCTGCATCTCCATAAAGTTCGTCAGAAGCAGGAAGCATGAAGTGCTCTAAAACTTCCTGGTAGATGGCTGCATTGACCTTGGACCTCAGAAAACACAATGGACCAACGAATGACATGGCACCCCAAACCATCACTGACTGTGGAAACTTTACACTGGACCTCAAGCAACGTGGATTCTGTGCCTCTCCTCTCTTCCTCCAGACTCTGGGACCTTGATTTCCAAAGGAAATGCAAAATTTACTTTCATCAGAGAACATAACTTTGGACCATTCAGCAGCAGTCCAGTCGAGACGCTTCTGACGCTGTCTCTTGTTCAAGAGTGGCTTGACACAAGGAATGTGACAGCTAAAACCCATGTCTTGCATATGTCTGTGTGTGGTGGTTTTTGAAGCACTGACTCCAGCTGCAGTCCACTCTTTGTGAATCTCCCCCACAGTTTTGAATGGGTTTTGTGTCACAATCCTCTCCAGGGTGCGGTTATTCCTATTGCATGTACACTTTTTTCTATCACATCTTGTCCTTCCCTTCACCTCTCTATTAATGTGCTTGGACACAGAGCTCTGTGAACAGCCAGCCTCTTTAGCAATGACCTTTTGTGTCTTGCTCTCCTTGTGCAAGGTGTCAATGGTCGTCTTCTGGACAACTGTCAAGTCAGCAGTCTTCCCCATGATTGTGTAGCCTACAGAACTAGACTGAGAGACCATTTAAAGGCTTTTGCAGGTGTTTTGAGTTAATTAGCTGATTAGAGTGTGGCACCAGGTGTCTTCAATATTGAACCTTTTCACAATATTCTAATTTTCCGAGATACTGAATTTGGGACTTTCATTAGTTGTCAGTTATAATCATCAAAATTAAAAGAAATAAACATTTGAAATACATCAGTCTGTGTGTAATGAATGAATCTAATATACAAATTTCACTTTTTGAATGGAATTACTGAAATAAATCAACTTTGTCATGATATTCTAATTTTATGACCGGCACCTGTATGTTCTTCTTACATCCGGCGCCGCCATGAATGGCAGCCATTCCAGCAGCTCCGTGTATGACTTTATCTTTTTACCTTTTTTCTCTATTATTCTCTACTAGGGAAGCAAGGAAGGGAATGTAGAGACCGGAGCGACGGACGGTCTTATATAGGCAGGCAGCCAACAACGTGGGAGGCGTTGAGATGGGGGACCCAACGCCACCTCCCACAGTGACTGAGCTGCAGGCTATGGACGTATATATGTACGTAAGTAGGATTCAGTTAGCGTTGGGAACCCATGTACCAAATTTCTTGAAGATGGGCCCATAAGTAACAAAGACTGTTGAAAAGTTCAATATGATGGCCGACAGTGGCATCATACCACCGAAATAAGTACGTACATTGGTTTTGGTTAGCGCAGGGAAGCCGCCTACCAAATTTCATGAAGATGGGGCCATGAATAAGAAAGTTCAATATGGCGGGCGTCATTGACCGCTATGACCATTACGCATAGAATTTCGAAATGAAACCTGCTTAACTTTTGTAAGTAAGCTGTAAGGAATGGGCCTGCCAAATTTCAGCCTTCTACCTACACGGGAAGTTGGAGAATTTGTGACATTTGGAAAATTCAATATGGCGGCCGACAGTGGCGTCATACCACCGAAATAAGTATGTACATCGGTTTTGGTTAGCGCAGGGAAGCCACCTACCAAATTTCGTGAAGACGGGGTCATTCTTCTACCTACACGGGAAGTTGGAAAATTGGTGACGTTGGAAAGTTCAATATGGCGGCCGACAGTGGCGTCATACCATTGAAATAAGTAAGTACATCGGTTTCGGTTAGCGCAGGGAAGCCGCCTACCAAATTTCGTGAAGATGGGGAAATAAATAAGAAAGTTCAACATGGCGGACGTTGTCGACCGTTATGACCGTTACGTGTAGAATTTCGAAATGAAACCTGCTTAACTTTTGTAAGTAAGCTGTAAGGAATGAGCCTGCCAAATTTCAGCCTTCTACCTACACGGGAAGTTGGAGAATTAGTGATGAGTCAGTCAGTCAGTGAGGGCTTTGCCTTTTATTAGTATAGATATCACTGATCACTTCTACCACTTTTTTTATGTGGAATTGCTCCCTGGACACTTTTTACTGCTTTTACTACTTGACATGGATTTTTATACGCCAAGACTCGCCTATTCAAGTTGTCAACTTCAAGCGCTGAGAAGAAATGCCCGCGCCGGTGTGGTTCCCTATTTACCTGATGAGGTAAGAAGACGGTATCGGGGCAGCCGAGCCGACACTAAGATAAAAGCCAAGCGGCTTGCGAGAAAATGCCGCTATAAACCTTCGGTGCCTTCTGTGATCCTGGGAAATGTGAACTCACTACCAAATAAGATCGACGAACTAGCCGCGCTGGTGAAAAATGTCAGAACCTACAGAGAATGCAGCTTGCTGTGTTTTAGTGAAACTTGGCTAAAAACTACCATCCCAGATGCTAGCGTGGAGCTACCCGGGTTTAGCACAGTTGGAGCGGACAGAGACGCAAATACCAGCGGAAAGAAGAAAGGAGGGGGTGTCGCTCTCTATGTCAATACAAAGTGATGCAACTCAGGACATGTAAACGTTAAAATCTTCACTTGCTGCAGTGACATCAAACTGTTGGCCGTAAGTTTGCATCCCTATTACTTGCCCAGAGAGTTTGGACATGTCATTGTTGTCATTGTTTACATCCCCCCTCGAGCGAACGCAGAGATAGCGAGTGAAGGCATCCATTCCGCAGTTGCTAAGTTACAAATGCAGCACACCGAGGTGCTTGTCCTAATCGCTGGAGACTTTAACCATGTGACGCTGGACAAAACATTACCTGCCTTCTCCCAGTATGTGGACTGAAACACCCGGGGAAATAGGACTATTGACCTACTGTATGCAAATGTTAAAGACGCATACAGTGCCACCCTGCTGCCTGCGCTTGGGAAAGCAGATCATAACCTGTTTCTGCTTCAGCCTCACTACAAACAAAGAGTAAAGGCGCTACCTACAACCACACGATCATTCAGGAAGTGGTCCCCTGAGGCAGAGCAGGCTCTGAGAGACTGCTTTGGAACCACTGACTGGGATATCCTGCAGGGGTCATATAGTGAGAATATTGAAGAGGCTGTTGACTACACAACTGATTACATCAACTTCTGTATGGACATTGTAGTTCCAGTAAGAACAGTAACAACAAGCCATGGGTTACAAGTGACATCAAGGGCCTTTTGAACCAGAAGAAAAGGGTCTTTAAAGGCGGTGATCAGCATGAGCTCAAGCGCGTGCAGAAGGAACTCCGAGTCCAGCTCAGGGCAGTGAAGGAGCAGTACAGGAGAAAGCTGGAGCAGAAGTTGCAGAATAACAGTATGAAGGAAGTGTGGGGTGGGATCGGATGAAGATCATCACTGGCTGCAGCTCGAAGTGGGGTGCCACCATCGAGAGAGACGTGGAGAGAGCAAACCAAATGAACAACTTCTTTAACAGGTTTGACCACCCTAACCCACTCTCACCTCAGAGTACTGCATCCTCCAACCATCCTTCTGCTGATACCAGCATAGGAGAGACATACCCACCCACAATTACAGCAGCGCAGGTGAGCAGAGAGCTGAGGAGACTTCGTGCCAGCAAAGCAGCGGGTCCAGATGGAGTATCGCCACGACTGCTGAAGGCCTGTGCGTTGGATCTGGGAAGTCCTCTACAGCGCATCTTCAACCTGAGCCTGGAACAGGGGAGAGTCCCAAGGCTTTGGAAAACATCTTGTATCACCCCAGTCCCCAAAGGTATCACGTCCTAGTGAGCTGAATGACTTCCGGCCTGATGCTCTGACGTCACATGTGATGAAGACCATGGAGCAGCTGCTGCTTCACCACTTGAGACCACAGGTCCGCCACACCCTCAATCCTCTGCAGTTCGCATGCCAGGAGAAGGTGGGAGTGGAGGATGCCATCATCTATATGCTACACCGATCCCTCTCCCACTTCGACAGAGGCAGTGGTGCTGTTAGAATTATGTTTTTGGACTTCTTTAGCGCCTTCAACACCATCCAGCCTCTGCTCCTTAGGGACAAGCTGACAGAGATGGGAGTAGATTCACACCTGGTGGCATGGATCGTGGACTATCTTACAGACAGACCTCAGTATGTGCGTCTCGGGAACTGCAGGTCTGACATTGTGGTCAGCAACACAGGAGCGCCGCAGGGGACTGTACTTTCTCCGGTCCTGTTCAGCCTATATGCATCAGACTTCCAATACGATTCGGAGTCCTGCCAAGTGCAAAAGTTCGCTGACGACACTGCTATCGTGGGCTGTATCAGGAGTGGGCAGGAGGAGTAGTATAGGAAGCTAATCAAAGACTTTGTTAAATGGTGCAACTCAAACCACTTACACCTGAACACCAGCAAGACCAAGGAACTGATAGTGGATTTTAGGAGGCCCAGGCCCCTCATGGACCCCGTGATCATCAGAGGAGACTGTGTGCAGAGGGTGCAGACCTATAAATACCTGGGAGTGCAGCTGGATGATAAATTAGACTGGACTGCCAATACTAAAGCTCTGTGTAAGAAAGGTCAGAGCCGACTATACTTCCTTAGAAGGTTGGCGTCCTTCAACATCTGCAATAAGATGCTGCAGATGTTCTACCAGACGGTTGTGGCGAGTGCCCTCTTCTACGCGGTGGTGTGCTGGGGAGGCAGCATAAAGTAGAAGGATGTCTCACGCCTGGACAAACTTGTGAGGAAGGTAGGCTCTATTGTAGGAATAAGGCTGGACAGTTTAACATCTGTAGCAGAGCGACGGGCGCTGAGCAAGCTCCTGCTAATCATGAAGAATCCACTGCATCCACTGAACAGTGTCATCTCCAGGCACAGGAGTAGCTTCAGTGACAGACTGCTGTCACTGTCCTGCTCCACTGACAGACTGAGTAGATCATTCCTCCCCCACACTATGTGACTCTTCAATTCCACCCAGGGGGTAAACACTAACATTATTCAAAGTTATTGTTTGTTTTTACATGCATTTTTATTACTCTTTAATTTAATATTGTTTTTTGTATCAGTATACTGCTGCTGGATTATGTGAATTTCCCCTTGGGATTAATAAAGTATCTATCTATCTATCTAGCTATACACATATCATTCCAAAAATGGTATTTTCAGAGGCAGGGATCGCCAAAATGTCAAGCATCATCAAAGTCTCAAAATAGAATTTTTGGACAATTACAATACTTTCCCTATGAGAAAGTAAATTGGACTCAGGGAGGTCTAAAATGTCGAGATTCATCAACATCTCAAGGTCAAATGTTTGGACGATTATAATACTTTCCCTATAATTTGTATACAAGAAAGTAAAAATCAACAAATAATACAAATGTAATGTTTGCAGATTCAGTCTTGGCAATTACGTATGCCATTTCAGAAGCTCAGCTAAATGCATGTTGTTATTATTGCAGATAATGTGCTTCCATTAACACACTACATGCTGTGTGAATGGACAAAGCTGCCTCATTTTATTTTTGGAATATTTGTGAGAGTTTGGTGCCCCGTTCAAGTCAAGGCAGTAAAGTCCTACTATGCTTTTAAGTCAAACCATATGGAATTTTTCAAAAAGAGGACACTTGCAACGCTGCAATGAAATTAAAAAGACTGCTGATAAAAAGACTATGTTGGAACTCAGCCACAAACAATTAGCAATACATCTTTAAGGCAAGCAGTTTTTACTAGGGATGCACCGAAATTTCGGCCGCCGAAAATTTTCGGCCGAAATAGCATTATCGGTTTCGGCCGAAACGTAAGAAAGCGCCGAAAATAAAAGCCGAAATTGTCGCCACGCCTCTCCCATCCTCCCGTCTCGTTCGCGCTGTCATTACGCATCAAACACGGAGTATGTCGGCGGTTTTGAAGCACTTCAAAGTTTCAGATGAGGACAGCAAAGTTGCAATATGCAACATTTGCTCTGCAAAAGTTTCAAGAGGGGGTTCAACAGCAAAGACATTTTCGACTACAGGTTTAATACACCACCTTAAGTCAACACACGCAATTGAATTTGAGGAATACCGTCAAACAACGTTGGTTAAAACTAAGCCAACTAGCACATCAACACCCTCGGTTGCCACAGTTTTCGAAAAAATTAAGAAATTTGCAAATGACAGTGCTAAAGCACGTGACATAACAGAGAAAGTAATGGAATTCATTGCTTTAGATGACGAGCCGTTTTCAGTCGTGGAGGACATCGGATTTCGTAGGCTAATACACCACATTGAGCCGCGTTACACACTGCCAAGCAGACGGTATTTTGCAGAGACCTCTCTACCTGAAATGTATGACCGTGTTGCAAAACATGTTCATGAGCTCATGACCACAGATATCTCTGCTCTAAGTTTAACCACAGACATATGGAGCTCTGACGTTAGTCCAACTAGCATGCTCAGTTTGACAGCGCAGTGGATAAACGCGGAGTTTAAATTGCAAAACATTCTGCTTCATGCACAGGAGTTTGTCGGCTCATACACTGCAGCAGCAATATCCGATGCTTTGGCTAACATGTTTGAAACTTGGAACATAGACAAGTCTAAAGTGCATGTGATTGTGAGAGATAATGCACGGAACATGATAAAGGCTATGGATGACAGTGGATTAAAGAGCATACCTTGCATGGCACACACGCTGCAGTTGGCTGTGAATGAGGGAGTGCTTAGTCAGCGGAGCATATCAGAAATCACAGCAACTGGGAGAAAAATTGTGGGACATTTTAAGCATTCTCCGCTTGCTTATTCCAGACTACAAGATTTGCAAAAACAGTTTGGGATGCCAACAAAACGACTACAGCAAGATGTGGCCACTCGCTGGAACAGTACATACTATATGTTGCAAGGATTACTTGAACAGAAGCGGGTTTTAGCTGCATACATGACAGATCACGACCTGCCAGCAACTTTGAGTGCACATCAGTGGATGTTGGTGGAAAACATTGTCTCTCTTCTCGCCCCGTTCGAACAGTTAACCAAGGAAATAAGCTCAGCTCAAGCGTCTGTTGCTGAAGTTATTCCACTGATCGCAGCACTAAAGCGCCTGCTTGGAAAAGAGGCGGAAACAGATCATGGCGTAAAAACAGCTAAAAAAACTCTACTGGAGGCTGTTAACAAACGCTTCCAAGACATTGAGTCCAACCCTCTTTACGGCATTGCAACAATATTAGATCCACGCTTTAAAGACCATTACTTTGACGATGAGAAAAGGCAGGATGTACGTGAATTGGTGCAAACAGAGCTTACGGCTCTTGAAACCTCTGGTGAAGCACAAGCCGCGACGGGGAGAACAGAGCAAACTGTGCCTGAGAAACGGTCACGTACAAGTGATGAGGCGCACATTCCTTCGCTTTCTGATATGTTTGACGAAATTTTACAGGAAAGCGTCCCAACCCACAGCGGTGTAAGAGCAAGCGCAGCCTCACAAGAAGTAGCAACCTATCTAGCTGAACTACCCATTGGCAGAAGTGACAATCCACTTGACTACTGGCGCGCGAACAAAGATCGCTTTCCTTTGCTTGCATGGACTGCGCGCAAGTACTTATCTGCCCCAAGCACCAGCACAGACAGTGAGAGATTATTCAGTGCAGCATCTCATGTTCTTGATGAGAACAGAAATCGTCTCTCCAGCCAGAAAGCTGAACAACTTTTGTTCATAAAGAGAAATCTGCCACTTTTGCTAAAATAAAAGCAGCCTAATTTGATGTTGTTTACAGTTAAAGGTTTGATTTATTTATTCTGTTATTGCAATGTTGTTTTGCACAGTAATTTAAAATTGAAGTAAAACGTTTAATGCAGGTAATATTTTGCACAATTCGTAAAGGCACTAAAAGCTAGCACAGACTGAGTGATTTTATTCAGTGCAGTATGTTCTTCATGAGAAGAGGAACTGTGTCTTCAGCCAGAAAACTGAAAAACTTTTGTTCATAAAGATAAACCTGCTTCTTTTGCTTAAATTAAAAGCAGACCAATTTAGTGTGTATAGTTATGTTGTTTACAGTAAGAGGTTGGATTTATTTATTTTTCTTCTGTTTGTGCACTGTTGTTTGGTACAGTAATTTAAAATTGAACTAAAAAAGCAGCTAGCATTTTTTTTGCACAATTTTGTTACAGAAAGAAATTTTATTTAGTTTTGTTATTGTTAAACAGCCTTATTACTGTTATTTATTATCAATAAAAGTTTGATTGCTTAATTAATTTGTAGTTTTTTTAATACAAACAAAAAGAAAATATTTTAAACATGTTTTTTAATGAAGCCATTTTCGGTTTCGGTATCGGTTTTCGGCCAAGTGCATCCAAAAATTTCGGTTTCGTTTTCGGCCCAGAATTTTCATTTCGGTGCATCCCTAGTTTTTACTGTAAGTATTAAAAAAATAAAATTTTGGGTACAACTTGGCTCAAGCACAACACTTCCCTTGGGTGGGTGTGCAAGTGGTATTATGCGGAGTTGATTGTGTATTCTTGGTGATCATTCTATAAGTGCAAAAGTGACTACAGACATTTTTTTCTCCAAGTCACAAAGTCAGATTTTCAACAGATAATTATGATCTTGTTTTTGAAGCATCTACGGCAGCGGTGCAGGCAAAACTATGACAGCACACCTGCACACACTGCTTTATCAAAGAAATTTTGACCAAAAACAATGTGTTGTTGTTTCATACCCCATATTTTTGTCACCTCACTCCCTGTGACTTTTTTTGTTCCTAAAATTTAAAAATTGAGATTGAAGTTAAGAAGGTTTACTAACTACTATAGGTTACAGGAAAAAGCACCAGAAACTCTAGACACAATAACAAAAAGATGAGTATCGAAAATGGAAACAAGAATGCGAGAAGCAAAGGAACAAATGTATTGCATATCAAAGAGGGCATTTTCTAGGGGAATAAATGGGAACCTGCTTTAAGTTTTTTTTTTTTTTTTGACATTTCTGAGAATTTTAGGGTCCCTCTTTACACAATGCTTAATCTGGTATTACTATATATAGTATTGCAGTATTATGACAATAAAAACGTGTTTGATTATTACCTTTGTAAGATGTTCCATTTTTAAATTGTCAATTATAAGACTTTTCTGAGATAGCTCAATTTTCAATAGTTGAATATTATGAAGCAGCTCTTTCTTCTCAATCTGTTGTCTGGTAACTTTCTTGCTACCATCCCTTTCTTCAGATGAAGACATTTCCTCAGTTGGTACAGTGGTCTCTAAAGTGAAATCTTCAGACTCCAAAGAGCTAGAAGTATTGACCTTTGAACTTTTTGTTCTCTTAGGTGGCATCTTAAATGAACTTGGATGTACCTTCTTTAACAGAATGTTTCTTTGAACATATACCTGTAGGAAAGATACACTGCATTAAAATAATTTGCAAACATTTGTACCATTTATAGAAAAAACTGAAGATTGATGATGCACTAGTCTTGGATGCAATGACATAGAATAATAACTTTAGTGTAAAAGATCAAACAAGTCTATAGAGTTTCACCAAGTTGTAAAATAATTATTGCAAATAACCATTACTTTCTCTCACAGATGCAAAAAAGAAATCATTTTTAGGGGTATGGGTCCACAGAAAATCTGATTACCATGGTGGAAGAGACAAAGAAAAATAAGTGTTATCCAAAAGGTTAACTCTGGTTTATAAAACAAATAAAATAGCCTATTTAGGCAAAATGTAATTAATTCTGTTTCAGACAGAAAAGTAAATGTAAAAAAATTCAAATAACACTTAAGAAATAGATAGCAGAAGCTAAAAATCACTATATGTGCAAAGTGGAAAGATTGTTTTGCAAAGGAACAATTTCTGACTCCTGTTTTAACAGGAAACAATAAAATTCAGCTAAACACAATAGATGGAATTAAATTTGTAAATGAACAGAATAAATTCTGACCCTTTGATGATAACAGTCCAACAACTGATTATGATTTAATTAGGAATTTGCAATCAGAACTCTCTGGAAGCATTTGCCCAGTGTCTTTCACTGAATGGGAGCTAAGGGTTCTGAGGAAGGTGAAACCTTATAAAGCTTCAGGAAGAGATCCAATTAAGGAAAGGGTTCTTAAGCAATGATGTGGAAGGCACTCGGGAATCATGTGTCAGCTTTTCAATCACTCCCTTAAACAGTACAGAATGCTGAAGCTTTGGAAGAGCTCTGAAATTGGACCAATTCCAAAAAACAACTGCCAAAGTGAATTAAACGATTTTGGCCCAGTGGCACTTACATTACTTTTGGCAAAATGTCTGAAGCAACTGATTCTTGTTTACCCTACTTAACAAGTTGGCTCCTCATTGGATCCATTGCTGTTCACATAAAGACAGAAGTGTTCAATGGAGGACATAGTCATGACTGTTCTCCATAAGTTATACACATTTGGAGAAACCAAACTCCTTGCTGAAAATACTGTCCATTGACTTTACTTCAGCTTTTAACTGCATAAAGCCTGATATTCAATGCAATAAATTACAAGAGGTACAGGTGGACCCCAAAATCACCCTATGGATTATGGGCTTTCTCCTTAACAGGGAGCAATGTGTTAAGCATGATAATTATATTTCTACAGTCCATCATACATTAATAGGAGCTAAACAAGGCACAGTGAATTGCCCCTATACACTCCTCGATGTACACGAACAGCTTGAGAGGATCTGACAGCAATTATTTAGCTGTTAGATTCACAGATGATGCAGCATTGATTGAAACCTCCGTCAATGTGAACATTTTGTGGAAAAGGCTAAGAGGATGCGGAGCTGGTGCCAGAAGAAGAACATCTATTTAAATATGAGGAAAACAAAAGAGGTGCTCATTGACTTTAGGAAGAATGTTGAACCAATATAAACGCTGGTCCTCAATGATAAGCAAGTTGAGAGTGTTAATAGCTTTAAGTACCTGGAAACCATATTGGAAAATAGCTTGAACTTTCATGAAATCACAGAATATATTAACAAAAAATGACAACCGAACAGCTAACTATTAACAAGGCTGAGGAAAATTAACATTTCAACTAGCACCCTAATGAACTGTTATAAATGCCACAGTAAGTGCAAAATTACTTTTTCATTTCTTGTCTGGTACAGGGTTCCCTCTGTGACTCACAAAAATAATCCAATCGTGGGCTGTTCTCTGTAGACAATTGCTATTAGGACTTCAAAAATTGTACAACAGAAAAACAAAAAGAAAAGCAGATAAGATTATAAAGGAGCAATCACACTGCCTCAAAACTTGCTTCAAAATGTTACCTTCTAGGAAGCAACACTTGCTGCCAAAAGTTTAAATAAACAGAAGTAGGACTGTTTTATACTAAATGTAAAAAAAAAAAAAAAAAAAGGTCAAATTTAATTTTGTTGAAATAAGAAACTATTTTAGAATCCTGCTTAATGTATAAAAATAGGTCATTAATAATTTTATTTTGTGTATGCATATATGCAGGAATGTGCTTTTGTATGTTGCTGACTGGATCAAGGCAAATTTCCCCTTGGACAATAAATGTAAACTAAACTATAAAGCTGCAGTGATAACCCCTGTATCATCTTGTTGTTCTTTAAAGAAACTGGTGTTTCAGTATCTGCAGAGAATTTCATTATGGATTTTTAAATTTTACTAATCACCCACAAAAGTCTTCTTTGCTCTGCTCCTATGTAAATTGAAAAAATGAGAATCCAAAACTCAGGACTGGACTGAAATTTCAACTGGAACTGTTTAAATAAAATTAAATAAATTAAAATATATGTGCACAGTATTATTTCTCAGAAGAACTGTGACCACAGGAGGTGTGTACCTTATCCTACTAGCCTACAGTACAGTAAGGTCACGCTGCCTCACATAGTGAGTGATTTCCTAAACAATGTCAACTTCATAAACCACCCACCCACCATGTTGTGTCTGCCTTCAAAGAAGCAGAGGTGTACCTGGCCTGTAAAGTATGGTAAATGCAAGCCCTCACCTCTACAGAGGTTCCACTCCAAGGGTCAGTTTCCTGAACATAAGCATTAGCATACCTTCCTCCTCCACACTCTGCCCATCACACCTGCATGAAACAGGCTGAGGCAGACTCATCTTCTGAAGAGAACCTGAAGCCTGAAACGACTGACAAGTTCTTCGCAGACACCTCCCAGCCCAAGCCAGTCAAATGTGGTGCTAACAGAGGACAAGTCGCCTTGGTCCAAGATCAGCCACATGAAGTCTGTGCCTAAGCATCCTCTCACTGGTAGTCAATTGGGGGTTTTCACAGCAGTACAGGCGACAAATATGAAATGACCTATTATTAGGTTGGTCCTTCTCTGGTGTGATATGACTCAAGGACAACCAGATATAGGACAGTAATAGGTTCTGCCACTCTGCTATAACCTTGATTACAATTGGGACACATTAGAGTGGCTTGGCTAGAGTGCCACATGACATGCCTGCCTGCAGCATGCCAAAGGCCATTGTGCTTTATTCTAGTAATTCTATGGAATGCACATAAAACTAAGTGCAATACTTGTCTTGTTGTAACCTTAAATGTGAATACAAGCTTTCTGAAAGGTGACTTTATCAGTCGTGGTTCCAAATTAACCTTTTTGGGTTAACAGTGAACCTAACACTTTTGTGCATTTGGCATTTTGCAGTACCTCACAACACAAGCGGCACCTGCTGGTCAAAGGGTTAAAATAAATTTTGCGAATTTTCATACCACCATAATTATAGTTTCCCAAAAAAGCTTTGTTAATTTATCCATTTGTAATTTAAAAAATGATTCAAGTGGTCTGAAGCCTTAAAAATGTTCCTCTCCTGAAGAAACAAGTCACTGCCTCTCCTGTTTTAGGTAAAGTCTGCACAAATTATAACCTTCATTTTCATATAAAAACCTCATTACTTACTGTTTATGCTTTGTACCTCAATGACAAAGGCGGCTTCTGAAAATACTGTGTACTACATATTACTACTACAAACACTGAAATTCCCACTGCCCTCCTTGTCATTACTGGCTTTAAAAATGTTGATTAGTTCCTTAGGAACTATAGTGGACTTACTGAAACATACTTCTTATAAATATGTTCCCACCTTTCTAAGTACATGCAGACTTTTGCATCTGGTAATAAAACAACCTCTGTGAAGCCTCCCTCTTAAAATGTACATCAAATCTCAATGCAGAGTCAACTTGTTTTCAGCATTAACATACTGCTTTTGTCCAACAGTTATACATAAAGTTCCCTCTCATGTGTATAATAGTACAAACAGATTCACTGCCTGCATAAGCAACATACATGCATGCCTGTCTACTAACTTTATACACCTGAACACAAAAAAATCACAACTACTTCATGTAGGAGCCACAGCTCAACTCAAAACGTCTGATTCCTTCTCCCTTTAACCTTCATCTACTATAACCTATCTTAGGGCTGCTCTTGACAGTACTCAGAGATTTGAAAACCACATCTCTATAATCAGCAAGTCATCTTTTTACCACTTACAAAACAATGTCCTCCTCTGAGAAGCATTAATACTCTGCAGCACCTTTACAAGCTCTTAACTGGATTATACTTCACTTTTTAGTGGTCTTCCAGTGCAAAATTGTCTATTGTCTGGAACAAGTTAATTTTCTGTCACTAACAATTCTCTCTCTCTATCTAGCTCAAGCACACCATTTAAGGTATCTATGTTCAAAACTCTCTTTCTGATTAAGAAAACATCAGATTACTCAACTACTTGCACTTTATCAGTGTCTAAGACAGTTTACCTGTGGCTCATATCTTAAATCTCTCCCTTTACCTGTAACTGTACCCTGTCAGGCTGTTCATCTACTTCAGCAGAGTTTTCTCTGAACTTGAACCCATAACTTTGCCAAGTTCTTGAAAATTCTTATATTTACTATTTATTCTAAAATGTATTTTTACTCAACATGTAAAGAACGTTGTTGATGCTTTGTAAATGCTTTATAATCAACATTAACAACAGCAAGCATAAATTAATAAAAACATCTTAACTTTGATAAGTAAGCAATTTAAGAGTCTATTTAAATTCAGATGTATTACCAATAAAGGAGTATTTTAACAAGTAGTTTATTATTAGGTGCTGAATTCTAAACATAAGCTCAACTGAAATGAAAATCAACCTCTACTTCCCACTACAAGTTTAAGGTTAGGTCTCTAAATGAGAAAACACAAGTTTTGTATAGAATATTCTGATGTACAGTGCATCCGGAAAGTATTCACAGCGCATCACTTTTTCCACATTTTGTTATGTTACGGCCTTATTCCAAAATGGATTAAATTCATTTTTTTCCTCAGAATTCTACACACAACACCCCATAATAACAACGTGAAAAAAGTTTACTTGAGGTTTTTGCAAATTTATTAAAAATAAAAAAAATTGAGAAAGCATATGTGCATAAGTATTCACAGCCTTTGCCATGAAGCTCAAAACTGAGCTCAGGTGCATCCTGTTTCCCCTGATCATCCTTGAGATGTTTCTGCAGCTTAATTGGAGTCCACCTGTGGTAAATTCAGTTGATTGGACAGGATTTGGAAAGGCACACACCTGTCTATGTAAGGTCCCACAGTTGACAGTTCATGTCAGAGCACAAACCAAGCATGAAGTCAAAGGAATTGTCTGTAGACTTCTGAAACAGGATTGTCTCGAGGAACAAATCTGGGGAAGGTTACAGAAAAATTTCTGCTGCTTTGAAGATCCCAATGAGCACAGTGGCCTCCATCATCCGTAAGTGGAAGAAGTTTGAAACCACCAGGACTCTTCCTAGAGCTGGCCGGCCATCTAAACCGAGCAATCGGGGGAGAAGGGCCTTAGTCAGGGAGGTGACCAAGAACCCGATGGTCACTCTGTCAGAGCTCCATAAGTCCTCTGTGGAGAAAGGAGAACCTTCCAGAAGGACAACCATCTCTGCAGAAATCCACCATTCAGGCCTGTATGGTAGAGTGGCCAGACGGAAGCCACTCCTTAGTAAATGGCACATGGCAGCCCGCCTGGAGTTTGCCAAAAGGCACCTGAAGGACTCTCAGACCATGAGAAACAAAATTCTCTGGTCTGATGAGACAAAGATTGAACTCTTTGGTGTGAATGCCAGGTGTCACGTTTGGAGGAAACCAGGCACCGCTCATCACCAAGCCAATACCATCCCTACAGTGAAGCATGGTGGTGGCAGCATCATGCTGTGGGGATGTTTTTCAGCGGCAGGAACTGGGAGACTAGTCAGGATAAAGGGAAAGATGACTGCAGCAATGTACAGAGACATCCTGGATGAAAACCTGCTCCAGAGCGCTCTTGACCTCAGACTGGGGCGACGGTTCATCTTTCAGCAGGACAACAACCCTAAGCACGCAGCCAAGATATCAAAGGATTGGCTTCAAGACAACTCTGTGAATGTCCTTGAGTGGCCCAGCCAGAGCTCAGACTTGAATCCGATTGAACATCTCTGGAGAGACCTTAAAATGGCTGTGCACCGACGCTTCCCATCCAACCTGATGGAGCTTGAGAGGTGCTGCAAAGAGGAATGGGCGAAACTGGCCAAGGATAGGTGTGCCAAGCTTGTGGCATCATATTCAAAAAGACTTGAGGCTGTAATTGCTGCCAAAGGTGCATCGACAAAGTATTGAGCAAAGGCTGTTAATACTTATGTACATGTGATTTCTCAGTTTTTTTATTTTTAATAAATTTGCAAAAACCTCAAGCAAACTTTTTTCACATTGTCAGTATGGGGTGTTGTGTGTAGAATTCTGAGGAAAAAAATGAATTTAATCCATTTTGGAATAAGGCTGTAACATAACAAAATGTGGGAATAGTGATGCGCTGTGAATACTTTCCGGATGCACTGTATAGCCACATATAGTATAAGCCAAGTCACACCGGATTAATTTGGTTTCCAACCTGTCATTTCCCTCTGACAATCGCGTTAACATCCAGAACAATAAAGTTGTCCAAATAAACACAAAGAAATGTAAATGGAATTTATTAGCATATTCCGTCAACTAATAACACCAACGATAATAACCACCCACATTTAAATGACGTCCAACCAGCGGCGGATTTCATAGTAAATATTCGGCAGAAAACTAAAAACCACCCAAACTGCTGTCGCTGTCCGTGCAATCTAGCGCTGACTAAAAATTGAAAAGTAAAATGCTCAGTCCTCACCGACATCTGCCTGGCATTTTGCTATTTCTTTAACAAATTTGAGCTTCAATTCCTGCTTAATACTGACTATTAAAGCTCGGTTTCCTCTTTTGGAAGCACACACTTGTACGTAAACAAATCTATGCAGTAAAACAGCACTAACCTATACAGCACGATTTACTTTTTTCTGCTGCTGAAGGTGCCGCAAACTTCAACTGTTACCCTGCCTTTTTTGCAGGTAAAATTGAACACTCCCGCCGCTCTAGCACCAAATACCGCCGGAAAAATAACAAACGCCGCCGTAGCACCAAGACAACCGCCAGCGAGCGTCCAGACTCTCCTGCCAGAATTTACTGCGCCCCCATCAGGTTGGCGGACGCACACTCGCTTCTGAGTTGGTATATTTATTTTACAAAAGTCTAATATTTTCGCGTTCATTTCCACCCCCATATGAGTACAAACAAGCATATTTATCAGCGTAGCAAGCAATTAATAAATAGCTTCTTCTCTTATTTTTGTAAATATCACCTAAAATGATTTTCCTTGGGTGCGTACACTCCGCACACCAACAGTTTCTGCTATTTTGAGTTCTGAACGGGATTTGATTCCCGAATAACGAGTTAGCCAGTAGAAACCTCAGTACCAGCACCATTAAGATAACTTAATTGTCAGTAAATTGTGAATAGTGTAAAATGTGTTGCAGATGAAGATGAATAAATGGTGAGGTTGATAAGAAGAAAAAAGTTCAAAAAAAGAAGAAAAAGAAGAAAACTTTACTCTGTCATCTTTCATATTGTTGGTTCATTTGTTGTTAAATGAAGTTTAATTGATTATACTGGCGTGTTTGTATGGAATGTTACTTGCTTTTAGTAAATTCAATAAAAAAGCTTAATTGATTTATTGATTGTTTATTGATTGCTAATCTTTGATTATAAATGTATTAGTTGTTACATCTTTTCACTTGTGTCATTCAACGTTTTATTACCTGTCCTACTACACTTCCAACAGGCCCTAGCCTAATATTACTCGACTATATTTAACTTTTTTGTAAGTCACTTTGGATAAAAGCGTCTTTCAAACAAATAAATGTAAATATAATAAAATGCTGTAGTTGTCAGTGTGTGCATAGGCTAGCTTAAAGCGGATGTGAGCAATACTCAAAAGCCATCAAAATTCAAGAAATTTGCACTGGATTTAATTTAATATATGCAGATGCTGTGAAAAAAAAGCATAATAAGACAAATATATCAGATTTAATACTGAAAGAAAAAACAGAACCAAATTTAGAAAAGAAAGAGATGACTAAAGTGAATTTCTTGACTTTTATTACAGCAGTCATAAACAGAACAGCTCAAAGAACAAGTAAGAATGAAAAAAATAAAAAAATAAGTTTGAAAATAAATGAAGATTTGGGACTGAAGGCTTATGTAATACTTTAGTAATATCATTGAGAAATTATCAAAAACAGAAACATTTTAATGATTTACATAATGATAAACCATGTTAAATTGATAGATTTGTACTTATTTATAAAAAATAAGAAAAATGCCATAGGTGGTTACTGAATAATTTTACCAAAAGATAATTTAAATAGCTGTGCAGTTTCACATGGTATTCGCTTAAGATTAACTATTTTTGAGGTATAAATACAGTATATGAGCATTCATCTTATAAACCTCTGAAATGACTTCCTGACTATGCCCTTTATCCTGAAAAGCAGGTTATTTTGCTGTGCTGCCTATGGCTATCCAAAGAACACCCTCAAATACCTTAAATACATGATGGAGAACAAAATGTGTGACTATTACAGACAAGTACCACTTAGCATGACTTTTAGTGTGTATTTATATTCTTGAAACAAACAGATGTGAAGACACCTTCTCAACACCAAATAACTTTAAAGAACAAGGGTTAATTTCTTACTTGAGGCTTAGGATTTGTCACTCCAGTTATGCTAAGGTGGCATAAATGGATTGATGACTTACAAGAAGACAACACTGAGATAAAACTGATGTGGCCAATAGACAAAAATGAGATTTATTTATATAGCACATTTTCATACAAACAATGTAGCTAAAAGTGCTATGCAAAATGTCAAAGAGAAAGTTATAAGAAACGAAAAACAAATAAGATTAAAAATATAACAAAGAAAAAACAAATATATCTATACAGTCTTAAAAACAGATAAATATCAAGCAGAAAAGTAGCATTCTTATATACAATAACATGATGTAAGTCTCTAAATATGAGTCTGGTGCTGAGGCCAGATGGCCGGGAGGACTGAAAAAAATAAAGTGGAGAATAAAAAACATAATCTGCAGGGTTTCCAAGTTTAAAAAACCACCCAACCCCCAAATGGGCATGCTACCTAACATAAATGTTCTTAATTCATTCTACGTTGTTATCAGGCTTCATATGAAAGGGTTCAAAGAAGTCGTTCTCGTGGACAGCTGAGGAACCCACCTTCATTCCAGCATCACAGGTCGCTGCATGGTACCTTGCCACCACAGAATAACAAGAAAAGACAGCAAAGAAAAGTAAAGATTACTAAAGATTGCAAATTCATTATGAAAATGATACATATATGCCTATATAATCTATTAGGAGTACAACTAAACGCCGGGACGCCCAGGAGGACCGGAGGAGGGCTTGTGCCTTCCCCAGACCGCGAGGGGGCGTCCGTCCTGGTTATTTAGGGGGCCTCGGGTAAAGGGCTTGGAAGCCCAGCCTTGTAGGGACCCGTGGCCACCGCCAGGCGGCGCCCCGATGCCGGTTTATCCCGTGTGGTCCCCGGCCGGGGCTGGAGCCCGGCCGGGACGCCCAGGAGGACCGGAGGAGGGCTGGTGCCTCCTCCAGACCGCGAGGGGGCGTCCGTCCTGGTTATGTAGGGGGCCTCGGGTAAAGGGCTTGGAAGCCCAGCCCTGTAGGGACCCGTGGCCACCGCCAGGCGGCGCCCCGATGCCGGTTTATCCCGGGAGCCCGGCACTTCCGCCACACCAGGAAGTGCCGGGGGGGAAGACGACAGGGGACACCCGGACCGCTTCCGGGTGCGCAGCCGGCACTTCCGCCACACGGGGGTGTGTCAGCGGGAGATTGCCGGGAAGCAGCTGGAGCCCATCCGGGTTCCTATAAAAGGGGCCGCCTCCCTCCAGTCATTGACAAGAGTCGGGTGGAAGAGTGGCAACGTCTGGAGGAGGAAGGAGGTGGTCGGAAGAAGAAAGAGAGAGAGAGAGAGAGAGAGAGAGAGAGAGAGAGAGAGAGAGAAAAGAGAGAGAAAAGAGAAGAAGAAAGAGAAGGCATTGGAGTGGCCTGGACTGAGGAGTATTGGGGGTTGGTGAGCGGAGTTGTAAAAGAAATGAAAAATAAACGTGTGTTTGTGGGTGACATGACCGTGTCTGCCTGTCTGTGTCCGGGTCAACCTTCACAACATATATATATATATATATATATATATATATACAGGTATACACAAACATACATACATACATACATAAACAAATATAGACATATATACAGTATATACACACACACACATACATATATATACACACATACATATATATACATATAGCAAAATACCCGCGCTTCGCAGCGGAGAAGTAGTGTGTTAAAGAAGCAATGAAAAAGAAAAGGAAACATTTTGAAAATAACGTAACATGATTGTCAATGTAATTGTTTTGTCACTGTCACACACACACATAAACATATATATATACATATCTATACATATACACATATATACACACACACACATATATACATATATATATATCTACATATATACATATACATACACACATACATACATACACACACATATATACACACAAATACATATATATATATACATACACACACACATATATAAACATATATATACATATACATACATATCTACATATATACACACACAGCTATTTCGTATCAGTGCAATACGCTGCTTATTAAAACGGATAACTCCCGCTCTTACGTGCAAGTCTGTGTGGATATTATGAACTATCGTATTTGTTCAAGTTCTATTTAAATTTTAAATAGAAGGAATTTTTATTTAGTCGACAGAAATATCTTTGGTAGGAATGGTAAAAACAGACAGGAATATTATTCCTGAATAAATCAACTCAAACCTTAAACAACTTATAATATTTTGCTCTCCATAAAAATATATCCTGTCTAAATTATACAAGTTAGAAATAAAGTAAATGTTAAAAGAACAAACATTCAAATTTCTTTACTCTTATGTAATTTTATATAAAAAATAAACTTAAATTTTAAATATCCCAAAAGATTTTGCTCTCCATAAAAATATATCCTGTCAAAATTATACAAATTCAAATATGAACATGCTGCATAACAAAACCTGGAAATATAAATAAAATGTGTTCCTTTCAGCAATAACAAATCAAATCATTTAGTTGTCTTTGCTCATATGTCATTTTAGAGCTGGACGCCTGGCATCTTTTTTTGGCAACAAGTTCGTTTATGTTTGGTGCGAGGTTCTGTGTTGTGGAGATTCTCAGGATGGACTGCAGGTGCTCATCAGTGAGGCGACTCCTGTGTGCTGTTTTGTTAGTCTTTATCACTGAGAAGAGCTTCTCACACAGATATATGCTACCAAACATACACAAGGTTCGAGCCGCATGTAGACGGACTTTTTTTGTTCTTCAAAGTCACCAAAGCGCCGTGCAAACTCAGTGCGCTCAGTTTATCAGCAAAGTGCGTATTTGGGAACACCGTAGTGACGACTTGGTTCAACATTACTTGGCAACAGGGAAAGTGATGCAAGTTGCACTGGTGCATTTGTGTCTCCCATAAAAGCAGCTTCACTTGAAATCACTTTGTGATTGTGCACGGGTAAAAACGTCTGCTGAAGTGTCAGATTCTTATTTAATTCTTCTGCTTTCTGTATCTTCTGCATTGCATTCAGGTCTTTCAGGTTACCCTGATGTTTTGTCTCATAGTGCCGTCTTAGATTAAATTCTGTAATTACAGCCACATTAGCTCCACATTAGTTCGGCAAGGCAGCTGAAGTGCTGCATTATGGGATCTGTAGTTTATTGTGTTACCAGCGCTTCATATACCCGGGCCATTAATAACAATAATACAGTATATAAAATGATCTCGCGGGCCGGATATAATTACACGCCGGGCCGGATGTGGTCCGCGGCCCTGGAGTTTGACACATATGGACTAAATAGAACTTGAAAAGATATATTTTTTCAAATGTGATCGCGCAATTCAGATAGAGTTGACGCACACTACAGCCTGCATGCCTCAATAAGTCATCCTCCCCTCGCTCTTACTTTTTTACCGTTCATCTAATGAATACACTGAGTATGGCTTTACCAAAACAATCTTTGATTGCGAATAAAGTATCCATTATTCGAGTATGTAGATCGGGGTATATATATACATATATATATACCCGCGTATCGCTGCGGAGAAGTAGTGTGTTAAAAAAGCTATGAAAAAGAAAAGGGAACATTTTAAAAATAACGTAACATGACTGTCAATATACAGTATTTGTTTTGTGAGTCTTACTGATTGTTGCTGTCATCAAGGATTTGATTATCATTTCTTTCAATCAGGTTCGTATTTGTAGGATGTGTTGTGTTCAAGTTACATTCTATGTTTGTCAATTGTTGTAAAGATGACAGGTTTCATTCATCGATTCGTTTCTTACTGCATCAATAAACAGCTCGTCTTCTTCTTTATCTGAGACCTGACACACTGCATGCACTGGTTTTTTTTTACACTGTCTTCCTTTAGCGGGACATTGACTTTTTCCACCGTGTGCTTTGTTTCCGCAGTAGCTGGATTTATGAATATGCTTGTATGTATCATTTATGAATATGCTTGTATGTATCAGACGCTTCATATTTTTTTGCTGCCTTTTCAATTGTGTAATTCGGTTTTTGTTCAGCGCTCTTTGGAACTGTTGTTTTTTGTCTGTGCACTGCGTCAGTTCACGTGAGCCGCTCGGTGTACATGCATCGAAGTTTCCCAGCTGTGCTGGTGCCATGTCGTGCTATGTCCATGGCTCGAAGTCCCGGCACTTAAAACTTTCTCTCGCAGTTTCGCTGAGTTTGTGCCAAACACCACCCTGACCATGTCATCTTCCTCTGCATAAGCACAGTCCTTCACCCGTGAATATTTACCCGTGGCAGTTTGCTATTGGATTGCCGCTGACGGACGGCCTTATATGGGCAGGCACTAAATTACAAATGCCAGCGGCAGCCTGTCTATGAACTTAATTTAAACTTTAGGTTTACATCGTGCTTTGTTTCCGAAGTAGCAGAACTCATGAATATGGTTGTATATGTCACTCGCTCGCTTCTTATTGTTTCGCTGCCTTCTCAATTATATAATGCATGTTTTCTTCAGCTATTTTTGGGCCTCTTCCTGGTTTTCTACGTACTGCGTGATTACGTGGAAGGCGTGATGATGTCACACGAAACTCCGCCCCCACGGGTTTCAAGCTCATCTCCATTACAGTAAATGGAGAAAAACAGCTTCCAGTTATGACCATTACGCGTAGAATTTCGAAATGAAACCTGCCCAACTTTTGTAAGGAAGCTGTAAGGAATAAGCCTGCCAAATTTCAGCCTTCTAACTACACGGGAAGTTGGAGAATTAGTGATGAGTCAGTCAGTCAGTCAGTGAGTCAGTGAGTGAGGGCTTTGCCGTTTATTAGTATAGATGTGATGTTAGCTGATCTAAATTGTTTTCCATGTTTACATTTGATGTTAACTGATCTAAATGGTCTTCCAAAATTACACTTGACTTACTCAAAGTATCTATAAATTTTGAAGCAGAATTACAATTTAGATGTTGCGCTGTCTTTGTTTTAATCTGTGAGTGTATTGGTAAATGCAGAACCAAATCCAATGTAATTAAGTAGTGATTGGAAATAACTTCATTTAATGAAGCAATATTCAAATTTTGAATTTCAACTTTGTAAGTTATAATTAAATCTAATGTGTGGTTATGACTATGAGTTGGACCTTTGACAATCTGACAAAATCCTACTGAATTTAACAAATAAAACATTTGCTAAAAGTGTCAGTTTCCATATCAATGTGTACATTAAAATTTCCCATCAACACAAAGTGATCATAATTTCTAACCAAATCAGATAAAAGGTTGCCCAATTCAGTCATGAACAATCAATATAGCCCTGGTGGTCTGTAGGCTAACACAATTGTGTTAGAATCTTTTTTAATATTTAAAATGAATCCCTCAAAGGATGTGAAGTCTCCTAAATTTTTAGAAGTGATTTGCATATTGTCACAATGAATTATTCCAAGGCCTGTTCCAGCGTGGATTGGTATATTGGACAAATGGTTTACATATGAGATTATATATAATGTACATTCACACATTCATAGTCTGAGGGAGCTGGTAGTGGGGGAAGAATTGCTATAGATATTTTAAAATAGGAACAACAGACTTTGGGAAAAGTAAAAGTAAAGTTAATGTCTGGCAGCTATAAGAAGATTATTAATAGTTCTATTTATCAAATATCAACAGCTCAAGGTTTTTAAATCATAAAGCCTTGTGAGAGACCAAAGGAGACTGTTTTCTCATCAAAAGATAGATTCTTAGAATAGACTGCATATTTAGGGTATTTTGCTTGATTTGTTACTTAGTATAATCGCTGCAGTTCAGACATGAGAGGGAGACATTGTGAAAGTGTCTGTGGATTACCAGAAGGGATGCAGGGACCTGGAGAACCAGCCATAAAAGGAGCCTGTGAAGGAAAAACTTACTGTTCAAATTTCTACACTGTCTGAAACTGTGTCTGCCTGTTTAACCAAGTGATTCTGACTTAATTTGTACCAACACATCAAACTTGAGATAATATTGTATTAGATTTTAACTTTTTATTGTCTTCTCTAAAAATAATTTACATATAAGAAACCTTATTTTATGAACAGGATATTACCAAAGACTTTTAATATGTTTACTTTGGGACCTTTAGATAATATTAAAGACATAGTTATGTTATTGTAATATACAATTTATCTATGGCTGCTTGGTGTAAATTGAAATATTTTTAATATATTGATATATTGATACAGTTGACCATGATACCCTTATTGCCCATCTGGAGCAGTATGCGGCTATACAAGGAACTGCTTTGGAATGGTTCAGGTAATACCTCATAGGCAGAAGCTTGCAGTCATCCTTGGCCCTTATCAGCTGGGGCCAGATCAATGATCTATTCTGGAGCCTATAGTTTTTTGAAGGCACATGTTGCCCTTAGGATCTGTTTTTAAAAAACATATTTCCTTCCATTGCTACTCATATGATACACATAAATATTGTCAAATGAAACAGATCAAAACAAATGCTCTTAAACCTTTCTTGGAATGTCTAGAAGACATTAAAACATGTATATCAGTAAATGTTCTAGGTCTAAATGACAAAGAAGCAGAGATTGTGTTTTGGACCTTCTGATCTTACTTGTGCTGCAGAAATTAATCTTGACCCCTTGACAACCTACTGTACTGCAAAAAATGTGCCTTCAAATTTGACAAATTTACTCCACTGTTAAAGCCTTTTTCTATCAACTCTGGGTATTGGCTAAGGTCAAGCCACTTCTTTTCGTACATGATTTTGAAACACTAATTCATATATTTGTCTCTTACTATATACGCTTGACTATTGCAACTCATTATACATTGGAGTTAATCAACTATTTCCTGGTCGTCTTCAGGTCATTCAGAATGCTGCTGTCAGGCATCTAACAGACCCACAAAAACAGAATCACATCACAACAGTCTTAGCTCCTCTTCACTGCCTTCCTGTTCATAACAGAATTGAGTTTAAAATTTTACTTTATGTTTTATGTCCCTAAATGGTTTAGCCCCCTTTTTTATCTTACTGACCTTTTACACCCTTACTCTCCTTCTCCATCACTGAGGTCCACTGACCAGAAGTTACTGATTGTGCCAAATTTTAGACTTAAGCTTAGAAGGGACCATGCTTTTGCAGGAGCTGCCCCTAAGCTTTGGAATAGTCTACCTTTTTATATCAGGAAAGCCACGGTTGTTTGGTCGCTGCTTATGTGTCTATTTTTATCAACTTTGCCTTTTTCAATGATATTAGGATTATTTACACACAAGATCAACTTCTATCTATTCGGTTTGCACTTCATTTATCCTTAACCGATCATGGACATTTGCATCCGGATTTACCACTTATGAACTCTCAGGTGGCAAACTCGGACACCCAGCGAGGTAACTCGTACTTGAAGCGAGAAGGGGGAAGTGCACAGGGTCTTTCGTGCGGTTTAGGAGACGCACTTTTTGAGCGCCGCTTCCTGGACTAGTTTTATCCAACGTCAGATCTATGAGAACAAAACTGATGAACTTAATCATCTTCTCACCACAAGTAAGGATTATTTTCTCTTTTCAGTGTATTGCTTTGTGGCGTCATGGCTTACTTCAGTCCCCGACTCCGCATTAGAACTGCCAAAGTTTTTCTGCTTTATAGAACAGATAGGGATGCTGATCGTTGCAACAAGTCAAAAGGCGGTGCAGTATTATTATCGCAGTAGTACTCCAGCAATCTGCAACTATTCACTATTAACTGTAAGTTAATTCACCTCGAGAATTTTCTTCAATAATATTCGTTGGAGTTTACATCGCTTTACGAAGCGCTGCAGTTGGCAGATTAGATCACCAGTTTATAGAACTTATGCAAACTCCCTGATTATTGTGATGGCTGACTTTAATAACGCAAATCCATCTTGCTTTCCAGATACAAACAGACTGCAAATTGCCCCACCAGGGACGGGAAGACAGTTTCTACCCACATGTAAACAAAAGCTAGAATTAGTTAAACCAGTACTGTATAGTAATATATTCGTTCATGGACTGATGTGTTAGTTGAATCATTACAAGATTGTCTAGACTGTACAGTCTGGGACATTTTAAAAAATCTTTGTGAAAACATTCACGAGTTGACCGATATTCTTTCTTCTTTTATCTGCTTCTGCAAAGAGGTTTGCATTCCCAGCAAATCAATTGTGATGTATAACAATGTAAAGCCATGGTTCACCAAAAAACTAAAGAAGCTCCATCAGGTGAAAGAAAAACACATAAAACTGGTGAAAAGGACGCATACAGATTATCCAGGAAAAGGAAATAAGCCTTCAGGCAATTGCTCCCCTGTATGGAGATGCCTTCAGTCTGTTACTAGTTACAAAAAGACATCTCCTAGTGCTAATTCAGATTAATGCCTCCTTGACAAACCTAACAAGTTCAATGGTAGATTTGAGCAAAAAGGTGCTGAATATCAACAATTGCTCTGCTCCGGCAGCTCTGAAGTGGTTTTGACACCAGCCACTTCTTCACAAAAGCCTCACCCCTCTTCACCCTTTTCTATCAAAGAATACAATGTCTGGAAGCTGTTTTCAACATAGAACTGCAAAAAGTCAGCCGGTTCTGATTCTGTCTCATCTGCAATAATCAAACACGGTGCTAAGCAGCTCACTCCCCTCTTCACAGACATCTTTAACCAGTCTCTTGCACAGTGTACTGTACCTGTTTACTTTAAATCTTCTTTTATTGTTACTGTTCCCAAAAGTGATAAAATAAGCAGCCTCAATTTCAATTCAAATGAAAATATTTAAATGAATTATTCTAACCCTTCTAAAGTCTGTTACTGTGGATGATGTCATCAACGTGTTTATTCATTTTGTGCTGCAGCAGAAACTTATGCCAAAATACTGTTTGTTGACTTCACTTCACTTCAGCTTTTAACACCATTGTCCCTGAACTCTTGTTAACTAAACTTCTACAGACTGAACTGAATCCTTCCATCTGTAAATGGATTGACAGTTTTCTAGTAAACCGAAAACAATATGTTCGTTTGGGCTCCCACCTCTCTAACTGTCTCCATATTAGCACAGGTGCCTCTCCAGGCTGCATACTAGCCAATCCTAGCTCAATTTTACAAAGACATTATTGAAAGTGTAATCACAGTCTCCATTGTTGTCTGGTTTGGTTCAGCTATGGCACACTTCAAAAATAAAGTACAGCATGTTATGAGGTCTGCTGAGAAAATAATTGGCTGTACCCTTCCATCTATTGCAGACCTGTATATATCTTGTGTCACTAACCATGTCAAAAGGATCACCACAGATTCATCTCACCCTGCTCATCACGTATTCCATAAACTCCCCTCTGCTAAATGCTTGAGGACAATTAAAGCTAAAACTAACAGGCACCTCAAAGGTTTCTTTCTTAGAGCCCTAGACCTCTCAAACCAGTAACTTAGCTTGTCTTCTTTGTATGTTCATGTATTCTGTCAGATACTGTATGAATCTGTGTGTGTGTACAGTACATGTACTTGTGTGCATGTACATACACACTACACATTTACACTTTCACTTGCACATCATCATTTGCATATCTCATTTACAATTGTACTATTCTACAAACTTGTATGAAGTTTTTCTTTTTAACTGATGCTATTTATGTGATGTTGTGTTCTGTTATAAACAGCTCCAAATCTACCAAGTCAAATTCCTGTGCATTAAGTACTGATGAACAGAAGTGATTCTGATTCTGAGCACCAACTTTGGTCACTTTTAAATCTTGCCTGAAAGTCCATCTTTTTGGCTTAGTTTTCTAAATTTTTATGTGAGTATTTTTTTGTGTATTTATTTGCTGTATATACTGTATGTATTTGATGTATTTATGGAAACGGTACAGCACTCTGGCCGACTTCTGTTGTTTTTGAATGTGTTATGTAAATAAAATTTGACCTTGGCAATGACATAAATGAACAAGCTGTATTTTGAACCCTTGCCTTGTCATTTTAGTTAGTTACCTACAGCTGACTGATTCCTTCAAGGTTGTTGTAATAAAGATGTCTATCTTTTGATTAATTTATAATGATGACTCAAGGCTGTTTATTTTTATTTCCCTATTACTTGCCCAGAGAGTTTGGACATGTCATTGTTGTTATTGTTTACATCCCTCCTCGGGCGGACATGGAAATAGCAGGTGACATCATCCATTCCGCTGTTGCTAAACTACAAATGCAGCACCCTGGGGCACTTGTGCTAATCTCTGGAGACTTTAACCATGTGACGCTGGACAAAAAATTACCTGCCTTCTCCCAGTATGTGGATTGTAACACTCGGGGAAATAGGACTATTGACCTATTGTATGCAAGCGTTAAAGATGCATACAGTGCCACCCCGCTGCCTGCGCTTGGGAAAGCAGATCATAACCTGGTTCTGTTTCAGCCTCACTACAAACCTAGAGTGAGGGAGCTACCTACAACCACACACTCATTCAGGAACTGGTCCCTTGAGGCACAGCAGGCTCTTAGAGACTGCTTTGGAACTACGGCCTGGGATATCCTGCAGGGATCATATAGTGAGAACATTTAGGAGGTTGTTGACTGCACTACTGACTACATCAACTTCTGTATGGACATTGTAGTTCCAGTAAGAACAGCATGCTGCTGTGCTAACAACAAGCCATGGATTACAAGTTGCATCAAGGGCCTTTTGAACCAGAAGAAAAGGGCTTTTAAAGGCAGTGATCAGTATGAGCTCAAGCATGTGCAGAAGGAACTCCGAGTCGAGCTCAGGGCGGCAAAGGAGCAGTACAGGAGAAAGCTGCAGCAGAAGTTGCAGAATAACAGCATGAAGGAAGTGTGGGATGGGATGGAGATCATCATGGGCTGCAGCTCGAAGCAGGGTGCCACCATCGAGAGAGACGTGGAGAGAGCAAACCAGATGAACAACTTCTTTAACAGGTTTGACCACCCTAACCCACTCTCACCTCGGAGTACTGCACTCTTCACCCATACTTCTGCTGATACCAGCATAGGAGAGAGTTCCCCCCCACCCACAATTACAGCAGCCCAGGTAAGCAGAGAGCTTAAGAGACTTCGTGCCAGCAAAGCAGTGGGTCCAGAAGGAGTATCGCCATGACTGCTGAAGGCCTGTGCGTTGGAGCTTAAGAGTCCTTTACAGCACATCTTCAACCTGAGCCTGGAACGGGGGAGAGTCCTGAGGCTTTGGAAAACATCTTGTATCACCCCAGTCCCAAAGGTATCATGTCCTAGTGAGCTGAATGACTTCCGGCCTGTCGCTCTGATGTCACCACCTGAGGCCACAGGTCCGCCATGCCCTCGACCCTCTGCAGTTCGCATACCAGGAGAAGGTGGGAGCGGAGGATGTCATCATCTATATGATACACCAATCCCTCTCCCACTTGGACAGAGGCAGTGGTGCAGTAAGAATTATGTTTCTGGACTTCTCTAGCGCCTTCAAAACCATCCAACCTCTGCTCCTTAGGGACAAGCTGACAGAGATGGGAGTAGATTCATACTTGCTGGCATGGATCGTGGACTATCTTACAGACAGACCTCAGTATGTGCGTCTCGGGAACTGCAGGTCTGACATTGTGGTCAGCAACACAGGAGCGCCGCAGGGGACTGTACTTTCTCCGGTCCTGTTCAACCTATATACATCAGACTTCCAATACAACTCGGAGCCCTTCCACATGCAAAGGTTCGCTGACAACACTGCTGTCATGGGCTGCATCAGGAGTGGGCAGGAGGAGGAGTATAAGAACCTAATCAAGAACTTTGTTAAATGGTGCGACTCAAACCACCTACAACTGAACACCAGCAAAACCAAGGAGCTGGTGGTGGATTTTAGGAGGACCAGGCCCCTCATGGACCCCATGATCATCAGAGGTGATTGTGTGCAGAGGGTACAGACCTATAAATACCTGGGAGTGCAGCTGGATGATAAATTGGACTGGACTGCCAATACTGATGCTCTGTGCAAGAAAGAGACAGAGCCAACTATACTTCCTTAGAAGGCTGGCGTCTTTCAACATCTGCAATAAGCTGCTGCAGATGTTCTATCAGACGGTTGTGGTGAGCGCCCTCTTCTACGTGGTGGTGTGCTGGGAAGGCAGCATAAAGAAGAGGGATGCCTCACGCCTGGACAAACTGGTGAGGAAGGCAGGCTCTATTGAAGGCACGGAGGTGGACAGTTT
Source organism: Polypterus bichir lapradei (assembly GCA_026402145.1). Taxonomy (NCBI): domain Eukaryota; kingdom Metazoa; phylum Chordata; class Cladistia; order Polypteriformes; family Polypteridae; genus Polypterus; species Polypterus bichir. The sequence goes on along the minus strand of JANRMT010062833.1, from coordinate 17,476,280 downwards.
GACATCCATGGCAGAGCGACAGGCGCTGAGCAAGCTCCTGTCAATTATGGAGAATCCACTACATCCACTAAACAGTATCATCTCCAGACAGAGGAGCAGCTTCAGCGACAGACTGCTGTCACTGTCCTGCTCCACTGACAGACTGAGGAGATTATTCCTCCCCCACACTATGCGATTCTTCAGTTCCACCCGGGGGGGTAAACGTTAACATTATACAAAGTTATTATCTGTTATACTTGCGTTTTTATCACTCTTTAATTTAATATTGTTTTTAATCAGTATGCTGCTGCTGGAGTATGTGAATTTCCCATTGGGATTAATAAAGTATGTATCTATCTATCTATCTATCTAAGCCTTTGTAGAGTATGAAGGAAAAAGTGTTTATAACTGCCTGCCTACTAAATAAGGACATCCTGACTACATTTGTACTAGCACATTTAAATTAGAGGTGAGACCATAAAACATTTTAACTATACATACAAGGAGTCTTAAGTCAATTCACATTATGTGACTTTTCCAACAATTTTCAGTTGTAGCCTTCATTTACATAATCTTAGCAAGTTTAAGACAGTTTTTGGTGTGCTTTGAAGCCAATTGCCTAATGTGACATTTGCAAACACTAACTCCACTTGTCTGCAACTTTCCAATAACATCAAACAGGTTTTGTTTCGTCTTTAGTCGGACGGGAGAGCTGTGCTTGCAGAAGAGCTGACAGCCAATCAATGCTCATCCAGAAGTAAAATGCTTAGAACATAGCTACAAGGAATAAGGAACATGCATGTGTTGAACCTCACAAATTGAAGGGAAGCTTTTCTGTCAAATATCTTGTGTTTTAGGTACTAAATCAAAACTGAAAAAAGAAAAAAGGCCTCAGACTGTGGCTGAACTCACTGAAGCCGTTAACCCTTCATCACAAAAACTGGTGAGCGCTACTGTGCTGAAACAGCAGCAAGCAGTCAGTAAAGTTGACATGTCCAGCAATATGCAGTCTCGTAAGCTGACATGGTGCAGAAACGAGATCAGCAACTGCAGTTGGCAAACCTGACATATCCCATGCCAAATCTGCAAAATGGCCTTTATTCCATGAACCAGATATTTACTCAAGACTTTTAATGATTAACTAACAATTTTGGGACCTTTAGATGGCACTTAGTAGGGTGGGGATGATTAAGGAATGTGCCATTTATCTGTGTGTCGATTGGTGTAATTGAAATGCTTTCTAGCCATTATATGTAAATGAACCTAGCTTATTAAAAGACGTTATTCTGTTAATTCCTTCAGTCTTACAATGGAGAACCCAACTGCCAACATGGTGAGGCTCCACTACTTGGTATAAATAAAGGATGGATATTTTGTATTGCATTTGTAACAATGACTCAATACTCTACTGAGGAGTTTTCTTATACAAGGTGTGGAGAGGGGAAGGCATGGATGGATTGCAAGTATTTTGGAGGCATCTCTTTGCTGGTACAATGGCCTGGGCACATGTCAACCAACGAATCTTGGGTAGGATGCTGGCATTGGATTGGCTCATGGAGTTAGAAGAAGTGAGGGAGGTGGTGTTGCTTTTGAGCCCAGGTGTGCAGTATGAAGAGGAGTTAGTGGCATGAATGTGTGAGCAGTGAATGTGGTAGCAAGGCCGGCCCAAGTCTTTATGGGGCTCTAAGCAAAATGAGATTTGGGGGCCCACCACCACCTTGGCGCTGCCACAACTACTATTGTCAATGCTTGATCATTCACACATCTACTATAAATGTAACACACCCATTATCACTTTTATTATTTGTTGCTGTTGCTTACATTATACCAATGTCAGTCTGGCATGTTTTCACCCTTCTGTGGTTTTTAATCTTAAAAGATTTTAAACTCACCAAAGTGGTCTTGTGTTAATGTGTACTTTAATATTCAAAGTGAAGGTTTCCTAACCCAGTCCTCGGGCTCCCCTAGACAGTTCAACTTTTTGTTTCATCCTAATTCTCAGCACACCTAAACCAGCTGTTCAGTATTACTGATTGCTTAGCTCTGTTGTAGAGGGGAGTTAGAATACAGCAAAAAGTTGGACTGTCTGGGGGAGCCTGAGGGTTGGGATGAAAATCCCTATTCAAAGAGGCTGAGTACAGTACAGTGATAAATTGTATACTGAATGTGGTGTGTTGAAAAGTAAAAAAAAATAAACCAGTAGGCCATGCATTTACTGTAAACATGTTAGACACTTTAATTGCTTTTTGTTAAAAAAAATTCAACATGTAAAAGTGCAGAACTATCAACTTCAAATGTAATAAAATAACTTATTTAAAAAATGAAAAACGCAACCCAAAACACATCAAATAAATTAAATAAATACTTAAATAATGACATAAAATGAAAAGATGAGCCTGTAACAACATTACAAAAACTGTTCAAGAATAAAATATAAAGCTGAATAATTATGAAAACTATGTACAGATGTACAAAGAAATTCCAAAGTAAAATTTAAGGCATTTACTTCTCCCCCAATTATTCTTATTTCTTCCTCTTAACAATCTACCTCAACAGTACACTTTCACCATAAAATCTCTCTTTCCTGGCTTTTCTGGAGGCAAAGTAATTTATAACATTATTATAAGAGATCTGACGGCCAACTCTGTTGTTGATGCTAATCTGTGTAAACCCACACTGTTAAAAAAATGTTACATTTACGGTAAAAAAACTGGCAGCTGGGGTCACCAGGATTTTACCGTAAAAAAGAAGGTAACAATATTTTTTGGTCTACAGTACACTTTAAAAAATAATGTTACATTTACGGTAAAATACTGGCAGCTGGGTTGCCAAAATGTTACTGTAATAAATAAGGTGACAATATTTTTAGGTCTACAGTATAATTTTGTAGGAAAAACTATTTGGTCTTTGCAACAAATTCCAACATAAGGGAATGTTTAACCATAACCAGAAATTCATATTGTGTAATAAATATGACAATCAATAAACAATACGTATTGGCAGGGTCAAACCACAGTACACAAATTGCATCAGTTAAATAACAACAACCAATAGCAAGCATGTTTTTTTTTTTTTTTTTTTATTTCTTTTTTGTCTAAATTCCATTACTTAAGACAAACACTATTTCGCTTGTCCCCTTTTTCATTTACATTTAATTTTACTTTTCAGTGTCTGAGCTTTGAACACACACACACACACAAAGTCTGGTCCATTTGCTAATTCACTATTATCCACCACCTTTCCCCACACGTGCTTTTTTTTTTTTTTTCCACCCCCCTTCCTCCCAATAAATATAAAATTTTTACCTTTTTTGTATTAGTCTCTGTCTTTGTTCACTTTTTCCTCCCTGATTCTCCATTCTTCCATTATATCTCTTTCACATTTCTGTAAAAGTCTTTCAATAGGTACATTCTTATTATGTATCACAGTTTCATTCCTCTCCCACCACATATTCTCCTTTATTATATTAATTAATTTCCATTTCTCTTTTCCCATTTTTTCATTTAATCCCTTCCCCACTAAGCCATACAATACTCCTTCCTTTGTTATTTCCTTTTTCCCTATTACCCCGTCCCATTTCTGTAATATCCCTTCCCACACCTCTTGTGCCTTTCTACATTGCCAGAATACGTGCACTGCAGTTTCTAACTCCCTGCATGTTTCTCTTGGGCATACTGGAGATTTCGCAACTCTCCGTTTATACATTGCAGCATTTGCCAGTAACACCTCGTGTGCCGTTAACCAACCTAGGTCTTTTTGTTTGTTTGTCAGGTGTTTAGCAGCGATTTGTTGCCACACTTTTTGGGTCTGTTCTTCCGTTAGTGGCCGGATTTTCACTGCTATTTCTTGCTTTCCGATATATTTTTTTAGATCTCTAATCCTTCCCCATATTTTGGCCTCTCCTTCCTCCCATTTATATTTTCTCAAACATTTTATAATTATTCTGTACTGTTGAGGTGCCTTAAAGGCAATCGGTTTGTTATTTGCACTTTTCCATAATTTTACCCACCTAAGTTCTGCTCCCACTAGATACCTTACCATGTCCGCCATTTTTCCTTTTTTATTCAAGGCCATATTAATTACTATTGCTGTGTGTTTTAATATCGGTTCCTGCTCTATTTTTGGAAAGCCTTTTCCCCCTTTCTCTTTTTGTTTCGTTACTATTTTCCTTGCTAGTTTTTCTGTCTTTGAACCCCACAGAAAAACAAAGCACATTCTTATAATTTTTTTAGAATCCTTCGTGGAGGAAAAGACACCGTGGCTAGATATGCCAATTTGGGTAAAATTATTGCTTTAACCAGCAATATTTTCCCCTCCATAGTCAAACTTCTTAGTCTCCAAAAAACAATTTTCTTATTAATCTTTTTAGCATTTCTTTCCATTCTTGCTTTTCTGTATTGTTGTCTCCAAAATTTATACCCAGTATTTTAACCGTATTTGAAATCTTTATCTTCCCTTCTGGTTTTTCCTTCCATTTTCCCCACAACACACAGTCACATTTTTTTAGATTCAATGTTGAGCCCGATGCCCTACAAAAGGGTTCTGTATGTTCTATTATTTGATTTACGCTGCACACGTCTCTTATAATGACGCTTACGTCATCCATATATGCGCATATCTTTATCTGTTGTCCTCCGCTTCCTGGGACTTCAACTCCCCGTATATTTTTGTCCATTCTAATCTTATGTATCAGTGGCTCAATGCTTAATACAAATAAAACTGCCGACAGAGGACACCCTTGTCTTACTCCCCTCCCTACTTTTATTTCCTCTGACAGTTTTATTATTTACGTTAATTTTACTAGCAATACCTTTGCATAAAGTTTTTATCCAATCTAACAACAATAAAGGTACTCCTATTTTCTGAAGGATTTCCCACATATATTTGTGGGCAACTTTATCGAACGCTTTTTCAAGGTCTAGATTAATAACCCCAACATCCATATTCCTTTCTTTCATCCAAAAGATACTGTCCCTCACGAGACACAAATTTTCTGCTGCACTCCTCCCTGGCACTACACATGCTTGTTCTTCCCTAATCACATGTTCAATTTTGTCCTTTAAGCGATTTGCCAAGACCCTTGCTAAAATTTTATATTCCTGGCAGAGTAGAGTTATCGGCCTCCAATTTGTAATATTCCCTGTCTCCTCCTTCTTGGGAATAAGAGTTATTATTCCTGTCTTCATTGTTTTAGTCATTTCTCTCTCCTTCAAGATTTCTCGAAATAGACTCAACATATCTTCTCCAAGTATCTCCCAAAAAGTCATATAAAATTCATTCGGTAGCCCATCAATTCCCGGTGATTTGCCGCTGCTCCCCATTTTCATGGCTTTCTCTATCTCCTGCAACTCTATCTCTCGTTGTAGCTCTTCTTTCTGTTCAACTGTAAAGAACTGGTCTATGGTTTGCACTAGTTCTTTAACACACCCTGTGTATCTCTTTCTCCTTATACATTTCTTCATAAAATGTTGTTATTATCCTTAATATTTCTTTGTTCCCGTTTTTCACATTTCCATCTTTATCTATCAGTTCTTCTATCCGTGTCTTCCTTCTCTCCTTCACCTTCTTGAAGAAGAATCGAGAGCATTTCTCTCCTTCTTCTTGCTCTCTGACTCTGCTCTGGAACTTTATTTTTTCTTCTTTCTTCCTGTATACTTCTTCCATTTCTTCTTTAATTATCCTTATCTCTATTTCAGTTTCCTCATCTCGCAAATCACAGCTATACAATTCTTCCAGTTTTTTTTGTAAAACTTGTATTTCTTCTTTCTCCTCTCTATTCTTTTGTTTACCTTTCTTCTGAAAGAAAGCTTTTGTGTTTTCTTTCATTAATTCCCACCATCTCTTTTGGCTCCCACACCAATCTTTTAAGGTTTCCCACTCTTTATAATATTGCTTATACTGTTTTTGAATTCTTTTATCTTCCAACAACATTACATTTAGTTTCCAAAGAAAGTCTGTTGATTCCTCTTCATTCCCTTTTCTTACTTCCACCTCTAACATTAAATGGTCCGAGAAAAAAACTGGCCTTAAGCACACGGACTTTGGGTCAAAGTTTTTATCAACCAATACGTAATCAATCCTAGACGATCTTCCTCTGGTTCCTCTCCATGTATCTCCTTTTTCACCTCCTTTCAACGCCTGGAAGGCATCTGTCATTTGACAGTCCTTTATAATTTCATTTAATTTCCTTGCTGTTCCATCCAATTGTTGCCCTCTCTGCTCTGGATCGCTCACGCAATTAAAATCACCCACCACCATTAAATTATTTTCGGCTGCCATTGCTATTCCCAGTAACCTAAGCACCTCCATCCTCTGAACAGTTACCGTGGGAGCACAAATATTAATCAGTTTGACTACATTGGTTCCTATTGCCAAATGAACTTTCATTAATCTTCCCATGACTATTTCTTCATATTTTTTGATTTCTATTCCTTTAGTTTTTATTAAAACCCCTAGCCCTGCATTTTTATTTTCATTCGTCCCAGAAAAGACAGACTCCCCACCTTTCCAATCCTCTTCATACTCTTTATATGATTCTTTAAAAGGTATGCCACATTCCTGTATGCACACTATGTCTACTTTTAAACTACTCAAAAAGGAGAATACCAATTTTCTTCTCTCTTTTCTTTGAATGCTCCTAACATTCAAAGTGACTATTTGTATCTTCATTTTTTTTTAAACATAGTGTGGTCTACCTCCCCTCCTATTTTCCCTTTAGTTACGGTGAGAATATTTTTCTTTGGTTTCTTTGCAGCTTTTTTCTCGGTTTTCCATTCTTCTACTCCCTTCATCCTTGTCGTATATACGAATCCTTCCATATCCTTTGCCTCCAAATACGAGGGAGCTAGACCCCATTCCTGTATTTTTCCTCCACCTTCGTCTATTTTTTCAGGACTAACTGGTAATAATAAATCTGGCCCACGTTTTTTTTGTAAACCAGGGTTAACTTGTATCGCTTCTTTGTTTTCTTTTATTTTTTCCTGACCTAAATTTTCTACCAATTCCTGCTGCGATGATTGACACAAACTTGCCGCTCCACTTAATATTTCCATAATCTCTTCGGTATGGAATAGAATATTTTGCGATGACTGCTCCAGTCTCTTTTCTACTATCGTAGTCTCTGTCTTCTCTCCCAAAAAGGCCAGGAAATCATTTTCTCCACTATTCTTAAATTCTTCTTCTTCTTCTTCATACTCTCTCCTCCTCGTTCCTCTATTTTGTCATCCTTCCTCCTCTCTGCTCCTTGCAAACTTTCACTTTTAGTTTCTTCCATTTCCCTCTCTTCCTCGGCCTCTTCATCTAAAAGTGCTATCACTTTCTCCTCATTCCTCCCGTTCCTCCTAACTACGTTGGCATAGGAGACCGGACAATCGCGAAATACATGTACCTCCTGCCCACATAGATTGCATTTTATCGGTTTTCTACATTCCCTTGTACTATGTCCCTACTCTTTACAATTTCTGCACTTAATTATCTCGCACTCCTCAGCTTTATGTCCTTCGCTTCCACATCTTCTGCATACTTGCGGTTGGCCTGGGTAAAAAACATGCCCCCTCACTGTCCCAATTTGTATAACTGGAGGCAAATGTCTCACCTCTTTGGTTTCATCATCTTTTCTCAAAACCACATCAAACCTATATAACCCATTCTTTATGCCGTCTTCATCTGTCATCTGCATACTTGATTTAACATCACAATATTGCAAAAGCCAAGTTGAAATATCCTGCATTCTAACCTTCTCTGTATACATAATGACATTTATTTTTTTATCCAGTCTATCACTTAATGGTAAGATTAAAAATCTTCCCAAAACTGGATTATCATTTTTCTCCTTACTCACAGTTCTCAGACACTTATCATATAGCCCTCTATTCTTGAACACCACTTCAAAAGTGGTCTTACCCGGGAATGCAAAAAGGTAGTCAATCTCACCCGGCATAAAAGTTAAGATCCTCTGCAGAACCTCCTTGCTGAAGTGTCCTCGATCCATTTCTCCTTCTCTTAACTCGAAGCGAACCACGTTCCTTCTGTCTCGTCCATCCACAAGTATCCGTGAAACAGGTCTCCCAGATGCTCCAAGTTCTTGCTCCATGGCCGGTCCTACCGCCAAACTACTGGAAAACAGTGCTTCCGCCATCTTTCACCTGCAAAATTTTAAATCGCCGCGCACCAAGGGAAGCAGCCAACAGGATGGTGGACATGCCGACCTATCCTGCGCTGGATCCGAGGCCGTGGGGCGCTCCTTACACCTGACAAGGAAGAACCATATGGTATCTCCCCTGCCAGGTAAGTATTAGCAAGCAAGCATGTACCATTTAATTATACACATTAAAAAAACAATTTAATGTTTAAAGAAGTCATGGCACGTTGTCTGGTGGGAAAGTAAAGTTTTCTTTTGTGGTGTATGGTGTCCTACTTATACAACCCACCATAAATCAGCTTCCATAACCTCAAAAAACCTTCAGCACGTGAGGAAAAATAAGTCTGCTAACTTAGGTTAAGTTTTTTTCCCTACTATTCAAAGGTATGCGGTTCACCAGGAACAATATTGTAAAAAGGCGCGTGTCCTTATGCAAATATCGTAACCGGTTTTACTGAAACAGTGATTTACCGTTTTACATTTTACGGTTGTTTACCTTCGTTATTTAACAGTTTTACACTGTAAAATTAACAGATTTTTTTCAGTATAACTGTAATGCATTAATAAACGGTATTTAGCATATTTTGAAGGTAGAAAAATATTGATTTTACAGAACTTGGCTGTAAAAAATAATGAAATTTATCGTTTAAGATATATAGGTAATTTTCAGTAGAACATAAGGTAACTTTCCTTTTTTTCAGAAAAGGTCTTTTACTTTCACCATTTACAGTATTTGTACCGTTAAATTTACTGACATTTTTTACAGTGCACTCAGTCTTTCTTGTGCCATGGACGATCTCAAGTAATTTTTGATTAATTTGAGCTTAGAAAAGTTACGCTTTGCAGAAGCAACAGTCACAGGGATAGTGCATGCTAACCGGAGAGCTATCCAAAGATTCGGGTACAACTCACAGATCTCACTTCAGTGGCAGATATCTTACCTTTATCTTGCTGTTTTTTTCTCATTTTCTATTTTCTTCTTCTTTCTTTTCTCTTCTCCAGAAGGATATGTCCTTTTCTGTGACATAACTTTTTACAGCTTTTCGACGCAGAGAAGACAGTAACCTCATGTTAGTCTGACCGCATCCAGTATAATGTGCTTTACAGTGCGCGTTCATGCACATGATTCGTGACACCAAATCAGATCAGCTTAACATAACTTTTTTGTGATTACTGTAGACATATCACAAAATATTAATATGCTCTATTAAGATTATAAAGTTCTGTCATTTTTCCCATTCCTTTGTCATGTGGCCACATTGCTTTACTTTTGCTTTACATTGCTTTTGCCGTAACACGTAGCATAATTAATGAGATTTCGAATAACTCTCGTACATTAAATCCGAGCCACGCGGTTCCATGCCAGAATAGAACATGTCAAGATTTATACATCACACTTTATGCCCGACACCATGCGGAACTGCATACATTTTAAATTTAAAATGCAGCGATTTTCCTGTATATTCCGGGTAAATTACACTACAGAAACGGGTACAGCGTTAATCTGTACCCTCCAAACTATTTCTTCGTTTTAATAACATGATGGGTGCCCTTTAATCCTGGCAAAGCGGGAGAACCGAGACGTAGCTTACCTGTGTTGTAGTTAGATTGCTGATTGAAGTTGGTTTTTGGCAAGACTGACAATTTGTTGAAAATGACTCGGCAGAGTCGACATGAAAGATGACACGACGCATTTTTTCCAGTTCAAAGAAGAAAAGGATGGATGTTCTTATTTGGACTGTCATGAGAATGGTAAAATAAGTATTAATTTCCTTCAGGCTGGTGACATCGTATAGATAACAAAAAGATCTGTCGTATCAGACAACCAGACCAGTTAAACTGTAGAAAGCATTTAATACATGCAGACACTGGTACAACACCAGTTTGTGTTTTGTAACAATTTATGGATAAACTGTTTGTGTTCCTTGAAATTTACTGCCGCTTCTTTTCGTGTTTTGCAAGTTGGAAACTTGTAATTCCAATAATTATTTTTTTTTATATAAAAAGGGTCTTGTTTGGGACATTTAAAGAGCTCTTAAGGGCTCTTATGGGCCCTCTGGTGGCCTCGGTGCCCTAAGCAGTCGCTTAGTTCGCTTATGCCTCGGGCCGTGTGTGTGTGTGGCAGACGGGACTAGTGCAGCCCCACGGAAGAAGATACAGAAGACAGGGACAGCGGCACTGACCAAAGATGGAAATGGTGCTTTTGGCCAATAATCATTTTAAGGGCGACCTTCCAACACCATTGTCTGAGGGCTGAAGAGATGTATTGACCTGTAGAGCCACAGCAGCATACGTCACGCAAACCAGCATTTTGGTAATACAGTACTGTAAATGCTTATAGGTTGTCACAAATAAAATTGATTGACACACTAACTATACCAAACCCTAACTTTAACAAAACTAACCCCTAACCTTAACTTCCGTCCTATAAGTGCTGTCGTAGACCTGCGGTGACGTATGATGCGGTGGCTTTGCTGTTGGATATTATTGGGGCTGAATCCATTCTCACCTGTCACACACTTCCTACTCTAGTCCCCTCACCAAAGTCGTTAAATCATAGTTCCTCTTCTCTCAATGTATTTTTTTTTTTTGTAAAGGAAGGCAAGGATAAGGCATTTCTCGAGGATAAACTACTGATGCGTTGACAGGTACAGGCGCATTTGAAGAGACGGTTCACCCATAAATTCGAACGGCCACGGCAAGGTAGCTATGAAAAGAACAGTCGTGAAGCACGCTGCATCTTCCGCACCACCAGGAGACGCTCTAAATTTCTACATTAAGCGCGACCACAGATGGCCAACAATACACATTCACATAGTAAACTGCAGTAATTATCAACCCCGCTTTAAATCATATCCTATTAACGAGTTTTGGTTTCAGAGATGACAATGGCTTAAGTACTTGTACTTTTTACATGGAATTTCAAATCTAGAAGCTAGTGTAAGAACGACGGACGAAGAGTTCTTCAGGTTAAGCCATAGTCGGCCAGCTCGTGAAAGACTGTGGCGCTCTCAGTTTGGAAGGCTGCTATTCCTTACACCCCTTACCTTGCAACATGTTGAAGTCCAAGACATTTGTGAAGAAGACGCGCTCGGGGGGCATTATGAAAATTGTGCGGGAGCATTACCTACGAGATGACATCTATTGCGGCAGCGCGGCTTGCAGTGTGTGCCCGCAGAAGGATAAAGTGCTGCAGCGTGACACGAACCTGGAAAGCACGCTTTGCGACCGCCCTCACTATTTAATGCCCGACACCAACGTGGTGATGCACCAGGTGAGCGATCTGCGGGGATCCGTATGAGTAAAGCGGAGGGCAGATGAGATGTGTTAACAGAACACATTTAGTGCACTTTTAGGTTGATAATATGAAGGTTAATGATGGCAAGGCATCGCCTGAAATGTTTGCTGTCGATAGATTCAAATTTAGGTATGGTGGAGGTGCTCTGTTGATTCAACTTTTTAACGCTATCGGGTCCAAGTCCTATGTTTGTTACAACCACTAGTTTTTAATGACCACTGAAAACTTTTCATCCCCGAACCATGGAGGAGCTTGAGCCATATGGCTGTCACCGCCGTCGTATTAAAGATCCTTGGTTATAGAAAATATTCAGATCATGAGAACATTGTTCATAGCTGAGTTCTTAAAAGAAATTTCCAAAATGGAAAGGCAAAGTTGTAAGTTCTGAAAAGATCGAATACTAAGCCATGTAGCTTGTGAAAGTGTTTTATTTATTTGGATCTTTAACTGGGGAACATTAATTTAGTACCACTGTATGCTGCCATACTGTGTGTGGATGGTATGACAATAGAGCTACCTGACTAACTTTTGAATTTTATTGCCAGACAACAAATAAAGCATAATTTAAAGTGGATGAAGTTTAGAAATCAAGAAATGACAAAGATGGTTAAGAGACTGCCTTTAACTATGGTGACTGCAGTAGGAATGAAACTTTTTATGATGATGATATACAGTACAGGCCAAAAGTTTGGACACACCTCTTCATTCAATGTGTTTTCTTTATTTTCATGACTGAAGGCATCAAAACTATGAATGAACACATGTGGGGTTATGTACTTAACAAAAAAGGTGAAATAACTGAAAACATGTTTTATATTGTAGTTTCTTCAAAATAGCCACCCTTTGCTCTGATTACTGCTTTGCACACTCTTGGCATTCTCTCGATGAGCTTCAACAGGTAGTCACCTGAAATGGTTTTCACTTCACAGGTGTGCCTTATCAGGGTTATTTAGTGGAATTTCTTGCTTTATCAATGGGGTTGGGACCAGCAGTTGTGTTGTGCAGAAGTCAGGTTAGTTGGACGATCATTTATTTTTCAACAGGACAATGACCCCAAACACACCTCCAGGCTGTGTAAGGGCTATTTGACCAAGAAGGAGAGTGATGGAATGCTGTAAATGGTCATGAAAATAAAGAAAACGCATTGAATGAGGAGGTGTGTCCAAACTTTTGGCCTGTACTGTACTTTGTTATTACTCTAGGGGGAGTTGTCTTTTTGCATGACCTTTGGGGGGGTCAGAGTATAGGTACAGCCATTGTACAGTACTGCAGAGCAATTGTCTATACAGTATGTCTAGCAGTTCTAGTTCTTTTACAAAGTTCTCCCTGTGCTATGTTCAAGTCCAGATAAGACTGAGGAGATTAGAAGGCTTTATGCATGGCTCAGATCTTGGTGCAAGGTGGAAGGGCATAGGTTTATGTGGAATTGGGACTCCTTTTGGAAGTGATGGGAGCTGTTCAGCCATTATGGGTTACATCTGAACCGGAGGGGCACCAGTGTGTTGTGTAGGTTAGTCAAGGATTGTTTTAAACTAGGGTAATGGGGTGGGGCAGGGAGTTTAGTACAGGTCAAGTTTAGAAATATACATGGAGGCACATCTAATGGTGCGAAAATAACAATGCATAGTAATGTAGATTCTAACCCAACATTTATATCCATAAGTAAATTGAGTTACACATTAAAAATAGCTTGCCTTAATGTTCTTAAGTATCAAAAATGAAACAAGTGAGTTGGAGTTGTATTTAGCACAGCATGATTATCATTTTAAAGCAATAACGGAAACCTGGCTAAATAACAATGTTGGGGATGAGTATAACAGAGGAATACACATTGTTTAGGAAGGATCGACAGAACAGAAAAGGTGGTTGCTGATTATGTCGAACAGAATTTCAGTTGGGCAATGAGCAACATTTTAGTGTGGACATGTGGCTTTATCTGGAAATCATTATGGAAAAGGCCTTATTTTGGGAGTGTGTTCCAGACTGCACATGCAGACAGTAATTACAATGCACATCCTTTTAGTAATATTAAAAAGGCAAGTTTGCAGGTAGATATTATAGTTATAGGGAACTTTTAAGTATGCAAATATTAACTGTGATATAATATCGGAGCACAAGATCAGGGGCCTCATGCATAAAGCCGTGCATAGAATTCACACTAAAACATGGCGTACAGACAAAAGTGGAAATTTTCGTATGCACAAAAAAATCCAAATGCATAAATCTGTGCGTTTGCCAAGTTCCACTTTCTTCTGCTACATAAATCCCGGTCATGGTGAAAAGTAACACACGTACACGCGCCTGTTGCCACTCCCAAACTCTTCCCGGAATTACACTTCTTTGAATATGCAAATCAATATAAATCGCACTTAAGCTCAGTGTTCCGTGAAAATGTAATGGCAAAAGCACGGGGGAAAATAGAAGAATTGCAGTGAATACTAAGTGGAGGCAAGGAAAAATGTACTATTTGTTGGTTTAAACAGTGGTATAAACAACAAAAGAACGTTGATCAAGTGACAGAGTGTGTCAGAGAATCTCAAAAGCTCAAGTTCACAAAGTCGCACAGTGCCCAAAATAAAAAAGTTGCCAGATATCAAAGTCGATGTGAAAAGGCGAGTTGTAGCCCACCGTCTGATTGTCATATGAAAGCTTTTTAGGGTTCAGAGAAAAGAAAAAAAAAATATGGTCAAAGTGGGGGAAAAGCTCGAAATGTCAACTTTAATTTTGAAATTTCCACTTTAATCACAGTTTATTTTGTCATTAGAACATCATAAACTTAAAAGCGTTTAATTTACTAGTTTCTCAAATACCATCGTAACTGAAGTAGCACGTTAAATGCTTTGTATTGTATGTGTTCTTCTATGTGCTCTATCTGTGTGAATCACTATGTGCTTCTTAAACGGGCTTTCATTTCCTCCGACAGGACACAGAATCCATTACATTTGTGATATTGCAGTTCTCTGAATAATTTAAATACTGAGATGTACACTTGATATCATTTTCCTGATGATAGGAATTAAAGCATGTATTAAACATGGGAACACGGTGGCGCAATGATAGTGACGAACTGGCGCCCCATCCAGAGATTGTTCCTGCCTTACGCAAGATGCCTGCTGCGCTGCGTGTGAACTTCGATTAAATAATTTATTGCAGCAGTACTTTCTTTTTCAAACATACTAAACCAATTCCTGTCCTTCCTTTTCTTTCTCCAAGTACCCAGTCACCACACTCGGCTCAGTAATAGACGTTAAGTCATCTGTAAGCTTAGAACGCTTCAAAATTTTAAGGAACATTGAAATATCTTCATAGTACATGTTTAATTATTCTATCCAAAAATACAGCGCGAGGCAGGAACAATCCCTGAACAGGGCGCCAGCTCCTTGCTAGCGCTGTGACATCGTGTCCTCACATGTTTAATTATTAACAATATAGATTATTTAAATGATGTTAACATATTATTTGTATAATGTAATAAACATATTTTGCTGCATTTCATCTTAAAAATGATATTGTCATCTTATGTAAATACGTGCTAAAGTGGCTCAGGTTGTGCAATATTATAACTGTATCGCTAGTTTACAGTGACGTAATTGTACTTATAAGTACAAACAGTTCTACAAGAAGCACTTGATGGACTGATTGATTGCGTTTATAGTTCTTGGGATGAAACTGTTTCTGAACTGTGAGGTCCATACAGGAAAGGCCCTGAAGCATTTGCCATATGCGAGCAGTTCAAATAGGCAGCATGGCTGAGGCAGCGTGTGCTAGATGCTGTATACCGATAATTCTCTATCCAATCAACTGCTTTAGAGCTGTGATTCCACACTCAGATACAGTGGTATAAGTACTCCGAGTGGTGCAGTGAGAGTAATATGGAAAAAGCTGATCCATTGTGGCAACCCCTAACGGGAGCAGCTGAAAGAAGAAGAAGAAGAAGAAGGTGCAGTGAGAGTAACAACGCTAAAGCAGCTATGGTATTTGGAATAGTTTGGCCATTCCGTGGACCATTATATTGTTACAGGTTAATTACAATCAGATTCCTTAAACTAATAAACAATATGCAGTTAATTTCAGTGTATATGATAAAGCCGCATCAGGGATGTGGATCTGAAAAAGAAAGGGAAACCACACTGGAACAAAAGCACTGCTTTGATGCTGGGTGCCGCCAGTTTGCAAAACCAAGCAGAGAACTTGCATACGCCAGGGTTTGAACTAGCGTGAAAATGTGCGTGGCTTTACACCAAGTTTAGGTTTTATACTTCACGATTTGAGTGTGGAAACGGGCGTACACAATATTTTTGTGTGTATGCATCGTTTTTTCCATGCAGCCCCTGGTGTTTTTAGAAGTAATCAGTGACAGTTTCTTAACTTAAGCAATATTGTGGGGAGAAATAGTATTTTATGTTAATCAGGATAGAATTGAGGGTGTAGAGGTGATTGACCCAGTAAGGTCAGGTGACCATAATATAATACAGTTCTCTGTAAGAGTGTGCATGCAAAGACTAAAATTGTTAAATTTAACTTTTTTTGGGCAAATTTTGAGAAAATGCAGCAAAGTCTAAAGGGGATAGTCTGGAATAAGCTTTTAAGTGTGGAGTCAGTCAAAGAGCAGTGGAACAGGTTTAAAATGTTTTACATGTAATACAGGACAGGTGAATACATAAATTTGGAATTAGTAGTGGGTTAATAAAGAGTTAAAAATAAAGCTGCAAAGGAAAAAACAGCTGTATAAGGTGTATAAAACCACTAACTCCAAAGTGAATAATAGAGTGTATGAGAACATGAGAGTGAGGGCAACCATAAGAGATTGTTTTAGTATTTTAGTAGTAAACGTACAGTTAAGGAGGAGGTGAAGTGCATCAGGAATAGTAAAGGGGAATTAAAATATACATACAGTGAAATACAAGATGCTGTCGTCTGGATTGCTCTAACATCTATTTGTGAAGCAATTCTTTTGGAGTGAGGGAGCCTTTCACATATGCAAAGGTACTTAGTGAAAATTTGAAATATCCCTTGAATTGCAAAGATTTCTAAAAAGTTTTGTATACACGGTACCGTTGTCAAAATAGAAACCTGTACCAGACCAGGTACCCTTTTAGTGAGGGAGCATAGCAGAGGTACTTGTTTTTAGTTCAGAAACTCTTCATTGATCCACAGAGTATGTCATACTTAAATTTAAGAATTTTATTTACACTTTCCAATCGCATTCTTTGTTTCCACACACTGTGGGCTGTCAGAAAAACAAAAAGAGTGGTTCTGTACACAAGTCTGTTCCACAGAGCACACCACTTCTGTTACTGGCTGAAAGACCTTCCTTATAGTATCACGTGTATAAGATGAAATGCTGACTAATAATGAAGGACCTCCTTTTGAGCAATAGCTTGTTGATCCTCTGCCAATGATTAGGAAACAGCCACCATCAACTCTTCAGTAAATTTTAAGCATTCCACAGAGTTGTGCTATTTATGTATTTCTTTATTTATAGACATATTTGATTAATGTTCATTTACTACAAATTGATAAACAAATGTAAAAATAGCTGAAAATGCCTTTCCCCATTTCATACCAAAAAAATAAAAAGTACTAGGTTGAATAGCTCTCCTCTGTGCTTATGTATGTTTTTCTTTAATCATTTTTAGGAACTGAATATAATTCTATTTAATTTTATATTGACAATCACATTATGATTTATATGTTTACAAATGCAGTTAAAACTAAATTTTCAATACAAATACATCACATAATGCAATAGAAAAATATAAATATACATTTAACTAGCATTATATGTTAACAAATAATAGGTTTTAAAGACTTTTAATAGCAATAATATGAATAAATGTTGTAAAAGAATTATTATTATTATTATTATAAACAGAAAATATGAGAATAACTAGCCACAGTGAAGTGCATGGATGCCAGGGCAAGTTAAAGTCTGGAACTTACCAACATTATTCATGATTAATCAGATAGACTATGACTTTACAATGTGTCTAATAAGTCCATCCCTGGTCATCTGTGGAGTATTGAAATTTCCATCAAATAAACAATGCAGATGTGCCTGTATATGTTGGTAGAAAAAAGAAGCACAGTAGTTGCTGTTAGACTGAAATATAAATCTTCATTGCTGAAGGAAAATCAAAAGAGAATAACAGAAAAATAAAGTAGCACAACAATAGTAAAACAATAACAAGTGTAAAATTACTAATAGTCATCTTGCAGGTTTTCAGTATTTTGTGTGACACCTGGGATCTATTCCTGCCTTGCGCCCTGTGCTGGCTGGGATTGTCTCCAGCAGACCCCCATGACCCTCTGTTAGGATATAGCAGGTTGGACAATGACTGGCTGAATGAGCTCTTGCAGCCATTACTATGTGATGGTTCTGATGTACTGTATAAAGCCTCTGAGTCTGCAGTTGTGGGATGATATCCCAGTTCTGCAGAAGGGCTTGACAAAGTTGTAGGTCATTGGCAGGTCATCATATCCCTGGATGTTGTAATTCAGTGTATCCCAGAGACGCTTTATGGAATTGGGGCACTTCATGGAGGCATCTGCACATCAGCATTCCTTGAGATAGTTGTGGCCAAAGCAGCTGTGCTGGGCCTGGCATTGTCCTCTTGCAGCGTCAGTTCTTGTTCCTGTCATTGATGTGGGCATTGTGTTTGTCTGCCGTTTCGACAGCAGTATGGGTGGCAGTTCTGAAATGATCTCTGAGATGAACCAGTCTGATATGTCAGTTCTGCTCTGGTGTGGTCTCTTGAGGATGACCAGATCATCAATGGTGCCACCTTACTGAAACCTTGCCAAACACAGTGGAGCAGCTTAATCCATTATGTCTGGCAATGCTGGCACATGAAATGCCAGCCTAAAGCATGATAATGGCCCTCTTCAGTTCTATTGATGGTGTTATAGGCATTATGCAATTGCACAGAAAAATAAGTGTTGCTTTTGTCTTGCTGTGGCCTAAGATTTGAATTAACTTTTTAAAGGTGACCTCACCAGTCCTAGTTCTTCCTGGATCTCATTGGGTTAATGTGCACCTAATAAGCTTTTGTGTGTTTGGCAAGTTGAAGTACCTTACAGTTCAAGCTGTACTGGTAGGCAGAGATTTAAAACAAGTTGACAAACAATTTTTTTCTAAATGTTCACAAGCTGTAACTACAAAGAGAAAATGTTGTGTTTTGTTTCTCTATTAGTATATTATTAAGTTTAATGGAAAGTTGGATAGAAATATTTATAAACAATTATACTTTTTACAATGTTAAAACAAGAGACAACTAAGAGAGGCAGTAATACCCTTACTGAATTGCAATATACAATACAATACAATACAGTTTATTTTTGTATAGCCCAAAATCACACAGGAAGTGCCACAATGGGCTTTAACAGGCCCTGCCTCTTGACAACCCCCCAGCCTTGACTCTCTAAGAAGACAAGGAAAAACTCCCAAAAAAAACCTTGTAGGGAAAAATGGAAGAAACCTCGGGAAAGGCAGTTCAAAGAGAGACCCCTTTCCAGGTAGGTTGGGCGTGCAGTGGGTGTCAAAAGAAGGGGTTCAATACAATACAATACACAGAACAGAACAAATCCTTAATAAAGCATAATAATAAAAATTTTAGAAGTACAGAGCAGAATTTAACAGTAGATGATATCATATAATAAGATTTTGATATTTTTAGAGTGCTGGAGACCTCATCCGTCAAGCTGCCTCCCCATTTGGCCATTCCATGGCTGAAACGTTGCTCGGCCAGCCAATCCGATGAAAGGGCCCCTCTTTCCCATGATTCCTGTGATCCTCCACCAGGGATGACTTTACCATAGGCAGGCAAACAACTTGGCAGGTGGGCCGTGGCACCAATTGCCACATTTGAGTACCGAGAACAGAAACAGAATAGGTGAGGGTTAGTATTCAATTATACTTATCATGTTACTTATGTTTTAGTGCTAATGACTAACAACAGAGATGCAGTATGTACAGTTAATCAGCAGCTCTAGTCAGGATATGCTAAACTGAAGTAGTAAGTCTTCAGCCGGGATTTAAAGGCTGGGACCGAAGGGGCATCTCTTATAGAAGCAGGAAGACCATTCCACAGTTTAGGGGCCCTGTAACTAAAAGCTCGACCTCCCACTGTTATTTTATTAATCCTTGGAATCATAAGCAGACCGGCATCTTGAGATCTTAATGTGCGCTCAGGTTTGTAAGTCATGATAAGTTCAGACAAGTAAGCCGGACCTTGGCCATTTAATGCTTTATATGTTAAAAGGAGGATTTTGAAATCTGCCCTAAACTTAACCGGGAGCCAGTGTAAGGATTTAAGAACTGGAGTTATGTGTTCATATTTTCTTGTTCTTGTAATAATTCTTGCAGCCGCATTTTGGATTAACTGGAGGCTGTATAAAGAACAGTTTGAACAGCCAGTGAACACCGCATTACAGTAGTCAATCCTACTAGAGATAAATGCATGAATTAATTTCTCACAATCCTGTTTATTTAGAAAGCGCCTTAATTTCCTAACATTTTTAAGATGGAAGAAACATGTTTTGTACAACTTTGTAATATGTGCTTTAAATGACATGCTAGAATCAAAGATAACTCCTAGATTGCGGGCTGATTCAGTAAAATTAATTGGGATTCCAACTGAGTTAAATGTCGACAAAATATTGCTGTGATCAGCGTCATTCCCTCCAACAATTAACATCTCTGTTTTATCTGTATTTAAAGACAAGTAGTTCTCATTCATCCATTCCTTTAATTCACTAACACAACTAATTAAAGACAACATCGGAGAAACTTCATTTGATTTAAATGAAAGGTATAACTGGGTGTCATCTGCATACGAGTGAAAATTAACATTATGTTTCCTAATGAGAGATCCCAGTGGAAGCATGTAAAGTGAAAACAGTAAAGGTCCCAGTACTGAGCCCTGTGGGACACCATATTGAACTTCTGTGTATAATGATGGAGTACTGTCAGCACATTTCTGTACATATTGGAATCGATTTGATAAATAAGATATCTCATGTTTAATTGCCAAATTCTAAGTTTTTATGTTCTAACTTAAAGTTTTGTGTTGCCTTTCTCCTTACTAACAGTTTATAACAGTTTTTTTGTTTGAAAGTGACTGAAGAGTATTGCTCTAAATTTCTAAAACACATGGTTTGTAAATACTAGTAGACAGAGTGAGGAAAAAATTGAATACATCGAGTAAGTCTAGTGAGTGAACACTATAAGGTACAATAACAGATGCAAAGGTGGGTATTTTAACTACTCCACCTTTATGTTAAATGTGGAATAATTTAACAACAGCTGTTGAAGCTAACTTTGAACTTAGCGTTGTACTTATTTTTGAGGAGGATTGTAGTTTATTATTATGTATGCTTTTTTTTTTAAAACAAACTGTCAGTTTCAATTTGCCATCAAAGTAGTCTAAACTTGATATAATTAAGTCTCCTTTTTCAGGTTGACATTTTGGAGGACCTTGTTATTTCCAATGTCATCATTCTGCAGACTGTTTTGCAAGAAGTCAGGCACAGAAGTGCACCAATATATAAAAGAATTAAAGACATAATACATAATACAGAAAAACATTTCTACACTTTTACTAATGAACACCACAGGTAGGTTTTTGGTTTCTATTTTTTACCTAAAAATTTTTAAGATGACACAATGAACAAAATGTACAGTGGACTGCCATTAGGAGTGGTTTAGGATTTCCTATGTGCCCGCTATAATCCTCAAATATGAGGAATCAAAGTACTCAAAGCCTAGAGTTCTACCTGTTCGCTGAACTGGTCAGCAGACACTTTACAACCTTAGCTTTTCTTGAATTGCATATTTAATATACTGTATGTATATTATGCCTGTTTTATATTATTATTATTTCTTAGTATTAATGTGAACACTTTGTGAAATTAGTGCAAATTATATAAAATCATACAGTTCAGCCATCACGTGTGTCCTTTTTAATTAAAAATATTTATGTTTTAAACTGGAATTCTCCATAAAACGGAACTACCATCAATCAGTCAACCTACCCATTTTGTTACAGTATGTTGTTATATTTATAGAAGATATAGAAAAGAATCACCCCTGTTGGAAATATTCACATTTTGTTGCTTTATAACTTAAAATGAAAACACATGCAAAATTTTGTTTTTCAGCTTTATTTACTTGATGCAACCTGTAACATCCACTGTATATGTTATTTGGATTTACACATTTTTCAAATAAAATATACATGGTTGCTAAAAAGCTAAGTCAAATGTATATTCATTTACATAATATCTGTAGTAACTGCTAGTTTTCTTTAGCATTGTCTGTTAAATATGGGGGGAGGGGATTGGACAGGGATCATTTACAGTTTCGCCTAGGGCAGCAAAAACACTAGAGCTGGTCCTGGAGCTGTCGTCATTTTTTTCCCCCACTCAATGCTGCTTTTGGCTCCATGGCCACTAGTATCTTTCCTAACCCATTGCAGTGTCCAAGAAAGGAAAATCTGAATTAAAGAGAAGACAGTTTCCAAAACAGACGTGAGGCAGAGTATACAGTTGTGGTAAACAGAAAGGTACCCGTGTTTCTTGTTTGTAAAGAAAATGTGACGGGAGTTGCTCATTTATTCTGGTTTGCATTGGGTATATAAAGTGTTATTTTTGGCCCTTAGTAAAACTGAGCTTGACGCCCCTATCCTAGCCATTTACAGTTTCATTGAAGACTGTTTGATATTCAAAGTAGAGTTTATTAGAATGATTAGTAGACAGGAAATTGCTACAGGTTTTTTATATTATTTATACTGTTTTGTGTATTTTGTAAAATTGATCATGATTCTTATCTGAAGAGGAGTTGTTTAAACAAAGTTTAATATTTAGTTCTGATATGGTCATGAAACATGATAGTTATAGGCAGGCGTGACTGTTATTGCCATTCAGCAGCTGTATGAGTTGATTAAGTTAATGTTTATTTTTCTTTTTTCCTTTAGAGAAACCTATATTGAACAAGAAAAAGGTGAAAATGCAAATGACCGCAATGACCGAGCAATCCGTGTTGCAGCCAAGTGGTACACTGAGCACTTAAAAAAAGCAGCTGATAAAGATTTTAGAGTTATTTTATTGACAAATGACAGGAAGAATAAGGAGAAGGCTGAAGAATGTGGACTTCTGGCATACACTTGTAAACCTTTTTTTTTGGTTACACTATATAGCAAAACTAATGTCTACCTTGAATTTAGTATTTAAAAATTTTTGCATATATAAACTTTTGTCCATTTTTTTTTCTTTTTTAAATAATGCAGTAGTATTTTGTTTTGTTTTTTTTAGTAAATTATGATTAGCAGTTTTATTTTAAATGTTTTCAAATGGGAAGCACCTTTAATGGTGTGGTTTCACTGATATGCTGTCTGTCCTAAACCTGAATTCCTTGTAGGTGAAGAGTATGTGAAGAGCCTAGTGGCCAATCCAGAACTTGTAGATCGTCTTGCTTCAATACCAGATAATGAGGTAATTTTTTTAAGTTGTTGCTAATATGAATTCATGACAGGGACAAATTATCAAAAGCAATTCTTTTCCAAAATGAACCTATATATATATATATATATATATATATATATATATATATATATATATATATACTGTATATATTTCATACATACGAGGTGTGGCAGAAAAGTAATGAGACTGGCAACACTGCAAGCGATCTGGCAACGCTGCGCTGTTGTCCTTGATAGAGCACGTGTATCAGTACCCTCCCATAGCTCAGTGCGAGTTTCAACTCCTTCCGTTAACTACGTGATTTTTGTGACTGCTATTAGCGAAGTTGTGTTTTTGGTTGTGCGTCACGCAAAATGGAACAGCGGAATTTGGAGCAACGTTGTGCCATTAAATTTTGTGTTAAGCTTGGAGAATCGGCAAGTGTGACATTTGAAAAGTTAAAAAAGGCCTATGGGGAACATTCTTTATCCCGAGCTCAAGTTTTTCAGGGAGGTCTTCAACTTCGAAAACCAATGAAAACATCGAACGTGTGAACACTCTTGTGAGATCAGACCATCGTTTAACATTAAGAATGTTGAGTGAACAATTAAATTTGAACAGATTTACCGTTCATCAAATTTTGACTGAACATTTGCACATGCGAAAGGTCTGTGCCAAAATGGTGCCGAAAAACCTCACAATTGAGCAGAAGGACAATCGAAAAAACGCATTCCTGTGGTTCCCCAGCCCCCTTATTCACCTGACCTCAGTCCGTGTGACTTTTTCCTTTTTCTTAAACTGAAAAATGTCCTCAAAGGACGTCATTTCGGGACTTTAGAAAACATCCAAAAGAGTGTAACGGACATGCTGAAGACCTTACCGGTTGAAGACCTCCAGCGCTGCTACCAACAGTGGGAACAACGTCTCCATCGGTGTGTAGCTGCTCAAGGGAACTACTTTGAAGGGGATAACATTGATGTTTGAAAAAAATAAAAACTTTGGTAAATAAAAAATCAGTCTCATTACTTTTCTGCCACACCTCGTACATACATACATACACTAGGTGGCTTTGCCCCCTGCTCGCTTCGCTCACCAACCCCTGTGCTTGTGCTGCACGCTAATTTCTTTGTGGTTCTACCGCTCATGTATGGGAATGTGGATGTACAATTTACTATTTTACGTTACAGTGAGTAATTAACCATATTAAAAATATTAAAACGTAATCATTTGAATGTAAATTATGTTTCATGTTGCGTTAGAGTTATTCATTGCGTAATATGATTTTGTTCTGTTTGGCTTTGAAATTAACACGCAAAAACTTTTTAAACTTACACTTTTACTGTAAAACTTAAGTAAAAACAATTTTTTTAATAAAATTTTTGTCAATATCGCATTGAATTGTGATTCTGTGTTTGGATTTTCATCGTGACAGTGCCACGTATAACTGCACATGATTGAATTTCGTTTCTTTCTCTCTATTAAATAAAATGACTTTTTCAAATGTTTGGCTATGAGATTTGTAAATTGTCTTTGCAAAAGCTATTCTAACGGGAAACTGTTAATGTTTTAATACAAATGGCATATCAAGATCTCCTTTGTTGTCTAATGGTATCCCCTGAAGATGTAGTACATTACATCATTCTTTCTACAGTAATTCATGTAGCGGAAGACCGGACGGTGTTAACAGTTGTAGATATTCTTTGGAATATTGTAAGTTGATGTTTTCATCTTCCGCATGATCACCAACTGTTTCAGCATAGTCTAATGATACACATTTAACCAATTTGCAGTGTAATCGATTGTCATTTTTAACATTAGTTCGCTTGACTTCATTGTTTCTCAGTGTACACATATTTACTGTTGATTACCCTTTGTGATAAAAGTCTTCAATAAGATATGGGCATAATACGTCGTCTTTAATTGGGAACTTAAAGTGAGGAAAATGTTAAAAATAATATGAGCGGAGAGCGCAAGAACTGTGTCTGTCAAAAGCATTCACACGAAAGGTGAGAGTACCGTGGACGTGGTTTTCTATGGTTGAGAGGAGGGCATGACTTGAAAACATCTCATGGTCAAAGTCTCGACTCATGGGACTTAAAAATCTTTCAAAAAGTCTTGTCTCCTCGCAGGATTTTTTTTTATGAATATATATATAGATATATAGATATATTTTAACATTTCTGCTGTTTGTTTATATTTTCAGAATGAAATTGAAACTGGTAGAATAATCTTTCAAGAACATTTGCAGCTGTCTAGACTACAGCAGGGCATCAAGTCTGGTACTTACTTGCAGGGAACATTTCGGGCCAGCAGAGATAACTACTTGGAAGCCACTGTGTGGGTCCATGGAGATAATGCAGAAAATCAAGAGGTAAAATCAAGTTATTTAACAACCCTATAAATTATTTGTATGTGGGGGTTAAAAGTAATATATCTGATTTTGATTCCTCTGGTCAGTTTGTGCAATTTTGTGGTGCAACTGTAGATTTATTATTAAAGTAGCTGTTAGCTGACCCATTCCATCCATTAATATGCTAAACCCACTTTTTCCTGAGTAGGGTCGAAGGGGAGCTGTTGCATTTTCATTGCAAAAAAGCTTTCATTATTAACACTTATATCTGTTTATGGAATTGGTTCAAAATGAAAAAAATATCTGATTTATGCTCACTTTCAGAGCAATGATGTTAACAATCAGTTACCAGTTGCAGTTGTTTATAACCTATTGTGTTTCTTATTTGAATGAGACATAATGGCCAGCTAATCCCCTTTTAATACAGGATAATTTATAGTATTTATACCGAGCTTTTGTATTGATTGTAATGATCACGGTTGCAGTTGTATGTCCAAACAGTTGTCCATTTTATAACCATCGACATGTAATGTGTTAATGGAAGCACATAACTATAGAGACGTGCAGTTTAGGGCAGCTGAAATAGAATACTTATATTGTGCCAAACATGTTAAAAGCGCAAAGAATACATATTTGGATGGTACAGGAGCAAATGGAAAGTAGCTGTCAGTTAGGAATAATTATCACTGTTTAATTCAGCTGTTGAATTAGTATACACTCATAAGTAATAGCAAAGTCAGTTATGTAATGCAGCTTGAACAAAAGAACAAAGTCTGTTTTGCAGGAATTCTGAAATATTCTTAAATCGAAAAGTTACATTTATTAATACATTTTATGCATAAAGACAACCTTAAAGTTCTTACAAATCTAAACATGGAATAAAAATTTTGGAAAAATAAAGCATCAGGAGTTGGCAGCATAAGAAACTGAATTAATCTG
Source organism: Polypterus bichir lapradei (assembly GCA_026402145.1). Taxonomy (NCBI): domain Eukaryota; kingdom Metazoa; phylum Chordata; class Cladistia; order Polypteriformes; family Polypteridae; genus Polypterus; species Polypterus bichir. Next base: position 17,450,114 of record JANRMT010062833.1, on the reverse strand, counting down.
ACTTGTTTGTTAAATGTTAGTTTTTCTCAATTTTTATTAACCAACTATAGACTGCTCCATACACTGACAATCTCTCAATATCAAATGTTGCAAACATCAAAAAAGAGATTTTATGAGAGTTATGATTTGAAAGTGTTCTATTACAAAAGCAGCTTTAAAAACATTTAGTAATTGAAAATGTCCTGAATTACTTAGGTATTCAAAAATGTAAATGGCAATGACATAATATTTGAATCTGTTCTGTATTGGTTTTAAGCTTTGTATATCAGTTAATAGAAACTGTAAGCGAATAAATTTAGTATGTGCACATGAACAGATACGTTGGGTAGTCTGTAATGATCATGTTTATAAATACAACATTGAAATTCCCCAAATCCAAAACATTCTTCACATTTGTTATTACCCTAGGGGGAAATCCCACCCCTTCTCTGCCTCACATAAAATTAAAGCTCTGAACTGTATATTTTGTGGTACTTAAAATTATGAATTTTCTTTTTTCTCATTTTTATTCCCTATGAAATCACACTTTTTCATACGTAAACAAAATCAATTATTAATTATGACATTTTTCATCAGTATTAAAAAATTCAGTTACCCTGAAAGTCACCATAAATCATTCTTTTTCTATGTAATTAGTGCTAAGTAATAAAAATAATTAAGGAAATGCATGTTGTAAAGTTTCTATGCCTTGTTTTGGATTAGTGAAATTCTTTAAAAACCTTAAAATACTTCATAGTATGTCTTTTATACTTAACATGACATGCTGTACAAAATTTGTTTTGCTCTTGTATGATTTTTAAAATGGTGTTCAGAAATAAGAATACAGGATATATGTAAAAAAATCAGAAAAAAAATTCTGGTACTCTGTTTTAGAAAGGAACTTTATTTTTTATGTGTTTAGATTCTTATCCAGGGTCTAAAGAATTTAAACAGGGCAGTACATGAAGATATTGTTGCAATTGAATTGTTTCCCAAAGACAAGTGGATGGCGCCCTCGTCAGTTGTGCTTGAAGATGAAGGCACAGCAGAAGATAATAGCGATGATGATAAAGAAAAAATTGTAAGTCAGAAAAGTCTGTGTTTGCAAACTTGCCCTTTTATAGGATGTTTTTTCTTTTCATTAATGACTAGGTCCACAATTGTTGTTATTGTATTAATATATGTTTACAGCAGGAAGCAGGGAACCAAATGAAAACGCTAAAAATTAATCTTTAAAAGGTTTGTTAATTGTATTATCATGGTATTTCCTACTACTTTACCCCTTTTCTTTAAGGGTAAGTGTACTCGTCAAGTTTGTTACCGGGTTGGTCTACTGTTGCACTTTTAAGATTAACACACACACACATAGATATACGCATACACACAGACCCTAACCACAAAAGTACCATATGAAAGACTTATATACACTTGCACGTTATTCCCTAGCACTTTAACTTACACAAGTATCATATGAATAATACATGCATAGTCTGCTTTCCCTAGTACTCCAAGAGACTTACTTATCATATGCTTGAACAACGTGCAATGTCTTACATATATCTCAGACCTAAATAGTACCTTTGATTGCCAAGAATATATTCAAACATAAAAAGACTCAACATCCCTGGATATAGGCCATTTATCATTTACTTTAATGCACTGTTCATTACTGTTCAGACCTCTTCGTCCACAGCTCGATAAACCTTGCAGCTTGGATCATATGGTACTTCCTCACTGCTCCAGTTGCTCAAAGAAATTAATTTAACTTATTTAATCACTCTAAATATGAAGACAAAGTATAGAAAGTTAAAAGCAGCATGGTATTTATTACATGAATAATAATACCAGTGGAGAAAAACATAAAAGAAAATGAGGATAGCAAAGTCTGTATAAATACAGTCTTTAGAAAAAGCTTACGAAAAGTTAAAAGATAACAAGGATGAATGTCGCAGGTGGCTTGTGATCTAGTAGTCGTAGTTGTTCATTAAATGCTTTTCTGACGATCAAATGGAAACGGACACACGTTGCCGACGCCCTCTTCAGATGTTGCTCTGTTCTCTTCATTAGGGACCTCTTCGCCCATAATGTCACTCTTCAGACGAGGCATATTTATTATAAAATTTCATGCCGAGGGTTTCACAACACCTGATTGTTGCATACACCTGATTGGCTGGCTGTCAATATCATGGATGAATTTTGCTCAGATTACTTAATTCTTGAGCATGTCCATTTTTCCCAAACAATAAAATTTTTGATGTTGCTTAGTACTACTGGCATGTCTTCCTTTCCCAGGCTATAAACCAATTTAGCAACTTTTTGTCGCAGATCTCAGGTTTTAAAGTAATCAATAGCCTGAGGCATCTCCTGAATTGCTGGTCAGTTCAAACAAATGGTACTGTGATTTAGGAAAACAGATTACCTATGATGTTAACTGCCCATGCAAGTGTTCAGTTCATCTGTTGTTTTGTCTTGAACAAAATATAATGAATATATAGTCCACAATTTACAGATTTTGTACCCCACAGCATTAACTTAAAACAAAAAGGAAATACTGTTAGTGATTACATTAAATTACTTTAACTAATAATTGTATTCTTACTATCTTATGATAGAATAAAATGTTGAAATACTTTATTGGACAGTTCAAGAGAGAAAATTTAGTTAACTGATCTATACTAATAAAAGGCAAAGCCCTCACTGACTGACTGACTGACTGACTGACTGACTGACTCATCACTAATTCTCCAACTTCCCGTGTAGGTAGAAGGCTGAAATTTGGCAGGCTTATTCCTTACAGCTTACTTACAAAAGTTAAGCAGGTTTCATTTCGAAATTCTACGCGTAATGGTCATAACTGGAAGCTGTTTTTCTCCATTTACTGTAATGGAGATGAGCGCGAAAGCCGTGGGGGCGGAGTTTCGTGTGACATCATCACACCTCCCACGTAATCACGCAGTACGTAGAAAACCAGGAAGCGTTTCAAAAAGCGCTGAAGAAAACATGCATTATATAATTGAGAAGGCAGCGAAACAATAAGAAGCGAGCGAGTGACATATACTACCACATTCATAAGTGCTGCTACTACGGAAACAAAGCAGGGTGTAAACCTAAACTTTAAATTAAGTTCATAGACAGGCTGCCGCTGGCGTTTGTAATTTAGTGCCTGCCCATATAAGGCCATCCGTCAGCGGCAATCCAATAGAAACACTGCCACTAAATATTCACGGGTGAAGGACTGTGCTTATGCAGAGGAAGATGAGATGGTCAGGGTGGTGTTCGGCACAAACTCAGCGAAACTGCGAGAGAAAGTTTTAAGTGCCGGGACTTAGGTAACATTACATACAGCCATGGACATAGCACGACATGGCACCAGCACAGCTGGGAACCTTCGATGCAAGAACACCAAGCGGCTCACGTGAACTGACACAGTGCACAGACAAAAAGCAACAGTTCCAAAGAGCGCTGAACAAAAACAGAATTACACAATTGAGAAGGCAGCAAAAAAATATGAAGTGTCTGATACATACAAGCATATTAAGTGCAGCTACTGGAGAAACAAAGCACGCGGTGCAAAAAGTGAATGTCCCGCTAAAGGAAGACAGTGTAAAAAAAAAAAAAACGTGCATGCAGTGTATCACATCTCCGATAAAGAAGAAGACGAGCTGTTTATTGATGCAGTAAGAAACGAATCGATAAATGAAACCTCTTATCTTTAAAACGATTGACAAACACGGAATGTAACTTGAACACAACTCATCGTACAAATACGACCCTGATTGAAACAAATAATGATAATCGAATCCTTGATGACAGCAACACTCAATAACACTCACGAAACAATTACTGTATATTGACAATCATGTTACGTTATTTTTAAAATGTTCCCTTTTCTTTTTCATAGCTTCTTTAACACACTACGTCTCCGCTGCGAATATATATACACTAGCAAAATACCCGCGCTTCGCAGCGGCGAAGTACTGCCTTAAAATTTTTATTAAGAAGAAAATTTTACCTTTTTAAACTGAGGGAAAATATGCCAATAATTATTTGTTAAGGATCTCTTTGTATACCACGTTGTTAGTTCGGCCCTCTGGTTGTAACATGACCAAGCTGTGTGCTGAGCTTACTCTTGAGCATGCAACTTACAGTTGGCCATGTGAACAGTAATCTTGTCTCAAATCTCACAGCTTGGATTGCTGCTGTCATAATCGGTTTGAGTTTCATGGTTTGTTTCAATTACAATAGTATTTGCAGGATTTGTTGTGTTGAAGTGACATTCGGCATCTGTCAAGCGTTGTAAGCACACAACCGGTTTCATCGATAAAATCACATCCAGCTTTTGAGAGTTTAAACACTCATAAACATCAAAGTGTCCACTACTGAAATCGTCACCTGTGAATCTAAGATGTTTAAGAGGCATTGGCGGTTGTCGAAAGGTGTAAAATATTTGGCCATTTCGGTACACTTGAAAGCGACAACCGAACAATTCAGTGGCAGCCATCAACTCACATGCAGAACCATAGGTGAAGGGCTGAAGCATTTCACTCTTCTAGTGCTCCTGTGTAGTATAATTATCTCCTGTACCGTCATCAGTCCACACCTTGAACCTGTCCCAGTCATTCAATACATAAGACACAATGTTCCTCTGGATATCAAGAGTGAGCCTGATATGGCCGTGCAATATGTAACAAAGAGAATGGAAAAGGTAGGTGCCATCTCCGGGCATGGAAACCACTCAGTAAGTGACAGTTCTTTGAGCGATAGTGATCACCTCGATAGACATGGTAATGGGGGTTGGAATGATGAAGGAAATGGGTACCTGAACAATGTAAAGTAAGTCTAAAATACCTACACAATAACTATAATCGTAATAAATGAACAATAAAACAGCGGAGAAGCCGTGGATTAAACAAAAAGGCTGTAGTTATCAGTAGGGAGACGTGAATCCCGTGGCGAAGCAAGGAAGGGAATGTAGAGACCGGAGCGACGGAGGACCCAACGCCACCTCACACAGTGACAGAGCTGCAGGCTATGGACGTATATATGTACGTAAGTAGGATTCAGTTAGCGTTGGGAACCCATGTACCAAATTTCTTGAAGATGGGCCCATAGGTAACAAAGACTGTTGAAAAGTTCAATATGGTGGCCGACAGTGGCGTCATACCACCGAAATAAGTACGTACATTGGTTTCGGTTAGTGCAGGGAAGCCGCCTATAAAATTTCGAGAAGATCGGGCTATAAATAAGAAAGTTCAACATGGCGGACGTTGTTGACCATTATGACCATTACACGTAGAATTTCGAAATGAAACCTGCTTAACTTTTGTAAGTAAGCTGTAAGGAATGAGCTTGCCAAATTTCAGCCTTCTACCTGCACGGGAAGTTTGAGAATTAGTGACGTTGGAAAGTTCAATATGGAGGCCAACAGTGGTGTCATACCAACGAAATAAGTACGTACATCGGTTTCCGTTAAAAGTTTAATATGGCGGCCGACAGTGGCATCATACCACCGAAATAAGTACCAAATTTCAGCCTTCTACCTACACGGGAAGTTGGAGAATTAGTGACGTTGGAAAGTTCAATATGGCGGCTGACAGTGGCGTCATACCACCGAAATAAGTATGTACATTGGTTTCGGTTAGTGCAGGGAAGCCGCCTACCAAATTTCGTGAAGATGGGGCCATGAATAAGAAAGTTCAATATGGCGGACGTCGTTGACCGTTATGACCATTACGCGTAGAATTTCGAAATGAAACCTGCTTAACTTTTGTAAGTAAGCTGTAAGGAATGGGCCTGCCAAATTTCAGCCTTCTACCTACACGGGAAGTTGGAGAATTAGTGACGTTTGGAAAATTCAATATGGCGGCCGACAGTGGTGTCATACCACCAAAATAAGTACTGTAAAAGATGTAACAACAAGCAACATAAAGGTTTGGGGTTTTCCGGCCCCGTATATTGTAGCTGCTCCACAATCAAAAAGAAAAACTTTGGTCAATAATATAAACAACATTAGTTCATACACGCGACGCCGAACATGGCGTCGGCGGCCATTTTAATAAGGAGGAGCCGGAAGTGTAGGAATGCTGGGAAGGAGCCGTGAGGGAGGATGGGAATGATGACGTCAGGGCAAGATGGCGGAGGAAGGGCGGAAGTACCGTAGTGCGGTCAAAGTTGGATTTATGGCGGCGGAGCGTCTTTCTTCCTGCAAGAAATAAAAGAGAGAGAATTAGTACCCCGCCATTCCCTGCCGGCGAATACCTTTTCAGGTGTGTTTAGATCCATCCGCGGTCTCCTACTCGCGCGTGCGTGACAGTACGTACATCGGTCTTGGTTAGCGCAGGGAAGCCACCTACCAAATTTCGTGAAGACGGGGTGATTCTTCTACCTACACGGGAAGTTGGAAAATTGGTGACGTTGGAAAGTTCAATATGGCGGCCGACAGTGGCGTCATACCATCGAAATAAGTAAGTACATCGGTTTCGGTTAGCACAGGGAAGCCGCCTACCAAATTTCATGAAGATGGGGCCATAAATAAGAAAGTTCAACATGGCGGACATTGTCGACCTTTATCGACCGTTATGACCGTTACGTGTAGAATTTCGAAATGAAACCTGCTTAACTTTTGTAAGTAAGCTGTAAGGAATGAGCCTGCCAAGTTTCAGCCTTCTACCTACACGGGAAGTTGGAGAATTAGTGATGAGTCAGTCAGTCAGTCAGTGAGTGAGTCAGTCAG
>JANRMT010062833.1:17381282-17443002 GCA_026402145.1 Polypterus bichir lapradei | reverse complement strand
AGAGAGAGAGAGAGATATGACAACAACACTCATATCAATGACAAAACAATTACATTAACAATCATGTTACGTTATTTTTAAAATATTTCCTTTTCTTTTTCATAACTTCTTTAACACACTACTTCTCCGTTGCGAAGCGCAGGTATTCTGCTAGTTCTGTATAATTTTCTTTAACTTTTCAGCTAAAAATGGAGGTACATGAAAGTATGCTGAAGCCTACTGGAAGAGTTGTTGGCATCATTAAGAGAAACTGGAGACAATATTGTGGAATGCTATCAAAGTCACAAATCAAAGAGGTAAAGTAACATTTTAGTAAAATGTAAATAATCATCACTCAGCTTTTACCCAGATGCTTTATTTGCATTATTTTAAACAAGTGAAAAGCATATCTCATTATTCCTTATTGATATTGCTTCGTCAAATTAAAATATGACATGAACTAAAGAAAAAATATCACTACACTTAAAATTGGAAAAAAATTAAAGGAAATACTTTGGGGCTGTAATGTAATCAAATATACACCAATATAATAAAGCATGTTTTATTTTTGGTATATGATAATAAAAATATTGTTGTATGTTTATAAGAAAATTAGAAAGGTTAAAATACCAAAGTGTCATACCTGAATCTTTTTTTGTCAACACTGCTGTGAAGTACTCATTTTTTGGCCTATCTGGTTTGACCTGACCCTGGTTGTATTCAGCCAAAGTATGCCTAGTTTTTCCAGAGATTTCAGTTAATCAAACTTAAGTTCATTTTTATTTTTAAATGAAAATAGTGCTGTACTGGCTGTAAGCATATTAAATGCTATGTTTATGTGCCCTGAGTAATATGGTAATTATGGCTCTCTTTGATGCAGATTACACATGAGCACTGTTTCAAGTGATAGCTACCAGTGAAAAAGGTTTGTCACCTGAATTCAGAGTTGTGATGTAATCCTTACCTTTTGCCATTTTGCAGAAATGCAGTTTTGGTATCATATTATATAAGATGTGATGGCTTCTATTTTTCACACAAAAAAAAGAGAGAGAGCTTACCTTTTAATTTATTTTTGCGTTGTTAAATGTGAACAAAATTAAATTGGGAAAAGTGTAATATCGCAAATGGTAACTATGAAAACTCCATAGTACAATAAAAACTAAACAAGACAAGGGTACCAGTGCTTTAAGATGTAATATCTGTATTTTCAATTCATAATATTTTGATTAGTTTTAAGGAACTATCTTCCTTTTATATAACTATAAAATATATCCCCTTTGGTTCACATGATTTGTCATGCGCTGCTCACATGTCTAGTTATCTAACACTACTGTTCAGAAAAGTGAGGTAACTTGCTGATTCCAGTTCCTCTTTAATGCCCTAAACTCTTAATGTCTTCCAGAGCAGTACTTTCTCTACTTTTATATATATATATAGATTAGTATAGATTGTAATTTTTAGTATCTATCAATTTATTTTTAGCATTTATTTGCCTAGTTTCATTAAGTGTATTTTCCCTAATACAAGATATTTTTTTCAGGGAGCATAGGCTAATAGGTAGAGACTTTGTTTAAGGAAAAACAATTGATAATGTTGTAACTGGAACAGAAGTCTGTTCCTTGTTGCTGTATTATCTTACATCTTACATGCTTAGATTTTTCTTAAGTTTTTTCTTCCTCCTTACAAAGATGAGTGTATTGACTGGATATTCTAAACTGGCTCCTTTTCTCTGTCTTCATGATTGAGCCATATGATGGATTGGAACTCCAGCTAGGGGTTGGCTCCTGTCTTGCTTGCAACTGATGTTGCTTAGATAGCCTCCAACTACCATGACCCTGAACGGGATGTAACAAATGTAAGAATGTTTTTATGTTAGGGAAAGATAAACATAAAGGATGAACAAATTCACAGAGGGTCAAGCCATGGATTCATGTTTTACATGCCATTTACTGTTTCTCCCACACATCTAAAGGTTGGCAAGTTTTAAACTACTGACATAAGTAAGGTGCATGATATATTTTTTTCATGCTGAAACCTCAGTTTAAAGCAATTTAAAGTAAGTGGTTGGACAGTGTGAACCTGCCTGACAAAGTCATTTTAATAGGTTGTAATTTTTTTTTTTTTTTTTTTTAAATCATGTAAAGGCAAAGAAGCATTTGTTTACACCAGCAGACCGTAGGATCCCCAGAATACGAATAGAGACCAGACAGGCCTCAACGTTGGAAGGGCAGAGGATTATTGTTGCAATTGACGGATGGCCTAAAAATTCCAGATATCCAAATGTAAGTATACTGTTTATCTATATATCTATATATATATATATATATATAATATATATAAAGGAGAATTGGGATCCGAGAGACTGTTTGTGGAGGGACGGAGAGTTAAAGTGGGTGGGGGAGTCACGTGATCATCTCTCCTCCCATTCACCTCATTTCATTCACTTCAATTCGCTCCGAGCTGAGCTCCGCAGCTGACGCGGTCTTGTCGTTCTTTTTCCTTAGTGTTTTCTCCTTTACTGATTTACTGTTTAGTACACGAGGTACTTATACAGTCACTCATAAAAGGGGAGATGACTCAGTGCAGGAAATGGGTATTGAAAAAGGGGAGATGACCCGGTGCAGGAAATGGGTATTGAAACTACCTTGGAAGACATGCAATCAACGAGGTGATTATACAGATCTCAAGAGAGGTCTTCTAGGTTGGAAAAAAGCGCTTGGCTGCCAAAACCAGGCGATTAAACAAATCTGAAGAAGAAAGGACTTCTACGTTGGAAAAAAAAAACGATTGGCTGCCAAAATCAGGCGGTTAAACGAATCTAAAGAAGACAGGATTTCTAGATTGGAAAAAGCAAGAACAGCTGCCCAAACTAGGTGGTTAAACGAATCTCAAGAGGAAAGGTCTTCCAGATTGGGAAAAAGACGATTGGCTGCCGAAACCAGGCAGTTAAAGGTTTCTCTGTTGCAGATATTGATTTACGCACTTCTTGCTTTTCACATGGCCAGCTTTATGTAGCATGTTCACGAATTAGTCATAGGGAAAATTTATATATTTTGGCTCCAAGAGGACAAACCAAAAATGTTGTATATAAAGAAGCTCTATAAGTCCGATGTAGGTACATAATTATTCCAACTACAGCGACTGCACCGAACCGCACGATGTAGGTACATAATTATTCCAACTACAGCGACTGCAGCGAAGCGCACGAGGTCTGCTAATTTATAATAAAATACCTGTGTGTGACTGAAAATTTGGTAAGTAGCATAAAAATTATGGGACAACAAGCTAATTAAATTATGAAAATAATAACTTGAAATCAAATATACAGTTGTGTTTGAAAGTTTGTGAACCCTTTAGAATTTTCTATTTTTCTGCATAAATATGACCTAAAACATCATCAGATTTTCACTCAAGTCCTAAAAGTATATAAAGAGAAACCAGTTAAACAAATGAAACAAAAATATTATACTTGGTCATTTATTTATTAAGGAAAATGATCAAATATTACATATTTGTGAGTGGCAAAATCATGTGAACCTTTGCTTTCAGTATCTGGTGTGACCCCTACTTTGCAGCAATATCTGCAGCTAAACGTTTCCAGTAACTTTTGATCATTCCTGCACACCGGCTTGGAGGAATTTTAGCCCATTCCTCCGTACAGAACAGCTTCAACTCTGGGATGTTGGTGGGTTTCCTCGCATTAACTGCTCGCTTCAGGTCCTTCCACAACATTTCGATTGGATTAAGGTCAGAACTTTGACTTGGCCATTCCAAAACATTAACTTTATTCTTCTTTAACCATTCTTTGGTAGAACAACTTGCGTGCTTAGGGTCATTGTCTTGCTGCATGACCCACCTTCTCTTGAGATTCAGTTCATGGACAGATGTCCTGACATTTTCCTTTAGAATTCTCTGATATAATTTAGAATTCATTGTTCCATCAATGAAGGCAAGCCGTCCTGGCCCAGATGCAGCAAAACAGGCTCAAACCATGATACTACCACCAACATGATTCACAGATGGGATAAGGTTCTTATGCTGGAATGCAGTGTTTTCCTTTCTCCAAACATAACGTTTTTCATTTAAACCAAAAAGTTCTATTTTGGTCTCATCCATCCACAAAACATTCTTCCAATAGCCTTCTGGTTTGTCCACGTGATCTTTAGCAAACTGCAGACGAGCAGCAATGTTTTTTTTGGAGGGCTTTCTTCTTGCAACCCTGCCGTGCACACCATTGTTGTTCAGTGTTCTCCCGATGGTGGACACGTGAACATTAGCCAATGTGAGAGAGGCCTTCAGTTGCTTAGATGTTACCCTGGGGTCCTTTGTGACCTCGCTGACTACTATACACCTTGCTCTTGGAGAGATCTTTGTTGGTTGACCACTCCTGGGCACGGTAACAATGGTCTTGAATTTCCTCCAATTGTACACAATCTGTCTGACTGTGGATTGGTGGAGTCCAAACTCTTTAGAGATGGTTTTGTGACCTTTTCCAGCCTGATGAGCATCAACAACTCGTTTTCTGAGGTCCTCAGAAATCTACTTTGTTCATGCCATGATACACTTCCACAAACATGTGTTATGAAGAGCAGACTTTGATAGATCCCTGTTCTTTAAATACCACAGGGTGCCCACTCACACCTGATTGTCATCCCATTGATTGAAAACAAATTTCACCTTCAAACTAACTGGTAATCCTAGAGGTTCACATACTTTTGCCACTCACAAATATATAATATTAGATGTTTTTCCTCAATAAATAAATGACCAAGTATAATATTTTTGTCTCATTTGTTTAACTGGTTTCTCTTTATCTACTTTTAGGACTTGAGTGAAAATCTGATGATGTTTTAGGTTATATTTATGCAGAAATATAGAAAATTCTAAAGGGTTCACAAACTTTAAAGCACAACTGTAAGCAAAGTATATTAGTATGAATTAATTTACCATTCATGGTTATGCCAGTGAAAGCACATTAGAATGTGGTTACCGTGTATCTGTTTTTTTGATATACTTCACTTTTATTGCATGTTTGACAAATTTTACCTTTACTAAAAATGCACCATTTATTATTTTTATTTTGGTTAAACAGATCATAATAATAATATTATGTGCATTATAAATATTAGCAAGTTTTAACTTGTTGATTCTTGATATATTTGGTACATCTAAGGAGTAAAAGTTAATTTAATTCTTTTTAGATATGGGTAACAATGTTATTTTGCATCATTGTGTGTGTGTGTGTGTGTTTTTTTTTTTTAACTTAACAGCTGTGGAAATTTTAAAACTGATAAATGAGACATTTCAACTTCTATTTGAGGAACATCTTCCCTGCTTGGTTGAGAAGTCTAAAAAGGAATGGGTTAAAGTCTGAGCAAGGCTAGGTATTAGTTTACTACTGGTAACCATGCTACAAAAATTATGGATAAAATTGATAATTATACTCTGGAAATTTTAATTTAAAGGGACTCTAAGGATGAATAAACTATAGGAACCCCCCAATTACAGTTAGGTCCATAAATATTTGGACAGAGACAACTTTTTTCTAATTTTGGTTCTGTACATTACCACAATGCATTTTAAATGAAACAACTCAGATGCAGTTGAAGTGCAGACTTTCAGCTTTAATTCAGTGTGGTGAACAAAATGATTGCATAAAAATGTGAGGCAACTAAAGCATTTTTTTAACACATCCCTTCATTTCAGGGGCTCAAAAGTAATTGGACAAATTAAATAATTGGAAATGTTCATTTCTAATACTTAGTTGAAAACCCTTTGCTGGCAATGACAGCCTGAAGTCTTGAACTCATGGACATCACCAGATGCTGGGTTTCCTCCTTTTTAATGCTCTGCCAGGCCTTTACTGCAGCGGCTTTCAGTTGCTGTTTGTTTGTGGGCCTATCTGGCCGAAGTTTAGTCTTCAACAAATGAAATGCATGCTCAATTGGGTTAAGATCAGGTGACTGACTTGGCCATTCAAGAATTTTCCACTTCTTTGCTTTAATAAACTCCTGGGTTGCTTTGGCTGTATGTTTTGGGTCATTGTCCATCTGTATCATGAAACGCCACCCAAATTAATTTGACTGCATTTAGCTGGATTTGAGCAGAGAGTATGTCTCTAAACACCTCAGAATTCATTCGGCTGCTTCTGTCCTGTGTCACATCATCAATAAACATTAGTGCCCCAGTACCACTGGCAGCCATGCACGCCCAAGCCATCACACTGCCTCCACCGTGTTTTACAGATGATGTGGTATGCTTTGGATAATGAGCTATTCCACGCCTTCTCCATACTTTTTTCTTGCCATCATTCTGGTAGAGGTTGATCTTGGTTTCATCTGTCCAAAGAATGTTTTTCCAGAGCTGTGCTGGCTTTTTTAGATGTTCTTTAGCAAAGTGCAATCTAGCCTTTCTATTCTTGAGGCTTATGAGTGGCTTGCACCTTGCAATGCACCCTCTGTATTTACTTTCATGCAGTTTTCTCTTTATGGTAGACTTGGATATCGATATGCCTACCCACTGGAGAGTGTTGTTCACTTGGTTGGCTGTTGTGAAGTGGTTTCTCTTCACCATGGAAATGATTCTGCGATCATCCACTACTGTTGTCTTCCGTGGACGTCCAGGTCTTTTTGCGTTGCTGAGTTCACCAGTGCTTGCTTTCTTTCTCAGGATGTACCAAACTGTAGATTTTGTCACTGGTAATATTGTAGCAATTTCTCAGATGGGTTTTTTCTGTTTTCGCAGCTTAAGGATGGCTTCTTTCACCTTCATGGAGAGCTCCTTTGACCGCATGTTGTCTGTTCACAGCAAAATCTTCCACATGCAAGCACCATACCTCAAATCAACTCCAGGCCTTTTATCTGCTTAATTGATAATGACATAACGACAGACTTGCCCACACCTGCCCATGAAGTAGCCTTTGAGTCAATTGTCCAATTACTTTTGAGCCCCTGAAATGAAGGGATTGTGTTAAAAAAAATGCTTTAGTTGCCTCACATTTTTAAGCAATCGTTTTGTTCACCCCACTGAATTAAAGCTGAACATCTGCACTTCAACTGCGTCTGAGTTGTTTCATTTAAAATTCATTGTGGTAATGTACAGAACCAAAATTTGAAAAAGTTGTCTCTGTCCAAATATTTATGGACCTAAATGTAGCTACTACGAATGTTACAAATATTTGATTAAATCCTGTTTATAGTTAGACTACTAGTTTTATTGAACATTTCTTTGTACCATACTCCTTCTCTCCTGTTCCCTTCTGTTACCTTATTTCTGTTGATTTTCAATGGAGAGAGAAGATTTTTGCCAGTCCTTAGGTGGCTTTTTCAAATTTAGTGCTGTCAGACAGTCCCCTGGAAAGAAAGGTCTAGATTCATATCCAAATTATTAGCATTATAAATACTTAACTTACGCAATGTTAAAAATTTATTTTGGATTTCATTTGAAAATACTTCTTTTAATCAGAGAATATTTTTAAAAAAATAAAACATCACTTCTGTGGGGATAAAATGTTGCATTTACCGATGTATGTCACAGCTTTTTAAATTTTTATTTATTTTATTAAACTTGCCATTATCTAATAACTTGACTAAAAAGTGTTACTGTACATTTATAAAATTACATTTACATCATATTTCTAGTATTTGACTTTTCATACTTAGATTTGTATTCATCAAGTATTCAGACCCAGCATTTACACTTTTGTAGGATGTGAAGATAGGTTTTGTACAAAACAAACTGTACTCTGTTATTTAGTCATGTGTTTTAAAAGGATTACCTGTAGCTGTAATAAAAGTGCTAAAGTCTTAGCTTGGTAAGTTTAATTGCTGATTAGTTAAATTATTTTTTTTTACATTTTATTGATTGTACTAAAATCAAATAACATTCCAAACAAGCAAGTCAAGTTTAACAAAATTAGATTCAAAGCAAATCAGCCCTGATTAGTTAAATTCTTTACCATGTGTAAGTTAGAATATTGAACTGAATTTTATTTGATTTTTAAAAGTATGTGGTGTTATGGAAGCAAACTAGTTAGTCCTGCTTGATTACATCTCCAGCCATCTGGTTTCAGTTGTACCCTGATTACTGCCTATAGATTTTACACTGTTTACCTGTGTTTGCACAGGTTTCCCCCAGATACTTTACCTTTCTTTCCACATTGCAAAGACATATAATTTAGGTCAGCTGAGAAATCTAAATTTGACCTCATGGTGTGTGTATGTGCATGGCATACAATGCCATCTGCACAGCTGATTGTTTCCTGGTGCTGTTAGGATGATAAACTGTGGCTCTACCAACACAAGCTTTGAATAAGTAGGTTCTATTCATTATTAAAAGCTACCAGACTAAGGCAGCACTCTGGCACAGTAGTTAGCCCCATATTTTACTTGTATTCAGGTGTTTTTCATTTATAGGCAAGGCTTCTGAAGGATAACCTAGTCCTGCATGGTTCCTGATTCCAGTAACAAAAGATATACCAGTTGGCCCCTTTTTATTTAATGCTGCCCAGGATAGCTGCAGACCCAGGACAATTAAAAAACAAAAAAGTAACATACAGTCATATACAACCATGTTTACTTGCCATTAACTGCTGTGTTGGAATGAGAAATTTAGTGAGAACAGTAAATAGTGAAAAATCTAATGCTCAATGTTAACGTGAAAATGGAAACATCTTTAGTAGGTTTGGGCATGGGCTTCAAAAGATATGGGTGGGTTTGGATTGCAGTATTACAGCTGGATAGGGGTGTGTCTTCTCCAAGTTCAGGTAGGTTTAATTTTAACTTTTCACATTTGCGCATAGCTCTAGTATGGAGGTACAACTACCAAAGTGAAATTAAACATCTTGGTTTACTTTACTTCCATTAACCTGTGTAATCAATTAGTTAATTTGTGTTTGTGTGTTTTAGGCACTTTTTGAAAAAGTAAGTAGTTTATGTCATATGGAAGGTAACATGAAATAAATGTTTTTTATGTGTCAAAAATTCTAATATACTCTGCTTAATAAGAGATGGCATTACAACTCTTATTTCAAATGAAATCCATATATGAATGGTGGCACATACCTACTTGAAGTTTACCTCTGTTTTTTTGTTTAAAGTTTGTGCATTGTGTGAAAAATTGGTATTGAGTTGAATGAAAGTGGACTAAAAGACAACATTTATGACATCTTATTTGTCAAACTGTAATAATTTTTCATGCAAATTAACATCGGTTAAATTTGTTTTCATGATTAACTTTTTTTTTTATTATTAAGTTCTGCTTTGTGTTTTTGTGCAGGGCCACTTTGTGAGAAGCTTGGGAAATGTTGGAAACAAAGAGACTGAGACTGAAGTCTTGCTTCTTGAGCACGATGTTCCTCACCAGCCATTTTCACAAGCTGTACTTAGCTTTCTTCCCAAAATGCCTTGGAGCATTACAGAACAGGTTTGGAACAAGTTAATATATTAAGGTTTAAAATGAAACAAATATTTGAAGAGTGCTGAGAATGATATTATTCAGACTTAGCAAGTTTGAATCTTGAACATGTTTGATTTAAAATATATATCTGCTTCAAAGCGGTTTTGTAGGTGTATTCTGTGGGTTTCATTAGAATTTCCATTCTTTCAAACTCAGTATTTCTAATGGAGGTCCAATTAAAGCTAAATCTGTATAGATCAACCTCAAATGCAATATCACAGCTTTTCCATTAACAAAAATAAGTGCCATACCATTTAATACCAGCTCTTTGAAATATATTATGTAATGCTGTAGAGTGAAAATAGAGAGTTCTTCTCAGTATAATACATTCATGATCTAATAATGTGTATCATAAAATAGCATTCCAGTTTGATTTTGTAGTTTTATGAGTGTACTGTACAATATGACATATGTAAACTAACTCTGTTACAGTAATAGGGTTTTGTACCATGTTAGCCATTATGGAGGCTGTGAGAAGTCAAGCAAAATGACACCTTTTTTTGGCTAACTAACAGTGTTTTTAGTCAGCCAATAAAAGGTGACATTTTGCTTGACTTCTGTCTGTTCTTAAAGACTAGCTTACAAAGAGTAACTGACCTATAACAGCAAGTAAATGACAGAAATTAAAAAGAAAGCATCTTGTGAACAACACTAAAACCTTAACATCACACTTGGGAACTACAACGTAAATCTTCATACTCAATAGTGGTTTTGGACATGTTTGTGTATTATATTTTTATGTGCTGCCTCACAGAGAAAGCTGTGACTGCTCATGCATGCTTTAAGAGTTTCCCTTAGAGTTTCAAATGAAATCATATTGTTGGTCTGAATGGGAAAATTTATCTGTGAAACTGTGTATTTAATAAACTTTTCATCTGCAGTCTGTAACTTAAGACACCAATCTTTCTCTTGTGAGTAACTCAATATATATAATTCTCTGAAATAATAATTGCATGTTCGGTCATTTTCACTAAAGTCTTTTGGTGATCTTCAGTCTATAACGACTGAATGGACTGGTTTTATCATCACAGTTTCTCTTGCATTGTAAAAGTTTCTTCTTGCTCGCTTGTCTTGAGGACCAAATGTATTTATTCATGCCTGCGTGAATCAGTTATGCCTTGCTGCATAATGTACAGTATTTGTGAAGCTAAGTGTTAATCAAGTTTTGCTGGAATGAAATAAAAACTGTCAGAAACATTTATCATATGGTTGAATATCCTGAGAAGTAAAACTTTACATTTCTTTATTTATGTTTTCTTACATTTTATGTCACTTTTGTGATGTATTGATTTTATATTGATTGAAGGATGTGGTGCCTGACGTATGGATTTTTTCATGTACTATCTTTTAAATGAATATTGGTGCATGTATATGGGAGCTGTTTCATCTCTTATCAGTAACAATGGAAAATTGCTGCCATACAGCTGATTTTCTTTTTTTATTTTAATGGGATTAAGACAGTGAATGTGAAAACCTTTTTACACCACCAAAAATAGTGATCTGTTCTTTAAATACAATGATTAAGGTTTATGCCACCACTGAGTAAAGAATGGAACAAAACTATTTTTAAAGACTCAACTTTTAGTCTCATAACCATTTGCCACAGTTTGCAGTACTATAGTTAGTGTCCTTGAGAGTGCAAGTCACTACCTCAGTCCATATGCACTAACAGCTACAGCTAGGTAACAAAATAGCTAGGTTTCACCACAGAGAATGGAAGCCTGGTGGAACATTTCTTCTTTTTTTTTTTTTTGACATTCTCCTGCAGTGTATTTGAACTGAAAGTTGCCCTTCTGGTGTACTTAAAGCATTATGTCTTTGTGATTTACCTATGTGAACAATGGAAAGTAAATTATAAATAAAGAAACAAAATAGTTTGCAAGTATCTGTAATGCAATGGTGACACAGTGAAGAGAATGATGCCTTTATTGTGATTAGGAATGTCTGATAGAAATAGTTATTTTATACATTACTTAAATGTATGAGTTTTAAATGTTAAATTGTTTCAGGGGATAGGCCGGACAAGAAATGTATGAGTTGCAGTCTATCAACCATGAAGTGGAACAGCTATGAACACATTTTTTAACAATAAAGGTTAAGATTTTAGCAGTTTTCATATTGCAAGTTGCTTTAAAGTAAATTTTAATGATTTTTATATTCCAAAGTGGCAGGTGAGAATATAAAAAAACAGTAAAATTCTGATTTATATGTCATGAACCTTTATTGTAAAGTGCACTATTACAGTACATGTAAATGAATCCTTATGCTGGATTTCATTTGTGCATTTAGCTCTATTTTTACAGGATAACAAATAACTTGCATTCGTCTACGGCTACATGGGAGTTTGACATATTGGTTGTGTGTAATTTTTACATAATTGTTGCCTCATTTGTATGTTTTTCATATAAATATTTAAATGCATTCTAAACCACATATTTTCTCTGTTAACTCCAGGATATGAAAAACAGAATAGACTTGAGACATCTTTTTATCTGCAGTGTAGACCCTCCTGGTTGTACAGATATTGATGATGCATTACACTGCCGGGATTTAGAAAATGGAAATGTTGAGGTAATATCTTGTTTTATGCTCGTTTTACTTTGTGCACAATGCAAAATATTCTCTAGAGTGAAAACTTGTTTTATGAAACCTATTTTGTAATTCTGCCTTTCACTATACAGTAGATTATATACTAATTTCAAATTATTTAAGTGCTAAAGTAAACAAAGATAATTCAGGTGTATGATTTTTTTCTTTTAGTTTAATTTTGGTAATTTACAAATCAGATAGCAATTTGTGATTTTATATTAATTTAACATGTTATTTAAGATTACATTTTTATGTAATTTGAAAAGTATTTTTTGGCTATATGGTGGACTGTTGAAATCCTTCAACATCACATAGTGCTGTGTTTCCTGGATGAAAAGTGATCTTGACTGAATGTAAATTTTCTCTGTATTCTTGTAAATTTCCTGGCGTAAACAAATATGCAGCTGTCTATAAGTATTCTCGTCTCTTCTGTTACTGATGTCCAGTAGCAAGCAATCGTTTGAAATTGGAGGATTCAATTGTATCAATGTGACTATTTGACAGAAAGGTTTATTTTTTGTTTAATATTTATATCTTGTAACAATTATGTATGAATGAAAATGTTTTGTTATTAACTGAAAAAGTATAGTAGACATTTAAATTACTTTTTAGTACATACTATAAATTGTTTGGAAATATGATCATGTGTACTTTTTTTTTTTTTTTTTAAATAAGGTTGGCGTTCACATAGCAGATGTGAGCCATTTCATTAGACCTGGGAATGCATTGGATCAAGAGTCTGCTAAAAGAGGCACTACGGTGTATCTTTGTGAAAAGGTGTGTAAGAACTGAAAAAGCACCATATCATTAATATAGAAGTGTTCACTTTAATTCTGTTGGGTTTATTTTATTTTTATTGAGTTTAATTTTAATCCTTTCTTACACTAAATATAAAATAAATTAAAAACTTAATAGTTTTCTTCTTTTTCAT
This sequence comes from Polypterus bichir lapradei, assembly GCA_026402145.1. NCBI lineage: Eukaryota > Metazoa > Chordata > Cladistia > Polypteriformes > Polypteridae > Polypterus > Polypterus bichir. The sequence goes on along the minus strand of JANRMT010062833.1, from coordinate 17,430,047 downwards.
AATTTTTTATTATCACACTGTTTGTTTTTGCATATGAAATTTTATTCACAAAGATAAAAATGGGAAAAATACAATTTTCATCCTATTTGAAAGCATCCTGATAACCAAAGGTAAATAAATCAAAGGTCAAAACCTACATTTTCTTTTGTAATTTCATAGTCCCTAGGCTTTTGCTGCAGCATTTTGCTTTACTTAATACAGCTATCAACCTAAAGTAACAATTTGATGCATCTTGCCTATAAATCAGAATTATTAAGTAGCTACTTTTTACGTCTTTCAAGTTCTGTTGTTGCAGTAGTTTGCTCTTTTGTCACATAGCTCTGGAAGACTTGGTTCAAATTCCAGCCTTCTTGTTGGCTGTTGGATTTTTGCATATTCTCCCCATGTCTGCATTTTTTTTGACTAGGCTCACCAGCTTTCCTGCCATATTCCAAAGACAAGGGTTACATTAATTGTCTTCTCTAAGTTGCCCTAGTTTAAGAGTGCTCCATATGCCCCCTAGTGGACTAGTGGTCCATCTTCGGTTGTCTCTTATTCCACCTAATGCCTGCTGAAATAGGTTTTAGCCTCCCATGACTCTGAAATTAGTTCAAGTGGGTTAAGAAAAGGGCTGGATGGTGTCTTACATTTTAAATGTATGAAATTCTTTTTTTTTTAGGTAGTTATTTTATAACTAGAGCTGCCACATTTAATCATGTTTCTTCACTAACTCAAAATAAAAAACATCCTTGATTAAAATTCACTTCCTTGAGTAACTACCAGTATTGTAGAAGGCAAAGGAAATATGGATAATGGTCCCAGAAAAAAAGCAAAAGACAGTGTCAGTAGCTTGAGAGCATTTCTCTTTGAAACTGAAATGTAAAATTGAACTAGCTTACTGTCATAGTACAGCAACTATGCAGCAGAATCAATTAGGTTTCACCCAAGACGTGCCTGATACTATGATGTAAGCAATGGAAGCTGTTGACTGTGTATAGTTTCATCACCTACTGTAACTCATGGAACCTATGTCTCTGGTGGAACAAATTTTGTTAAAAATTATATGTGGATATCTACTGCCTGTACATATTTCCAGTTACTTGTAAACTCATTTAAGTCTACTTGTTTAAATAGTATGAGAAACTGGCAAATCTAGATGCTAACTCTTTACATGAATGCATTCTAGACTAAGTTCAGTGTTTCTCACTGAGCTGAAAGACGCATAGGTAGGCCTATATAAAAAAAAAACTGATACAAGAACCTGAATACAGCCACCCTGTACTGTACATAGTTTTATTCACTGATTTTGTTTCTTACATTAGCAGAATACTCCTTTGTTTTCATTTTTTCAGTGATTGTCCAACAAAGACTATAGCCCTTACAAACACTGCTTTTTATATCCAGAGAGATATAAAGGACTCACAAGTAGTACCTAATTGTTTAATTATGGTCAAATGACTGTCACCTTTGTGTCATTTGTGTGTAACTTCTCATTTGTGTAAACCTGGAGCTTCTAAAGCACAGAGGTTTAAATACTTATGCAAACACTAACTTTTGAGTTTTTCTTCAGTTAAATAACCACAGAAAATTGTTTATTTTGACTTTGGAAATTAATTATTACAGGATGAGTGAGTTCACATTATAAATACTGAATTGATACAGTAAATATGTGTACAAATCTTTTGTTATGCAGAAAATTATGTTGACTTTCAAGGGGATTGAATACTTTTGCACACCTTTGTATGCAGTTATTAAGAAAATAATGTTAATCTATAAATTATTTACGCTATGAACATTAAGCAGGTCACAAACCCCTTTGGGAAATCTCATTACCAAGAAAGAAAACCCAATGTTGTAGTCAAAGTCTAAATGATGTCACTTCCCTGCTCTTGACATACTTACCAACTCTTCTGTTTGTATTCTCCCTTCCTTCCACCTTCAGAGTACTTCTCTGTGGCAGATAAATTTAAACATAGAGCCTGTTATGCTTAAGATAACTGTGAACTGCTTTAAAAGTTGACCAACTCAAAATAATTATGTTATCCATGTACAGTGGAGACTGCTGTAATGCTTTAATTGTTTTTTAACTCAAAAACAGAAAAGGCACTTAAGAGTTTAAAATGTTACACCTATACTAGTTTTTCTTAAGACATATATTTTTTTAACTAAAGCAATATGAATTATAAACTATGCACCCTTTGTTATGTTTTAATAGAAAAAAATGAAGAATTCTGTATATTTTCATGACCTGTATTTAGTCCTGAGGACTGATGAAAACAGACTTGAAAAAGATGATACATTTCATTTGATAAGCTTAAAAGGTTGTGTTGCAAATGTTTATAGTTGGTGAAATTATTTTTCAGTAGCTTGAAATGCTACATAAATGTTTTTTTTTTCTTCAGGTTTTTTAATTTATCTTTCTCTGATTACTCAATTGTCATAATAATTGTTATTTAAGTCACAGTATAATGGATAGTGACAACACTAATAATGATTACAGTAGAATTAATCATTGAATAAAAGAGTAAAGCTTTGACTTGAAAAAAGTAGTTGCAATTGAAGATTTAAATATTCTTTTTAAATGTGATGGTTATTTATATATTTGTATAATTTTACATTATCTTTTTAATAGAGAATTGATATGGTTCCTGAACTGCTGAGCTCTAACTTGTGTTCACTAAGGTGTAATGTGGAAAGGTAAGGATATTCTGGCAAACTTTGTAATTGGATCATTTGTTTTTAAAGTGATAAATATGATGTTTTACTTTCTAGGCTGGCTTTTTCATGTATATGGGAGTTGAACCAGAATGCAGAAATTCTAAACACGAAGTTTACAAAAAGTGTAATAAATTCCAAGGTAAATGTTTATTTATAACAGTATTGCTATAAAAATGCAATTTGGCTGGGGTTGGAGATCTAGTACTGTATGTATTGGCACATGCCCTGTATATATGACTGTGTTGTGGCTTGACTGAAAAGCTCCGTTAATTTGAGCTTTTTAAGACACACAGATTAAAAATGTGCTTTATTTTATTACTATTTAATACCTATTTTCAAGCAATGTATAAAGTAACAACATAAATGTGTAGGCTGTTCAGATCTGAGTTATATGACAGTAATGTTTTATTTTTTCCCCCTCAACAAATAGGCTTCATTAACTTACGCAGAAGCTCAGATGAGAATTGATGACAGTAGCATGAATGATGAAATTACCCTGAGTTTAAGAGGTCTAAATAGACTGGCAAAGATTCTTAAGAAAAGAAGAATTGAAAATGGGTATGCATTTTGTTTAATGCAGTGAATGCATTTTATTTGTTCATCTTGTACAGTTATAGATCTAAACCTTCACTTCCAGTAGAGAGGTATGATGTTTTTGTTTCTTTAAAAAAAAAAACGTGTACAATTTGCAAAAATAAAATACAGTGCTAAAAAAGATTACTCAATCAGAAAGGTTGGTAAGAATTATACCACTTTGTGTAGTATTCGAGTTTTCTATTATTTTTCTGAATTTTAAAATTCTGTGGACATGCACTTTACATAAAATTATCATTAGAAGTAAAATCGGTGCTCACTTTGGTATTCTAAACCACTGAGAAATGATTAATTCTTAATGTTGCTATTTTATTTTTATTATATTTTATTTAGTGCATTAATACTTCAGAAGTGTTCTCTTAATGGAGAAAAAAGGTTGTACCTGACACACCTTTACAAAAAGCAAAATACGGTACATGAAACAAGAAATACTGTATAAGGTCTTAGTGTATGTTTTTTGTTTGATTCTATAGGTGAATAATTGTTTTATTTTATTTGCAGAGCACTTACACTTTCCTCACCTGAAGTTCGTTTTCATATGGACAGTGAGACACATGACCCAATTGACCTGCAGACTAAGGAATTGAAGTTTGTGATTTTAATCTTTTTCTTTCTCTTAAAATGGACTATTATGTACATCTGTTACTTTTTTAATAGAAAATGATCTTAAATTTGCAGTTATACTACATATTCATAATTAAAATGAAGCAAATGGCTAATACTGTGGGGCATCTGTTGGTGAAGAAAGATTCACGTATCTTGACTTTGCTGATGATGCTGTGATCTTCACGGAGGCTCTGATCGGGGTGCTCGAGAGACTGAGCGAGGAATCTGAGTGACTGAGCTTGCGAGTGTCCTGAATATAAAAACCAAGATCCAGGCCTTTAATGACCTCTTGGGCACAGCCATCAGCAGTGTGTCTGTCTGCGGAGAGAGTGTTGACCTTGACGAGATGTTTACTTACCTTGGCAGTGTCATTCATATCTCTCGTGACTCTTCCTATGAAGTCAGTAGACGGATTGGAAGAGCATGGGGGGTCATGAGGTTGCTGTAAAAGGGTGTGTGGCGCTCCCGATATCTATGCAAAAGGACGAAGGTCCAAGTCTTTAGAGTCCTGGTGCTTCCTGTCTTGCTATATGGTTGCAAGACATGGACGCTATCCAGTGACTTGAGACGAAGACTGGACTCCTTTGGTACTGTGTCTCTCCGGAAAATCCTTGAGTACCGTTGGTTTGACTTTGTGTCGAATGAGCAGTTGCTCATGGAGTCCCGAATGAGGCACATTACCTGCATTGTGAGAGAGTGTCAGTTACGCCCATGTGGCGTGTTTCCCCGAGGGTGATCTAGCTTGTAAGGTCCTCATTGTTGGGAACCCGAGTGCCTGGACCAGGCCAAGGGGTCGCCCACATAACACCTGGCTGTGGCAGATAGAGGTCATTTCCGGAGTGTGGGACTGGACCGCGTGTCTGCCTGGGGGGTTGCCAACCAGGATCCTGAGTTGTTTTGTCGTGTAGTGGGTGTGGCAACGCACTGTACCAGTGCATGCTCCCCAACTTGACTTGACTTGACTTGACTTGAAATAGCTAATAGTTCCTGGTTCCATGTGCATACAACAGCTGCTGTTCATGCGTCAAATTTGCACATGTATGACAATTTCAGTAACCTTATTTTTGTCTTTGACAAGGGAATCCTTTAAGTAAACATTATTTTTAATTAGTGGCATTGACATTAACGTAATATTATTACCACTTGACATAAGTGGGCATTTAATGTAGCCATATCATCTACTAAAAGCATTTCCTTGCTTAATGAAAACTTATGAATAGTACTTTCAATTATTTATAACAGTTGTGTCATATTACCTTATGAATTAAAAGACTATTAACTGTTTTGATTAAGTTAAATAGTAGAAGATAAATTAATGATTTTCAAGCCTAAAAGATAAATTAAAAGTCTCAGTTTAACAGAGTTGCAGTTCTTAACCACAGGCTGTCTCATCTTTTATGGGTGGCATGGATAATCATTAGAAGCAGTTCATGATCAACAAAAGTTATTAAGAATGAAATTATAAGCATAGTGGAAAGAAAAATGTATGGCTTTGCCACTTCTTGTAAAACTAGTGGTGGTTTAACATTTCTAGCCAAAACATAACAATGAGAGAAAGCATGTATTTTTTTGAATACATAAATGGATAAATAGTACTACTGTTATACAGGGATATTCACTCGAAAGAGGCCCAGAATATTCTGTAAAAACTCTCACTAGGACAAAGCAATCTGAACGAAACAACGTGCAATGTGCGCCTTAGCATATGGAGCTTTGAACAAGCCGGGATGCCCCTTTGTTGGCGCGATCAGGTAGGTGCCAGACAGCCATCACAACGTTTAACCACCATTCATTTGCAACTTCTGGGTGCATACTGCCCGTACCCTTTCACTTAAGTCACTTGACATCAGGATCAGGATTCTCATCAGGATAGTGGCGTACAGTATTGAGCAGCGCGTCTTCATGGTGCAAACCTATTGCGTCACCAATTCATTTAAACGATGTCAGAATCAACTGGATGAACGTGAATTAACGGAAGGTTACTTCTAGCAAGATGGAGCAACGTGTCACACATTGGCAGAAATTAAGTCCTTCTTTGGCAACAGGGTAATTTCAAAGGTGCTTTGGCCACCACAGTCGCCGGATCTGAAACCACCAGACTTCCTCCTTTGGGATATGCTCAAAGGAACAGCATATTTGAAGAAGCCTTGCTGTGGTAATGTGCCTCACTGTCATTACCAACAATTAAATAAAATTAGTTTAGTGTCCTCTGCAGTCTTAAGAGAGAGGTATTTGTTTGGGGAAAAAAAGGACAAAAAAGTATAAAGAAAGGAAACTTGCATTTTTCTTTTCTTTTAGATAATGCAGAGAGACGTCTTTGCTGACAATATGAGCGCCTTTTCTGGAGCGTCGCAGCTAGTCTCGTATAGACTGGAGAGGCGGCCCTGCCATTGACCGGCCGGGATGGCATTGTCTGTCTTCCACTCGTGCGCGTGTCTCCCGCAACCTTATAACATCAGAAGATGAGAAAGTGCAAAGCACCTTAGTATTTGTTTGCCGCGGTTTAGAGGAGGGATCCCGTGTTTGCAGTTGTCTGGGCTGTAGCTCAGGGAAGGAAGAAAAAAATTAAAAATGCTTACTTTCACTTAAGGCAGAAGGGCGGTTCGCGTCTCAAAGGCTGGCACAGCTACACGCACATGTGCCGGCTGCTCGAACTTTTATAGTAATTGTGCGGGGCAGGAGATGCCATTTTTCGTAGATGCGTTCATGTTATTGCGTTCCTGGGAAGGGATGACGTAGAACAGTTTAATTGGTCGGCATGAGGGCACCGAATACAAAAGGGAATTATGGCCTCTAGAGGGGGTCTTCTGGCTAGATCTTGCTAATAGAAAGGTACTTGGTAGAACTCCGCTTTGACTTTACCAAGCACTACGGCTTGTGCCTTGATTATTGTAAATATTTTTTTTTCTTGTATATATATTTTGATAAATATCTCTGAATTAACTTTAGTGGAGGTATTTATTGGGTTGTGGTTATTGGTGCACTGTTTATTTTTGTATATACACTTTTTCTCTTTTTCTGTATTTTGAATATTTTTGTTCTTGGTGAATCCTGTATACACTGTTTGAAGGAGCAGCTTCCTGACTTGGAGCACTGTGGAGGAAGACATCATCATATTGGTTTGTGTATATATGGGTTTCGATAGCTTGTGTGCATTATTCTTTTTCATTTGGGACTTTCAGTCAGCACTATAAATACTGTATATAGTCACTATTTTTGGGCTCCATTTAATTACTATTTTTGTGTGTCCTTTGCGGTATTGGACTGAGTATTGATATATAAATTCCGCAGGACATTATTTTTGTTTTTCTTTAAGTGCACCTGTAAATAAAACCTCACTTTATTTTTCAAAAAACCCAACCCTTTTTGTGTCCGTGTCTCCCTGTCTTACACCATCATCCCAGTCACGCTCGGTCCCACACCTAGAGTGTAGGCTGGTGACCCTAATTCCCACTACATGGGGTGTCACATTTTGGTGGCAGTGGTGGGATCCGATCAGGTGTGGTAAAAGTGAGACAGTATTTTTGATTTTGGAGTACGGGTGAAGACAGTTTTTGGCAGTATGGCTCCAAATAAGCTTCAAGGAGTTGGCACTCCAGACCGCAACACAGGAGTAGCCTCCGGAGCAGCACACATGGGAAGAAGCCGAAGTCACTAGGGGTTTCCATGCAGTGGAGGCGCTTTTGCGACAATTTATCGCTGTGCAGGAAGACAAAGACCAATGGTTGGAACAGTGATTTAAAGTCGGCATCAGTTCAACCAACTACAGGGACAGGTGAATTTGGTGCAACAGTCGCAGTCCTCCAACCCAGATGGATCTGTAGAAAGAAGTAGAGAAGCCACAGCAAGAACATGGGAATACCCTCGTCTGATGCCCTTCTAGGAGCCCGAGGACATAGAACATTACCTTTCAACATTCGAAAGGGTGGCTACTGTGTGTGATTGGCCAAGAGCAGATTGGGCAATCCGTGTTGTTCCTTTACTGACAGGAGGGGCCAGTGCGGCATTTTTGGCCATGCCAGTAGAGGAGTCCCTGATCTACGACTTATTAAAAGCTGCCATCCTTGAGAAGTACGAGATCAGCACCGAAACGTACAGGGTGAGGTTCTGTTCTCTTGAATGGGAGGAAGTACAGTCTCCTAAAGAACTTCTGACACTGTTGAAATAATTGTGCACTAAATGGATACAACCCCAGAAACACTCAATAGACCAGATAATTGACTTTATTTTGTTAGAACAACTGAGTCCTTCTTCGGCAACAGGGTAATTTCAAAGGGGCTTTGGCCACCACGGTTGCCAGATATGACACCACCAGACTTCCTCCTTTGGGGTATGCTCAAAGGAACAGCATATTTGAAGAAGCCCTGCACTGTGAAAGATTTGAAGGAAAACATCCAATGTGAAATTGCTGCTATTCCCCTGAGACGCTTGCTGATATGTTCAGGAACATGAAGCACTGCATCGAAATGTGGCTGGCAGAAAACGGAAACCACTTCCAGCATAACATGTAATGCAATTGATTACACATACGTCAAGGTATATAGCGTATTGTTTAGGTTCAGATTACTTCATCCTAACGGGAGTTACAACAGAATATTCGGGGCCTCTTTCGAGTGAATCTCCCTGTATGTATCCCTATATCTGCATATGTAAATAAATTGTCCACAGTTTTGACCTGGGTCACCAGCAGTTGCAGGACAATATAAATATATTTATACACTTCAAGCCCTGTGTTTGATTTTTATCTAATAAAGCTGAAAGAATATATCCAATGCATTTTTTTTAAAACAACACATACTATAGATACTAGCATCTGCTGCATATTCTGATATGTAAAATAGAAATGAGAATTTCCTCTGGGGTGGTGGAACACCTCTTACTTTTTGCAGTCTAATTTCCTGATGTGGGAGGCTATAAACATGCAGGAGATAACAGATGAAGACCTGGCTAGCAGCATCTCCCTGGAGATGCACTGACAAAAGGGTTGTATTTCCAGATGGCTGCACATTAAAAGCTGTGTCATAAAAACAGTGCGCAGCTTCACTTATTGTCAAATAATTATTTTTTTAGTGATAGAAGAGGCACGCTAGCCTCTATAAATTAACAAACTTGTTAACAACTAAGCTTTGCATGTAATTTAATGTTCACTTTGATAATAAATTACAATTTACTGTTTTTAGCAAATTTTGCTATAGATATTTTTACTGTGACCTATCGTACAGTATCTCAGTTTTTCAGAATATACTGTTAATTGCACGTATTTTTCTTGAATGTATAGAATATAGGGCACAGACTTTGCTCTTAGCATATGAATTAAACATCATCAACTAAAACCAAATACATGTGCTCTACAGGGCCATGAGCAGTATAAATTATGATGTTTCCTTCCTGATTATCTTTAATGATTTACTTTGTTTGGATTTATTGTTGACACCTTTAAACAATTGTTTACACTAAAACTCCATTTTTATGTAAATATGCAAGATGTTTTTGCTTCTAACATGCATTTCCTTTAAGTGTGAACAAGCAAGGTTATCTAAAATCTGAACATTCAAATTTAAGGCTTGGAAAATGTCAGACTAAATGTAAAAGAGATACGTATTAATTAAATTTATAATGTATAGATCTGTTTACAAAACCAAAATATATTTTGGCATCTCTTAACTACTGTGAGCTGTCACCTTAGTACACTGATGCTGCTCAGTGTTGGAAAATACCTTCTGGTGGTTACAAAGCTCAGTAGTTTTTTTCTTTAGTGTGAATGGAAAGGGTTTCCAGTTTCTTGACATCTTTCATGGAGCTACATTTTTGAAAACTAACCTTTTTGAAGTGACCAGGTTAGTCATAGGACCTCTTAATCGATTAACTTTTCTAAACATCAGAGAGTCCTGCATATAGATATCACAATATATAGCATATTTAACTCCACAATATCCTGCTTTTCTTTATATATACTCATGGCTGGGATATTCTATGTATTAATGATGGTTAACAGGTCAAAATTCCTAAAATACTTGTTTTTTGCTTTTTCTATTTTACCAGTAAATTTGTGCAGTGGCTGCATGTGTATAAGGGGCTAATGTGAAATCATGAGGTATCGGATGGTTAGTGTTGATATAACAGCTACCAGGACTGAAAGCCATTCCTTTATTGCACTCCTATTCTTTATGCTATTAATAATGTGCAATTTAATGCAAATTTTAGTTTTGTTCATTTACTGGGACAAAGCTGAAGCGTTACTTTTTTCCATAAAACAAATTTTTTACACAGTAGCATATTGAGGTCTGCAGCTAATACACAAGATTTTATATATCCAAAGGCAGACAAATGAATTCTGCGATTTTATTCGCTAATGATTTTTGTGTTATGCATTCATCATTAAAAATGGACGGTTTAAGAGCAGATCCTATCACATTTGTCTCCAGAATACAGTTTGAATTCACACTTTACATGGATTTATTTTATAATATTTTTTTTGTATGCTGTGTTTCAGCTCAACTTTCTTGTGTGGTTTGCTTCAATGGCATTAATTTATTTACTTTTGTATCACAGTTATTAATCTAAATGCTCTTAATTGTTTTTTGTGTTATTTAAAATACTTTAATAATGCTTTTTATGTTATGTGACAATGTATATTGAAAAGCATATTTTAAAATAAAATGCCCCCAATTAATGCACCTTAGGGAATGCTGAAATTGAAGGAAGTGATTAACAATGAGATACCATCAAATAATTTCATAAATTGTAGGCATTTTTAGTTGGCGTCAACTTTTGAGAGCGGTAAATGCAGCATCATAGCTCCATAGTCCTGCCTGTGATTTTCACACCTAGGTACCACCCATATACAGTATGTAGTTTGAAAATTTCCCCACCTGAGGAAAGTGTGGATGTTTGAGTAAAAATGCCCTGCAATGGACTGGTCTCTGCCTTGGGTCCTTTGACAATGTATAGGCCTAAGTGTTTAATCTCAGCTTTATCCTAGTATTTTTAATTTGATTTTTACTCTTTTCAGAGAGACCAACTCAATGGTGGAAGAATTCATGTTATTGGCAAATATATCGGTAGCCCAGAAGATTTATGATGAGTTTTCAGAATGTGCTCTTCTTCGAAAGCATCCTGCTCCTCCTCCTTCTAATTATGACATGCTTATTAAAGCAGGCAAGTCAAAGGCAAGTGTGTGTTTTTTTTGTTTTTTTTTTTTTATTCCTAAATATGTTAAGCAAAATAATAAACATGTGAAATTTGACTTTTTAGATAGAAGATTACTTCTTTTTTGTGATAGTGGTTTACCAGGTATCAGTTGTGTAAATACTTAATTTTGAACGTTAATGCTCAGTTTTTACAGGTTCTACATTTTTTAATCTTTTTATTGTTGCCAAATACTGAAATCATCAGAAAAAAAATTGAAATGTAGAGATGTCAGGTAATTGAAAGGAACTATTCTGTTGCATCTCTCTCTTCAGAGGTTTTGTTTTGCTGACTTGCTCGCCTCGCTTTTGTATTAGCAGAAGGAGGAAAAGTTAAAGGGATACCGTTTTGCCAATGTGCTCGCCTCACTTCTGTATTAACCGCTAAGCGAGTGACTCTTTCTTCGGAGGTTTCGTTTTGCTAATGTGCTGGCCTTGCTTGTGTATCCTCGAAGGTGGAGCCCTTACCCTGACTCCACCTCTCACTTCCGGGCCGGACAGACACACAGACAATATATGATATTTTATGCAGGCGAATTATTTTTTTTTTATTACTGTATAATGAAGACAAAAATCTTTATAATACCTGGGCATTACATTAGTCATCACTAAGTTTCAAAATTCAGCTTAGAAAAATGTACACTATAATTTTAAATTAATTTTAGAACAAAGAACTTAATTACAAAGGGTGTACTCAATTATTTAACCAAGGTTTCTTTATTAAATTAGTTTTATTAAAAAATATATCTTTAATTTCAAGATGGTTTTACTGAAGTTAAAAAGTTCTGAAAATTCACCATATTTTTCAGCTTTTACATTACAAGAGACTAAATTTAAGTAGTGGTACATAGACTTTTTATATTCACTGTATGTCTTTTACAGCTCAAGTGTTTTCTTTTTTGGGTGGTATTGTAGATGTTTATTGAATGTTGTCAGATCCTCAGTCACAACCTGATAAAAGATATAGGGGAGTCAAAGTGCACAAGTAACACAACATTATAAAAACTGCCTTCTGAAAAAGTAGTTTCTCCTTTTGATTCAAAAATAGGTTATATTATTTTTTACATCCATAACTTTAAACAGACATTTGCTGCAATTATTAATCACTTTTTCATAGCATTGTAGAGATATTTACATCTGCCTTACTGCTGTGAAATTTTGAGCATTCATTTCATATTTGAATTTAAGAACTTAGGTTTGACCATTCAAAAATTCTACCACCATCATGTTTGACTGTTGGTATGAGTGTCTTATTGCACATGCAATGTTATTTTTTCAGTAACTATAAAAGAACACTTAGTTCCCTAAAATTTCAATTTTTGCTTTAGAACAATGTTTAAGAAATTTTGAGGGTCATCTAGGTGCATTTACCAAACTGAGCACTTGTGTTATTTTATTAGTACAGTAAGCAGTGGTTTCAGCCATTGTAGCTTTTGCTGAATTTCAGGTTTGTTCATTGTTTTTGTGATGGTGAAATCATACACGCTAATCTTGGCAAATGAAATAGAGGCTTGGACATCCCTGGAGTTTGTTCTAAGCTTCATAATGACATCACTGAAATTTAGCATTTTGCTCTTGGAACAGTTTCGGCATGACTACACCTCCTGACTAATATTCCACATTTTCGTAATTTGCACATTATGGTTCTTAACTTTGGTTTATTGGAATGGTAAGTTTTGTAAACTCTAAGAAAACTGTTAGACATTTGTAACATTTTATCATAGTTTTCTAGAAATAATAATTTTTTTTTTAAGAGTTTTGTGTTTTATGCGTGTGTGTCCAGCCAGGCTCAGCCTGAAGGAGCAACGTGGTTCTGCTCTTTTGTGGGCCCACCACCTGCAAGAGGGGCCATAGAGGATGGGTGCAATGTGATATGGGTGGTGGTTGAAGATGGGAACTCTGGCATTCCGACCCTCACTTGCCGAAACTGGCTCTTGGGACATGCAATGTTACCTCTGTGACGGGGAAGGAGCCTGAACTGGTGCGAGAGGTTGAGACGTACCAGCTAGATATAGTTGGGCTCACCTCTACGCATGGTCTGGGCTTTGGAACCATTCCTCTTGAGAGAGGCTGGACTTTGTTCCACTCTGGAGTTGCTGTGGGTGAAAGGCATCGGGCAGGGGTGGGCTTGCTTATGGCCCCCCGGCTTGAGGCCTGCACATTGGGGTTCTCCCTGTTGGACGAGAGGGTTGCTTCCCTGCGCCTTCGAGTTGGGGGAAGGACTCTGTTGTCTGTGCTAATGCGCTAAACAACAGTTCAGAGTACCCAGCCTTCTTGGAGTCCCTGGAAGAGGCACTGCGAGGTGCAGCTCCTGGGGACTCTATCGTCCTGCTGGGGGACTTAAATGCTTACATCAGCAACGACAGTGAAACCTGGAGAGGTGTGATTGGGAGGAACGGCCTCCCTGATCTAAACTCGAGTGGTGTTCAGTTGTTGGACTTCTGTGCTGCCCATGGATTGTCCATAACGAACACCATGTTCGAGCATAAGGGTGTCCATAATTGCACATGGTGCCATGATGCCCGAGGTCGCAGTTCTATGATCGACTTTGTAATCGTGTCATCGGATCTGCGACCTTATGTCTTGGACACTCAGGTGAAGAGAGGGGCTGAGCTGTCAACTGATCACCACCTGGTGGTGAGTTGGATCAGATGGCAGGAGAGTCTGCCGGACAGACCAGGCAGACCCAAACGTATAATGAGGGTCTGCCGGGAGCGTCTGGCAGAGGAAATGGTCAGAAAGATCTTCAACTGCCACCTCCAACAGAACTTCAACCTCATTCCGAGGGAGGCGAAGGACATTGAGTCTGAATGGGCCATGTCCCGAGCCTCCATTGTCAAAGCAGCAGAATGGAGCTGTGGCCGCAAGGTTGTCGGTGCCTCTCGTGGCGGCAATCCACGAACCCGGTGGTGGATACCTAAGGTTTGAGAGGCCATTAAGTTGAAGAAAGAGTCCTTTCAGGTCTGGTTGACCAATGGGACTCCAGAGGCAGCTGAGGGGTACCGGCGGGCCAAGTGTGTGGTGGCATCGGCTGTTGCAGAGGCAAAAACTCTGGCGTGGGAGGAGTTTGGGGAAGCCATGGAAAACGACTTTTGTCGGCACCGAGAAGGTTTTGGCAAACTGTCAAGCACCTCCGGACAGGAAAGCGGTGCTCCACCAACACTGTGTACAGTAGAGATAGGGCCCTGCTGACTTCAACTGCAGACATTTTTGACTGGTGGAAGGAATACTTCGAGGATCTTCTCAATCCCACCAGCATGTCTTCCTTAGAGGAAGCAGAGCTAGAGGACTGCGTGGTGGGGGCCCATCCATATGGTGTGGACGAGGTTCACCCTGGGTTCCTCAAGGCTCTGGATGTTGTGGGGATGTCCTGGTTGACATGTCTCCGCAACATTGCATGGACATTGGGGGCAGTGCCTCTAGACTGGCAAACCGGGGTGGTGGTCCCCCTTTTTAAGAAGGGTGACCGGAGGATATGCTCCAACTATAGGGGGATCACACTCCTCAGCCTCCCCGGTAAGGTCTATTCATGGGTGCTGGAGAAGAGAGTTCAGTCGATGATCGAATCTCAGATTCACGGGGAACAATGCGGATTCCGTCCCAGCCGTGGAACACTGGATCAGTTCTACACCCTAGCCAGGATCCTGGAGGGGGCATGGGAGTTTGCCCAACCAGTCCACATGTGTTTTGTGGATTTCAAGAAGGCATTCGACCGTGTCCCTCTAAGCATCCTGTGGGGGGTGTGCTCCAAGAGTACGGGGTACAAGGCTCGTTGTTACAAGCCATTCAGTCCCTGTACAGGAGGAGCAGGAGCTTGGTCCACATTGCCGGTAATAAGTCAAACTTGTTTCCTTTTGTGGATGGACTCCGCCAGGGCTGCCCTTTGTCACCAATTCTGTTCATAAGTTTTATGGACAGAATTTCTAGACGCAGGCAAGGAGCGGGGGTCTGGTTCGGTGACCTCTGCAACAGTCCGTCTTGGTGAAGAGAGAGCTGAGCCAGAAGGCGAGGCTGTCGATTTACCAGTCGATCTACGTTCCTACCCTCACCTGTGGCCACAAGCTTTGGGTAGTGACCAAAAGAGCAAGATCACGGATACAAGCAGCCAAAATGAGTTTTCTCCGCAGGGTGGCTGGACTTTCCCTTAGAGAGATGGTGAGGAGTTCAGTTATCTGAGAGAGACTCGGAGTAGAGTCGCTGCTCCTCCGCATTGAGAGGAGTCAGTTGAGGTGGTTCGGGCATCTGGTCAGGATCCGGGCAGACCTAGGACACACTGGAGGGATTATATCTCCCGGCTGGCCTGGGAACGCCTCGGGGTCCTCCCAGAGGAGCTGGAGGAGGTGGCCTGGGAGAGGGAGGTCTGGGCTTCCCTGCTTAGGCTGCTGCCCCTGCAAACTGACCTCAGATAAGCGGTGGACAATGGATGGATGGTGTGTTTCCTATTTGCTGATGGCTTCAGTCTGAATTTAATCACATTCCTACTGGGCATATCTGACTTAAGTCAGCCCTGATTGTTAATCAAAGAATTCAGATATCCATCCATCCATGATGTGAATCCTTTGATTTATTGATTTTTTTTTTCAATATCCATGTTTCCAGCTCAGAGATATAGGGTGCAGAACCTGTCCCTGCATCATTGGTCATTAGGACAAAAAAAGTCTTTGATATGGTACCACTCCATCACAAGACACAATCACAATATACATACAATATATATACAATATACGTACATAGTTGTTAATTTAAAAACAAAACAAAAAAAAACAACTGCTGCCTTGACAGTGCCCATGAGTCTGACACTCTATGCCATTTGTGCTAACCATTCAGACAAATTCCAGAGCCTATTCTGGTAACACCAAGTACATGTCATGAGCTAGATTTTTTTTCATGGTACTATTAAACAAAAGAATACATTAGCTATTACACCTGACAGATTAGCACAGTCTACAGTAAAAGACAATCAGTGGCTTTCCATGGCTTGTCTCAACAGGCCATTGGAAAAAATAGAAAAACACTTATCTGAAAACTTGCTTTTTATTGTATTGTGCAGTTATGCAGACAGTGCAACACCAGAATGAAAATAATTCCAAAAATTTTTGATACTTCAGTTGATGGCTATGAATATTACCTCACCAAGTGCATAGTAGTGTGAAGTTTATTTGCCCTAAAATTTTAAGAAGCCTACACTATCATTTCTTATAGTAGAGACATTGTAGGTCACACGCCCTTTTCAGTTAACTGTGCTTTTTGGGTATCTAGGAACATGGTCACAATTATTGGCAATTGATAATAAAGTGCAGTTAAAACAAAACACATTTTTCATATACCTGACAAATATGTTCTTGATTCACTTTATTTTAGGATATTGTCATCAAAACGGATTCGGCAAAAGCCCTTGCTGACTCTCTGGATGCTGCTCACGTGGAAGACTTTGCATATTTTAATACCCTGCTGAGAATCCTAGCTACGCGCTGTATGATGCAGGCTGTTTACTTCTGCTCTGGTATGGACAGTGATTTCTACCACTATGGTCTTGCTTCTCCCATCTACACACACTTCACATCACCAATTCGAAGGTATTTCTCAGTCATTGGACATTTATATTTTTTTTATCTTTTCTTTTGATGAAAAAATAAATAACTGTTAAGGTCAGAATAATGTATAGTTGAAATAAGCTTCTGTAAATATGAATAAAGCAGTAGGCACATGTATTCAAAATGAGTATCAAATTTGTTATATTGTTTGATTAAAGTTAATTGGTATTTCTTTACAGAACCTTTTATATTTTTGAGAGATACTTTGGAGATCAGAATAAAATATACTGCAATTACATTTATATTATAAAATATAGTGTATTATAAAATAGCAGCACACGATAAGCAACATTTCCAAAGCTGCAAAAACTGTTTAGGCAGCAGGGACAGAATTAGAAGTCTTTTGGTTGACAATCAAGTGACCCGTCTACTGCAGCATGTCAAGCCAGGTTTTGCATCAGTTGTAATACAATGAAATTCTTACCTGCATGTCTCCTCAAAATAGTTGTCAATAAAACAACACAAAAATATAAATAAATAAAGTATGCATAGCATGTGATATGTATACTTAGACACACATTTTAATTGTTGCAATATTTGTTTTTAAGATAGCTATTAAGTAACCATACGTCTTTTGGGTAGAAATTGTCTCTGAATCCACTGATGCAAATAACAGAGGTCACATACTGTTTGCCATAAGGAAGAGGTGATTACAGTGGCTGTGCAGGATGGCTGAGATCTTTAATAATGCTGCTTGCCTTTCTAAGGCAGCATGTGCTGTAAATGTCCTGAATAGAAGGCAGTTGTGTGCCAGTAATATTCTGTGCTGCCTTCACCACTCACTGCAATGTTTTATGTTCTTGAGCCAAGCAAGTGCTATAACAGGATATTAGGCAGTCAGTATTGAGGGGCTCTACTGTAGAAGTTTTTAAGAACAGATGGAATAATGAGAGATGTCTTCTTCTAAAGGCTGTGCCACATTTGATAATGTTTTCGTAATTTTCAATCATAGCCTTCATTTACAAAATCTTAGAGAGTCAGAGGCAGTCACTGGCATGCCCTCGTGAAGACCAGTATCGTAATGTTGCACATCTTCCACTCTAAGCAGAAAATCGGACATCTCTGTCATCTGCTATTACGTGCTCTCTGAAATCTCTAGAGGAATCAAATGAAAACCTACCCTTAGGTGCAATGTTTATCCTGATGTGAGCAGAAAAAACTATTGATATCTGTTTGTCTGGAAAGGGCTAAAAAGTCTTTTTAAGGTTGTAGAACTCTACTGAATCACAATGAGTGTCATTTTCTCCAAATGGAACAATCTTCCCAAGAGTAGCCAGCTTGCCAGAATTACTCAGATGGTACAGCATTCAATCATGCAGGAAATCATAACTGATTCCAAAAAAATTTCAAAATGCCACAGGCTTCACCTGCCCTACCTAGCAAAGGTCAGTGTTAGCAACTCCACATTCAGAAAGACACTGGGCAAAAATGGGCTTCATTGCAGAGTAGCAAGGCAGAAACCACTGTTACCCAAGAAGAATGGAAATGGTTATCTTCATTTTTCAAGAAGCACCTGCATGATTTCAAAATCTTTTGGGAGAGTTTTCTATGAAGAAATGAAACAAAAATGGATTTTTGTGGATGGCATAATGACGTGCGGCATAAAACTAATACACCACTTCACAGAATGTCATACCAACAGTCAAATGTGGTGCTGTCCCAGGACCAGGATGACATGCCATAATTGAAGGAGCAATTACTTTTTCTCTTCTATCAGAAAACTGTTAAGCAGAATGTCTTGTCATCAATCTGTGAGCTAAGGCTGAAACATAATTTGGTCATTGATCTAAAACAGGAAAGGAGGTCCATGTCATAATGGCTGTTATAAAACAAAATTATAGTTATGAACTAGTCTAGTAAATATTCAGACCTAAACCCAACAGAGATGCTTTAGCAGAACATGAAATGAGAGGCTTGTCTTCAAAAACTTTCCAGTATATCTTAATTAGAGGACAGTGATATGAAGATCAATGTTGAATTATAAGTGTTATGTTGCCATCATTAAAGCTAAAGGTAGCACAATCAGTTATTAAAAGGCAGTGCACACAATGCCAGGGGGTGTTAGATGATTTTGTTCATTTAATAAATTTATTTAAAAAATTGACTATTTGTTAATTATGATATCCTTTAATATTAGATTTTTATTTTAAGAACAAAAAACATAAATTGTGCAATAAGAGACAAAATCACAATACTATATACAGTATATGTCGCCTTTGGCAGCAGTTACGCTTTTGCTTCATTTTGCATCACAAAGAAACAAATGTTTAGTTATTCCCAGTATTTGATTGTTTCAGTTGTATTAACCTTTGGCTGTCATATGAAAAGCAGTGCACTTCAAAGTGCACACAGTGGGGAAACTCTCAGTATTTTATATAGCTGCTCGACAATTTGTACAGAGGCTAATATAAAATTGCTCAGTCTGGTGAAGCTTCAAATTGTATCAGGACCCCAAAAAAAAAAACCTTTTCCATATGTTCCACTCATTTTTTTAGACATATTTTTCCAGTACATGATCATAGGAAGTTGAAGCCTATTCAGACAGAATTAGATGCAAGGTAGGAAGAAAAAACAATTGAGGACACCAAAAGCATCATTTTTATTTTTTTCCCCACCGATTTTTCTTTTATTTTTTTTCCTGATTTAGATGGAGAATAGATTGCTTATCTAATATTCTGTCTTGTTTGTAGACATTTTTCAAATGGTTAATCTTGCAGATCATTTTAGTTTTGATTGAATGTTTGAATATTTAAGTTATTTGCTTCTCTTTCATGGACAGCTCTCTACTAATCTTGTTAGTTTAGATCAGTTTAACATTACTATAAACATTTTTTAAACAATCTGAAAAACATGACAGATATATATATATATATATATATATATATATATACACAGTATATACAGCCAGTTCTTATTGAACTAGAGTAATGGAAGGGAAAAAGCAGAGTGTGGAGATTCAAAACCCTGAAAATACACGACAAAGTAGATTTAATGCCAACTTTTAGAAGTTGATACAGTATTTAAAGTGAAAGTTTTTCTATTTTGATTTTTATATAGGATCATAGTAATACTAAGGCTTGTGTTTATATGCAACATGTTAGTTACTTGTTTCTTTGCATTTGAAGTAAGTTTTATTTTTATTCCAAAATACTTATTTTTAAGCATTTGAAATAAGCTTTATTTTTATTCCAAAATAACTCAACAATTTAAAAAAATGAATTCACTTACTACCAACAAAATGGAAGTTCTTTGCTGTTTTCCTTCATATTTAAACAAGGCAGTATGAAGTAACAGTAGCTCACTAGAGTACAGACCGAAAGCTTCATTACTTTTATATACATTATCCAAAAATCGAGAAATAATACAATAGTTTAGAAACCTAAACGTCATATAACTGATTAACTTCACACAAAAGTATTCCCTGTGTATCAGTATGATACCTTCTCTGGTATGCTTAATTACGGAGTACACTGATTTTGACTGGTATTTACCCAGTACAGGCCCAGCAGGTAAGATCTCCTCGCATTAAGAGCAATTTAACAGCTAATAGGGAGGTGTAGTTTGCACAAGGTGAGAAGGGGTGTGCTTTCTAAGTTTGCTAGTCCACAATGCTGTCAGTAGATATTCCCAAGAGGAAGAAAACACTTCGAATTTGAAAGTAAGTTGACAAGTATGATATAATGACACCAGTAAAGGTTCCATTGTGTGTCTTAAAAGAAACAACCATAGTCAAAAAAGATGTCAAGTACATCCATTGCCATAAACTGTGTTTGATAGTTGGCAAATATATATGCAGTGTTGTGTTCTTAAAACAATAGTTAATTAAACTGGCCAATCTACCTCACTTTAGATATCACGCTGACTTGCATATTATCGGGGGAATTGTGTATGACATGGTAATGTTTACACATAAGACTGACTGAAGTTTTGATCCTGGCTAGAATTTGTTTTTGTCATTTGTGCCAAGATTTTTACAGGATTAGCCAGGACACAATGTTACGTCTGCAAAATTAACTCACAAAGTATACATACACATGTAGCAGTGTCAAAAACAAATCTGTATAGTTTTAAGAATGTCAATTTTCTTGTTAGTTGATTTGAAAAAGTAAAATAAAACACTTGCCTTATCTTTGTTTTGGAGATATTTTAATGTAAATAATGTACAGTTTCCTCTAATCCTCTGGGTCTAGCGTGTCTGTACAAGAAGCTTTTGTGGAAACTACCAGGTAAACGAAGCTTGAAAGTAATGAAAATTACACTTTTTATATTTTGTAGATATGCTGATATAATAGTTCATAGGTTATTGGCAGTGGCTATAGGAGCAGACTGTACCTATCCAGATCTGATGGACAAACATAAACAGGCAGCTCTGTGTAATAATCTCAACTATCGACACAAGATGGCTCAGTATTCGCAAAGAGCATCAGTGGCCTTCCACACTCAGGTACAGTTCTGTTTTTTTTTTCTCCATTATTTCATTATTTTTAGCTAATTGAGAAAGTTCACATACCCCGGATAAATACTGTAATACAATTGACACAGCAACACAGTATGTATGTAATGCTGATAACCATTTTAAAAAACTGGTCAACCCACATTGAAACAACCTATATATTTTCTTCTCTTTTTTGGGGTGGCATTAATTGACTGTTATATTGCAAAACAAATGCTCATATTCTTAACTTTAATATATAATTGTATAATTCTATTATAGTTGGAATTATAATAGAATTTATGGCATGCGTTTGCAGGGTGAAATGTGTGTAATTTTAAGCAAATTAATGGCTGGTGTAAAACTCTTCATTTGGTAATACATTGTTTGCCCCTAAGGTAGTCCTTTTAGTTTCACATTTTTACTGTTTAGTATTTCATTAATCAAAACTGGCCCTGAGTTTTCTAAAACAAATGGTAAATGTCTTCAAGATATAGATATTAGAGAAACTGATGTTTTTATTAAAAATGAATTAGGCAAATAAAACTTATTTGCTGGGCAAAAAGGGAGGGAGTAGATGGTACAACTACCTCACAGCCCCATAAGACCGAGTTCAAATCTCAGCCCAGTCACAACTGGTGGGGAGTTTATCCATTGGGTTCAAATCCGTGCCTGAAGATTGGTGTGTAATTTGCAAGTTCTTTTCATATTTGCATATTTTAAAGGAAAGGTTAATTGGTGACTCTAAACTGAGAGTGCAATGCTGGCTGATCCTGGTTGATTCCATCCATCCATCCATTTTCCAACCCGCTGAATCCGAACACAGGGTCACGGGGGTCTGCTAGAGCCAATCCCAGCCAACACAGGGCACAAGGCAGGAACCAATCCCAGGCAGGGTGCCAACCCACCGCAGGACACACACAAACACACCCACACACCAAGCACACACTAGGGCCAATTTAGGATCGCCAATCCACCTAACCTGCATGTCTTTGGACTGTGGGAGGAAACCGGAGCGGCCGGAGGAAACCCACGCAGACACGGGGAGAACATGCAAACTCCACACAGGAAGGACCCGGGAAGTGAACCTGGGTCTCCTAACTGCGAGGCAGCAGCGCTACCACTGCGTCTGGTTGATTCCTGCACATGAATTTTAAAGTAATAGTCAAAGTTCTGGCTTTTAAAAATACTGCAGCAAGAATAAATTCTGGAACTGGCAAGAATGGAATTCATTCATTATGGCATGGGGCGAGTTTGACTAGTAACAGTAAGAATGATTGAATTTTTGTCACAGCTGCTTAATGAAGTGCCACTGATGACACTTTCAAATATGTGGATTATTGAGTATGTGCACAGTACTCTGAAAAAGTACTTGTCCCATTCCTAATATCCTCTATTTTTGTTTATTGTCACAAGTAATGGCTGTAGATCCTTAGACTAATAAGTAATGAAAGAAAGCAAGGGTAAACATGCAACACCATTTCTAAATTACTACCTAAGTACAGTGGTTGTAGATGACATTGGTATTTGACATGTATTTAAAGAAGTCATCAGCTGAGGAGCTGTAAGGCTTTTATTTCTCAAAGTACAGATTCTGATGTCCTTTCCTCTTATGCAGTTTTACTTAGGCCTTCCTCCTCTTTTTTTCTATACTGGTTAGAACCATTTTACTCTCTTCTCTCAAGACAGTAATAGACATCTTTGTGTGAAATCCTCAGTTTCTTGGCAGTCTATTACAAGGAATAACCTTAATTCTGCAAAACAAAAATAAACTGATGTGTTTCTTGAGAAAAGAAGTTTAGGAATGGCAGTACATTGCATTAGCACTGCTAAAACCTCTTACTTTGTTCACTTCAGTTGCAATTACAAAGGTTTCTCTGGTAACCAATTAGCATGTTACATGACTGATTGAGAATAAGCTAAGGACGTTTACCGTAAAGACACTGAAGGAACTGTTGCTGAAAATGGCACTCAGCCACAGTGAATAATAAATTAAAATTAGTCATTTGTAGCAGTAATTGCCAATATAAACACTAGTAATGCATTGGCTATATTTTTAAATCAATTTAATGGTATCTAGAAAATTTCTGGGTGACCCTAAACTTTTGAACAGTAGCGTACTGTATAATGCCATGACTTTTTTTTTTTTTTTTTTTTTTTTTTTTACAGTGAATATTTTCAAGTATTCAAAAATGTAATTTTCGGTAAAAGGCACTAAATAACCTACATAAAATTCTGATGCTTGTTTAATCTATTTATTTAAGAAAAATTATGCTATGAAAAAAAAGTAATTGTTCCTTGTTCATAAACTACAGCCAGGCAATTTCTTGAACTTACTGTTTCTATAAGCACCATGCATTTTGACCAGTTCTTTCTTTCAGAATTTGTTCTACTGTGTAATATTTTATTTGCTTCCAAGAATGAATTGCTCATTTCAGTGTCTGCCACATCATGTCTTACAACCCAATCAAAATACAGGACTTTTCATTGCTTGAAAACATTACTGTATACTGCAGATGGGTGTAAATTTTATACTTTTTTTCCTAACAGTTGTTCTTCAAAACTAAAGGAGTTATTAACGAAGAAGGTTTTGTCCTGTTTGTAAAGAAGAATGCAATTGTAGTTCTCATTCCAAAATTCGGACTGGAAGGAACGGTATTTTTTGACAACAAGGACAAGCCTAACCTTAGAGTGTGTTTCGATGATGAGGTACATTTTAATTTTTGCCTCTGCCTTACATTAATACACACTGTACAAATTGTAAAAATGACATCCATAAAAATATTAGGGAACAGCAAGCATTTGTTAAATAGTTTTGTATGCCTGACACTTTACACCATTTTATGTCTTTATAGTTACAGTAGATTACTGTGTTTGTGTAAGTGAAAGAAACATTGACAGCTGCTGCTGGGAAATTGCGTCTTATCAACCATACACTATAAAGATTATAAGGTGAAAGACAACTATGAGCACAGAAGCTGCTACAGAGTTAAATGGCTAAGATGAGACATGTTCATGATACTTAAAATAATATCCTGCTAGACAGTATCTAATGAAGATGAATAATATTTCTT
The DNA here is from genome assembly GCA_026402145.1 of Polypterus bichir lapradei. Taxonomy (NCBI): domain Eukaryota; kingdom Metazoa; phylum Chordata; class Cladistia; order Polypteriformes; family Polypteridae; genus Polypterus; species Polypterus bichir. The sequence goes on along the minus strand of JANRMT010062833.1, from coordinate 17,405,863 downwards.
TTTTTTTTTTTGTCACAATTATTAAAGATACCAACCCTGACAGTGGAGAAGACCATTTTCCGGGTTTTTGACAAAGTAGTGGTGACCATAAGCTTGGATTCTTCAAACCTTCAGCATCAGAAGATCCGAATGTCACTAGTCGAGCCTGTAGTAAGTTTTATACATGCAAGGACTAATTTTACATCTGTGCTAATGTTATATATTTTCTGTTTCTAAATATTCTTTTGAATCCCTTAAGAATACTTAACATTTTTGGTTATACATTGACCATTTTTACAGCTCAACTGTTTCACAACATGTTTGTGGGTTGTGTTATTCACTGTTGGATAGTTTTTTTTTTTTTCTTTTAGTCAGAAAAATGCCTTGCTGTACCACCTGACTCAGACCACCACCTTTGACTGATCACTGATTGCTTCAATTGTCCTTCCAGTTTGCAGCTTATTTCTTTGTTAAACATAAGAGATTATGCATCACCCAAATATTCTTTATCTGTTCCCAGGGGGATCAGCAGTTATCTCTGGAGGTACCTTAGTTTCCATGAAAATGTCAGTTTGTATGGTGATCAATTAAAAAGAAAAAAGCCGAATACACTCTTGTTGATAACGTCAGAGTCGCAAATGTTTGCTATCCTAAATTGTAGGATTGGTGCTGCATGATTGGAGAGAACTGATATAAAAAAATGTAGAATCTGATAGAAGGAAACAAGATTTTTGTTTATTTATTACCAACAGTCAATGTGTCAGTAGTTATGAAAGGAGGCAAGGAAAATAATCTTGTGTTGAGTCTCGGTAGCAAAGCCACTATATAAACATTGATCTTATTTAGGCACTTGTTGTATTTATGTGAGGTATGGTATTTCAGGTGGACGGAAAATAAGTTAATGTAGAGTTGGGCTTTGTGGTATACCTCAGATGACAGCAGGTCCAATTGCAAATAGTGGATAAAAAAATTGTGGTGTGTTTTTTTTCCCTCAAGTTGTATTCATTTGTCAGAGGGTTTTTTAAATAATACAGAAATATAACTAATACAGGGTGAGCCCAAAAAAAGTACCACATTTCAAATGCTTATTCTACAAAAATGACGCTACAAGGTAAAATAAATTTCATTACAACTCAAGAAAGGGTATACAAAATAGATTTTTTTCACTCTGTTTTAAAAGTGATGTCTTTAAGGTGGTGGCCACTATTAGCAATATACTCTTTGAGATGATTTCTGAATATTCGCATGATTTGTTCGGCCATTTCAAGGGGATTAGCATCCTTGAGGGCTTCAAGGTTTTGAGGTCGGTGTGTGAATACCTTCAACTTGAGAGAGTCCCACAAGAAGAAATTGCACGGAGGAAGATCAGGCAAACGTAAAGGCCACCCAACATCGCCGTGCAGGGACATCAGCTTCCCCAGAAACATCTCCCACAAAACTTGCATGGATCTCCTCACTGTATGAGCTGTTGCACCATCCTGTTGAAACCAGGTATCCACCACATCCATTTCTTCCAGTTGGTGCCACAAAAAGTTCTCTAGCACTTGAATGTAACGTTCTGAAGTGAAGGTGACTGCTGCTCCCCTCTCTTCAAAAAAGTATGTGCCTACAATGCCAAATTCTGCAACAGCGCAACAAACTAACACGCTCACTGTGCAGGGGGTTCTGATGAAGTTCACAAGGGTAGGTTTCAGTCCAATAGCAAAAGTTTTGTTTATTTGCGCAACTATTCAATTGGAAATGTGCGTCATCGCTGCACATGACGATGGCATCTCGATGGACGATTTGCATAATGTTCACACACTCTCTATGGCTCTCCCAGTCTCTGTCAGTGAGTTCCTGCGCTACCATCATTTTGTATGGATGGAAATTAAGGTCCTCATGCAAAATCCTCCTCTAAGACGTGTTGGAAATGTCGAAGGCAGAAAGAAGTATGTTTGTGTGCTGAACATCTAGGAGACTGTAAAATTGATGCCCTTACAGCTTGGATGTTTTCAGGTGTTCGTACAGTCCGAGGACGGCCTGGAAATTTTCTGTTCAATGTTGTACCCATCTGTCTAAATTTAGCCACCCACTGTATAATTGTTTTTCCGATTTGGGACGTTCCCGTTAGGGGGAATGCTGAAGTGTGTTTGGAAGGCACGCTGCGTAGTGATGATGGATTCGTTGTTTTTTGAAGAACGCTTCCACAGCAAGGGCACAATGTGCACCAGACCAAGGCATGTTGCCGACTGAACACTACAAGGGATCGCCTATCAAAGGACCCCCCACCCCAGCCCATTCAGCTGCCACGGCAGCTTGCTCCCGTGAAGCCAGTTGTTACGTGACCAGCAATACACTCCAGCAGGTGATGGCTCTTGATGCATGAGAATTGACATCCAACTGGAAGTACAATGCGTATAACTCATTGATGAAGAATATGGAACACCGGTGTTTTGGACCACGTAAACAGAAAAGCAGCTTTTCCGTCTGATGTCTCGTGTTTTACTTGAAATGACAGAATGATAAAACAAAAAAAGGGCATAAATTGCAGCTGAAGTCACTGTACAGTCATGGCCAAAATTATTGGCACCCCTGGAATTTTCCAAGAAAATACACCATTTCTCCCAGAAAATTGTTGCGATTACAAATGTTTTGGTATACATACATTTATTTCCTTTATGTGCATTGGAACAACACAAAAAAACAGAGGAAAAAAAAGCCAAATCTGACATCATGTCACACAGAACTCCAAAAATGGGCCGGACAAAATTATTGGCACCTTTTCAAAATTGTGGGTAAATCGTTTTATTTCAAGCATATGATGCTTGTTTGAACTCACCTCTGGCAAGAAAGAGGTGCTGGCAATATAGCAATCACACCTGAAGCCAGTTAAAATGGAGAAAAGTTGACTCAACCTTTCTGTTGTGTGTCTGAATGTGCCACGCTAAGCATGGAGAACAGATAGAATAGCAAAGAATTGTCAGAGGACTTGAGAACAAAAATTGTGGAAAAATATCAACAATCTCAAGGCTACAAGTCCATCTCCAGAGATCTTCATGTTCCTTTGTCCACTGTGCGCAACATAATCAAGAAGTTCACTACACATGGCACTGTAGCTAATCTCCCTGGACGTGGATGGAAGAGAAAAATTGATAAAAGACTGCAATGAAGGATAGTCCGAATGGTGGATAAACAGCCCCAATCAACTTCAAAACATATTCAAGCTGTTCTGCAGACTCAGGGTGCAACAGTGTCAGCTCGAACTATCCGTCGACATCTGCATGAAATAAAACGCTATGGCAGGATAGCCAGGAGGACCCCACTGCTGACACAAAAACATAAAAAAGCCAGACTGGAGTTTGCCAAAATGTACGTGAGGAAGACAAAATCCTTCTGGGTGAATGTCTTGTGGACAGATGAGACCAAGGAAGAGCTTTTTGTTAAAGCTCATCATTCTACTGTTTACAGAAAACAGAATGAGGCCTACGAAGAAAAGAACACGGTACCTACATTCAAACATGGTGGGTGTTCTAAATTATTTTGGGGATGTTTTGCTGCCTCTGGCACTGGATGCCTTGACTGTGTGCAAGGCATCATGAAATCTGAAGACTACCAAAAGATATTGGGTCGCAATGTAGGACCCAGTGTCAGAAAGCTGGGTCTGCGTCAGAGGTCATGGGTGTTCCAGCAGGGCAATGACCCCAAACATACCTCTAAAAGCACCCAGAAATGGTTGAAGACAAAACACTGGAGAGTTCTGAAGTGGCCAGCAATGAGTCCGGATCTAAATCCGATTGAACACTTATGGAGAGATCTCAAAATTGGTGTTGGGAGAAGGCGCCCTTCATATGTAAGAGACCTTGAGCAGTTTGCAAAAGAAGAGTGGTTGGAAATTCCAGTTGAGAGGTGTAACAAGCTTGTTGATGGTTATAGAAAGGGCTTGATTTCAATTATTTTTTCCAAAGGGCGTGCAACCAAATATTAAGTTGAGGGTGCCAATAATTTTGTCCTGCCCCGGTTTTTGAGTTTTGTGTGAAATGATGTCAGATTTGGCTTTTTTTTCTCTATTTTTTGTGTTGTTCCAATGCACATAAAAGAAATAAACATGTCTATACCAAAACATTTGTAATTGCAACAATTTTCTGGGAGAAATGGTGTATTTTCTTGGAAAATTCCAAGGGTGCCGATAATTTCGGCCATGACTGTAGCTGTTAATCATTTGTACAGTGCTGGCTCTGTGAGGTAGCAGCATGTTAGTGGCTGTAATAAAACAGGGAAAGCACATATTTGGTAAATGCGACATGGTGATAAATTTTCAGTCATGTAAAATGACATGGTCCGGTGACCAGATCAGCAACTGCAGTCAACAAGTCTGACATGTTCTCTGACTAGAATTCAATTAATGTGACATCCATGTAACGTGCGTTTCTTCTATCTTGTACCTCACTGACAGATCTGTTTTATTACCCAGAAAAGTAATTAAAAATGTATAAGTTGCATCTGCAGAAAAAAAGCATTCATAAATCTATCTTTATGGTTTATAATTTCAGATTCCTGGAGTCAGTGTGTCTCCACAAACATGTGAACCTGAACCAAAGAAGCCTAAGATGGACAGCTAACAGCGAAAGACTGTTGTCTTGGATGTGCTCATCTTAAATCATTGGGATACTTTTATCCTGGATACTGGACAGAAATCAGTGTTTGACATGGAATCTAAATGTGTATTTTTATTGAACTTTTCACTTTTGTAGTGAACTGTATTTTAGACATTTTTATCACTAATAAGGGGACAATTTACAGTTGTCTCAATAAAAAGAATGTAATGGTGACCTCTTATCCACTCACAATGCCTCACACTTTCTTTGTAAAATGGTTTGCCGAGTAGAGTTTGTTTCCTTTAATGCAGTCAGGTTTTATAGTCCTACTCTCGCACTCACCGGAGGGGAACGTGTATAAGTACGACATGTGGATTTTAGGGCTAAACCAAACCAAAAATGTGAATCATAAATATATGGTAGATTAAGTGCAAATTACTAAACTGTTACTTAGCAAAAGAATTATACACACAAATTGTAAACTGTATTTAATGTGAGCTGAAGTTTACACTGCATGAAGTATTCAAGAATTAATAAAACAGTAGATATTCCAGTCAGAAAGTTGGCATTTGAGGTGCCGTATATACTCGTAGATAAATTCTCCCGTGGATAAATCGGGAGTTGATTTTAATGTGTAATTTCCAGTATTTTATAATGTCGGTCATATAAGTCAAATGCGGAAAACTCATGCTATTCGTCCAAGAGATTATGATATTCTAACGCCCACCTGAGAGAGTAACCATGGAGCACATGGCCTTCTTTTTTTATGTATTGTGCCTATGTGACCACACAATAGATAGATAGATACTTTATTAATCCCAAGGGGAAATTCATATAATCCAGCAGCAGCATACTGATACAAAAAACAATATTAAATTAAAGAGTAATAAAAATGCATGTAAAAGCAGACAATAACTTTGAATAATGTTAGCATTTACTCCCCCGGGTGGAATTGAAGAGTCGCATAGTGTGGGGGAGGAACGATCTCCTCAGTCTGTCACTGAAGCTACTCCTCTGCCTGGCGATGACACTGTTCAGTGGATGCAGTGGATTCTCCATGATTGACAGGAGCCTGTTCAGCGCCCGTTGCTCTGCCACGGATGTTAAACTATCCAGCTTCATTCCTTCAATAGAGCCTGCCTTCCTAACAAGTTTGTCCAGGTGTGAGGCGTCCTTCTTTATGCTGCCTCCCCAGCACGCCACCGTGTAGAAGAGGGCACTCACCACAACCATCTGATGGAACATCTTCAGCATCTTATTGCAGATGTTGAAGGACGCCAACCTTCTAAGGAAGTAAGATGCTGCAGATGTTCTACCAGACGGTTGTGGTGAGTGCCCTCTTCTACGCAGTGTTGTGCTGGGGAGGCAGCATAAAGAAGAAGGACACCTCACGTCTGGACAAACTTGTTAGGAAGGCAGGTTCTATTGTAGGAGTAAAGCTGGACAGTTTAACATCTGTAGCAGAGCGATGGGCACTAAGCAAACTCCTGTCAATCATGAAGAATCCACTGCATCCACTGAACAGTGTTATCTCCAGGCAGAGGAGTAGCTTCCCTGACAGACTGTCTTGCTCCAGTGACAGACTGAGCAGATCGTTCCTCCCCTACACAATGTGACTCTTCAGTTCCACCCAGGGGAGTAAACGCTAACATTACTCAAAGTTATTGTCTGTTTTTATATGCATTTTTATTACTCTTTAATTAATTTTTTTTTTTTTTTGTATCAGTATACTGCTGCTGGATTATGTGAATTTCCCCTTGGGATTAATAAAGTATCTATCTATCTATCTAGAATTCTGGAAATCATACAGTGCTCATAAGGAGGGCAATCACTGTGCCATATTAATTGAATGTTTGCACTTCATAAGTCATAATCATCTACCAGTTTCTCATAGTCAATTGCATCCCATAAAGACTGTAGCATCTTCTTGACATAAATGAGTTATTCCAAAAAAAGAAAAAAAAAAAGTGCAGCCCATAATGATTAATCATTTCTCAACTAATACACCCACACTCGTACCTCATACTGAAGCAAAAATAATTGGGTAGGTAAAGAATCCAAAAAGACGCAGATGGGGTTAAGCCGTCATAATCTGAACTACGAAGAATGGGGGTGTCCGCAAGTGGAGAACAATACATGTTGTATTTTGTATTACATAGCCTCAGCATCCAATACAATTCAAAATCTACTAATTGAAAGCTTAAAACGTAAAATCAACAGGAAGAAAGATACACAATACATACTGTAGAGCAGGGGTATTGAACTCCAGTCCTGGAGGGCCGCAGTGGCTGCAGGTTTTCATTCCAACCATCTTCTTAATTAGTGACCAGTTTCTGATGCTAATTAACTTCTTTAGCCTTAGCTTCAATTAGCTTGACTCAGGCCCCTTAGTTGTTTTTTCCTTAATTAGCAGCCGGACAGTAATGAGACATAAAACAAGCAGGACATGACCAGCTCACCTGTACCCATCAAACAAAATCTGAAAATAAAGATGAAGGTCTCAGTAAGGTTGATCCCTCAGGTTACCAAAACATTTTAGGAGTTATTAGAATAAAACAGAATATCAACAGTTCTGGAAATGTCTGCTGTGGCAAAAAGAGAGCAGCAACAAGCCATGGAATTGAATAACGGGTTTAATTAACAGCAAGAATCAGCTTCTCATTAAGGAACTGGTTGGAGTTTGAAGCCCCAATTTAGCTGCCATCTGTTGGCTCGTTTCATGTCTCATTTCTGTTTAGCTGTCATTTAATGAAGAAAAGAATAGATTCAGAAGATCTTAATCCTTAAAAACAGGGCTTTTAAAATAGAGGGAAAAGAAGTTAATTAGCAGTGAAAACTGGACACTGATTAGGAAAAGGGTTAGAAAGAAAACCTGCACCCACTGCGGCCCTCCAGGCCTGGAGTTTGACACCTGTGCTGTAGAACATTAAAGTCAGGGCCTCCAGTCAAGAAGGTGGGATGAAAACCAGTAGGTAGACATGGCCACACCGACATATGTACATAATGACTGGACGTTTTCTATTATTGCACAGCACTAGCAGTTGCCATTCAAAGGCTGTAAATGTGGTACGAAGGTTAAGTGAGGTTTTCGTACACCAAGTGCTGCTAAATACCGTAGATTCACAAAGTATGCAGACCCCTTCGTTGTTTTCTCATTGTTATTTGGCAGACTGTGTTGGAATCATTTAAATTAATTTATTCCCCTGGAGAGGTGGAGATATGCTCTAGAGAGGAGAGGAATGAAGGTCAGTAGGAACAAGACAGAATACATGTGTGTAAATGAGAGGGAGGTCAGTGGAATGGTGAGGATGCAGGGAGAAGAGTTGGAGAAGGTGGATGAGTTTAAATACTTGGGATCAACAGTACCGAGTAATAGGGATTGTGGAAGAGAGGTGAAAAAGAGAGTGCAGGCAGGGTGGAGAAGCATGTGAGGAGTAATTTGTGACAGACAGGTATCGGCAAGAGTCAAAGGGAAGGTCTACAGGACGGTAGTGAGACCAGCTATGTTATATGGGTGGAGATGGTGGCACTGACCAAAAAGTAGGAGACAGAGCTGGAGGCGGCAGAGTTAAAAAAGCTAAGATTTGCATTGAGTGTGACGAGGATGGATAGGATTAGAAATGAGGACATTAGAGGGTCAGTTCAAGTTGGACGGTTGGGAGTCAAAGTCAGAAAGGTAAGATTGCGTTGGTTTGGACATGTGCAGAGGAGAGATGCTGAGTATATTGGGAGAAGGATGCTAAGGATAGAGCTGACAGGCAAGAGAAAAAGAGGAAGGCTTATGGATGTGGTGAGAGGGGACATGCAGGTGATGGGTGTAACAGAACAAGATGCAGAGGACAGAAAGATATGGAAAAAGATGATCTGCTGTGCTGACCCCTAACGGGAGCAGCCGAAAGAAGAAGATTAAACAAAAATCAATACCCCCATAGTGACAAAGTGAGAACAGAATTTAGATTTTTTTTTCTCAAATTTATTAAAAATAAAAAGTAGTACTAGGGTGTTGTACCATGTTAGCCATTTATGGATGTAGTGAGAAGTCAAGCAAAATGACACCTTTTATTGGCTTCTTGCCTGAAGAAGGGGCCTGAATTGCCTCAAAAGCTTGCATATTGTCATCTTTCTAGTTAGCCAATAAAAGGTGCCATTTTGCTTGACTTCTCACTACTTACAAATAAGAAAGCTAAGATATCACTTTGACTGAAGTACTCAGACACTTGACCCCAGCACAACGTCCCCCGGAGCTGTAACAGCCAACACTGGCCCCCCCCCCCCAGTAACCCAGTAAGTAACGCTGATCATTTCCATTACAGACTCTGTGAGTCTTCGTTAATGGTAGAACAGGTAAGTAAATAATGCAGGTTTTCAAAATTGTATTTTTATGAAACATATACAGCAAAACTGCGGTGGGCTGGCGCCTTGCCCGGGAATTGTTCCTGCCTTGCGCCCTGTGTTGGCTGGGATTGGCTCCAGCAGACCCCCGTGACCCTGTGATAGGATATAGCGGGTTGGATAATGGACGGACGGATGGATGGATAGACAGCAAAAATAACAACTTAGCTCTGCATGTTGCCAAATGTACAGGTTGATCTCTGCGTTCCACTTCAATATAAGGGAAGGAGGTGTGTGCCCTATGCATGCATGATTAGCCACACGGAGATAGAAAACAAACTTTGATTGCAATCCAAACGCAGGAGAGTCTATGAAATAATAATAATAGCAAAAGATTTACAAGCATTTTTAGTGTTGACACGTCACCTAGAATTTTCAGCTTTTAAAAGACCTACATATTTTTTCTGACTTTTCACTCTGATTTCAGCATTTCTGCTTTATTTTGATGAAACATGTGATTGCGCGTCTCTGACTGTGTGATTTCTTCTTTGATCTCACGGAGGCACAGCCACAGTAATCGGTTCAGCATCATTGGCAGACGTTGCCATAGCCCACAGGGACACTTTCAAGATGATTGCACCATTATAATCCAGTTCAGTTTGTCCTTTATTATTGACTTCAATGCATTATGCTGAGTTTGGCGATATTTACGAACACTTCTGTGATTTCTCCGAACTCGAGCTAAAGTGAACATCTCAGAGTTCGCTCATCACTATTAAGGGTGTTGAATGCTGAAGTTCTGAAAAAGAAAAGGAAACATTTTTAAAATAACGTAACATGATTGTCAATGTAATTATTTTGTCACTGTTATGAGTGTTGCTGTCATCAGGGATTTGATTATCATTATTTCTTTCAATCAGGTTCGTACTTGGAGGATGTGTTGTTTTCAAGTTACATTCCGTGTTTGTCAACCGTTGTAAAGATAACAGGTTTCATTCATCAAAGTGTTCACTACCCAAATCGGTACTCGTGAATCTAAGATGTTTAACAGGCATTCCCGGTATTAAGTTGTGGATTTGCCTGCAAATATTTAGCAGCAGCGTGTCTGTGAACTTAATTTAAACTTAAGCTTTACACCTTACTTTCCTATTGACATGTCTACAAAGGCTTGTTCAGCTTCAGAGGATTATTCCTTTCCTACTGCATCAATAAACAGCTCGTCTTCCTCTTTATCTGAGACATCACACACTGCATGCACGGGTTTACCTTTCCCAGTCCTGCAAAATCAGTTCACGCAACCCGCTCGGAGTATATGCATTGAAGGTTCTCAGCCATGATTGTGCTATCTCGTGCGATCTTGCAATGTCCACTGCTTTATTTAATGTTAGCTCAGACCCGGCACTTAAAAGTTTCTCTCGCACTTTTGCTGAGTTTGTGCCAAACACTATTCTATCCCTGAACATCTCATCTTCGTTTGCATAAGCACAGTCCTTCACCAGCAATTTTAACTCCGTTACAAAGTGATGAAAAGTCTCGTTTATACCCTGCGTTCTCTCATTAAACTTGTATCTCACAAATATCGTATTCGTCTTAGGCTTGAAAAAAACGCCAGTGGCAGCGTGTCTATGAACCTAATTTAAAGTTAAGCTTTACACCCTGCTTTCCTATTTGTTTGCATAAGCACAGTCCTTCACCAGCAATTTTAACTCCGTTACAGCAATTTTAACTCTGTTACAAAGTGATCAAAAGTCTCGCTTATACCCTGTGTCTTCTCATTAAACTTGTATCTCGCGAATATCGTATTTGTCGTAGGCATGACAAACACCAGCGACAGCGTGTCTATGAACTTAATTTAAACTTAAGGTTTACATCGTGCTTTGTTTCCGCAGTAACTGCACTTACGAATATGCTTGTATGCGTCACTCGCTTCATATTCTTTTGCTGCCTTCTCAATTGTGTACTGCGTTTTTTGTTTAGTGCTCTTTGGAGCTCTTCCTTGTTCTCTGCGTGCGGCGTTCACAGTCAGTTCACGTGAGCCGCTCGGAGTAAATGCATCGAAGGTTCTCAGCTGTGCTTGTGCTATCTCGTGCGATGTCCACGGCTTTATTTAATGTTAGCTCAGACCCGGAACTTAAGTTTCTCTCGCACTTTCGCTGAGTTTGTGCAAAACACTAGTCTATCCCTGACCATCTCATCTTCGTTTGCATAAGCACAGTCCTTCACCAGCGAATATTTTGCGGCAGCGTGTCTATTGGATAGCTGCTGATGGACGGCCTTATATGGGCAGGCACTCAATTACGTGGGAGGCGTGATGATGAGGGACGCAACTCCGCCTCACACGGCGACCGAGCTGCAGGCTATGGCTGTATATATGTACGTAAGTAGGTTCCAGTTATGACCGTTGCGCGCAGAATTTCAAAATGAAACCTGCCTCACTTTTGTAAGTAAGCTGTAAGGAATGAGCCTGCCAAAGTTCAGCCTTCTACCTACACGGGAAGTTGGAGAATTAGTGATGAGTGAGTCAGTCAGTGAGGGCTTTGCCTTTTATTAGTATAGATTATCAATATGGAGTGTGATTGTGATTATGTTATGGATAAAAGGAAGAGCTTGCCTACTTTAAAGCACTGCTTTTCATGTGTGTTGAGATGCCGTAACAGTTCTGGTCGGAGCAGTAGGTGTAGGCTAACTCTGCCAACTTTATTTCTCGGGTTATTTTCACCATCCTGTAAATTCTCCTAATTGCTTTTCTTAATGTTATTAGATTAGCAAATGTTTCCTGCAATGTGCATGGCACCACTAACACAGCAGGACAATTATTATAATGTTGTATTTCCATTATTCCATGGCCTATAGCAATTGAGAAGGTCATCACATTGACGTCCTCCAATTAGAGCACAATACACAAGAAACAGATAAAGTGGCCCCCTTGGCTGTGTTCACATTTGACGTGTATACAACATTCAATCACAATGGACTCCATTGGGTGTTTTTGACAGTGCTTAGCAGAAAAAGACTCTTTAATGGTGATGTGACAACAGAAGATTTCTGCACATCTAAATTAAACTAACAAATGAAGTGATCACAAACATATTCATCCTTTTCAAGTCAGTAGTTAGTCGGTGGCAGCCATTCCAGCATTGAGTCTGTGTGTACAGGTTTCTCTCCGTCAGCTTTGCACATTCACTCACTGCCAATCTTCTTCATTCTGCTTTTGGTAAACGGCTGAGCCTCTGTCAGGTTGCAAGGGAATTGAAAGTGAACGGTTTTTGTTCCAAGTACAGAAACAAATTCTCAAATGGATTGCGATCTCTACCCATATATCAAGTGTCTCAGAGTAGGAAAGTGGTGCAAATTGGCTGAAAGTCTCAGAGTGACGCTTCTCTTAGGAGAAACAGCATTTGATCAGTTTTCCTAAAGTGTGGTGATGTTAGTTTTGTGATTGCTCCATCTGTGTGAAGAAGCCATGTGCTGTTGGCCGAAATGAAAATGGTGGTAACATTATGTTGAAAATACAGCTTTGCAATAGCCATGATCTGGATTCACAACCATCCATTTTTCAAATTGCACACAGATCTTTGATTGCCTTCACAATTTATGAGATAACATGTAGCTTCATACGTTCCCCCAGTCCCCCACTACAAATAATGTTAAAGCAACCTACAATCATCCAAATCGGCATGCATGTAATGATCAGTGCCCCAACTGTCGATGAGCACGTATGTGGGAATCGCAAGCAATCTCGCAGATGGTCATGGAAGCAAACTGTCCGGTGGTAGTCAGCATATTACTCTGAAGACAGTGAAAGGTCACACAAGTACGAGGGGGTAGAAAATGAGATTTATCAGTAAATGGAAAGAACCTTAACAAAAGTGACCATGTCATTTCTCAATGTAGTCTCCACCCTTCTCAATGCACTTGTGCCACCTTACTGGAAGTGGCTGTCTTCTAGCAGAATAAAAGGTTTTGCCTTTTCCTCACAATCACTTGTGCACCGCTTTCTTCACGTCATCATTTGTCTTGAATCAACAACCACCCAGATGTTTTTTTAGTGGGCAGTTTCCTTCACAACACATTTCAGAAAATCAATCACAAAAGTTCGCTCATAACTGTGTAACTGCACAGACACGGGCCATCTTCCTGGCATAACCACCATCAAAGAGGAACTCCACAGAATCACAGGCAGGGCAATCGAATTTAAACAACTGCAGCATTTATGAGCAATAATAACTGATAATAAACAGAACAATCTGCCATCCGTCACCCTTCGTCAGTCTCTTGCTTTTTAATATACCTCTAAAAACTCTCCTCGGTGGATACAGAGATGCAGTATGGTCGTTAATGCAGTTTCTGTAATGGAATAAGATGACGCTAAGACTTGTGTATTATGGATCGCATCATTTGGCTGGTGGATTTTATGAACGAAGCACAAGAATGTGTATCAAATACTTAACACAAATAGCACGGTGTCCTCTTATCCATTCTTATGCAAATATGAGAGAGTTTTTCATTAAAAAGCTGAAATTTGGCTAAATGGAACATCTCAGCCAGTAGGTATCTATAAAAGGATATTTTGATATTTAAGAGTAAAACTCCTCACAACAGAAACACCATTAGTCCACAATTATGTACCAAGTACACTGTGCTAACATGCATAGTCAAACACATTCTCTTCCTTATCGGATTTGATTACCTTATCTCAAAACTATACTAATAAAACCAAAAAGATAAAAATCATATCAGACAAAATCAATCTTTAAAAATCTGAAGCTAAACAGGCCAAAAAAAAAAAATGTGAACAGGCCACAGACAATTAAAACCTTAAAGAAGTTATTTAAAACTAAAATAGGCAATTAAGGATTTGATTTGTAAGAAACAAGTTTAGTAAAACTAAGCCCCAAAAACATACTGCATCAGCAGTAAATATTTGGGTTCTAAATAAAAGCTTGGTTAAAGAAAACAGCTGTAGCCACTGTGGACCTCCAGGACCGGAGTGGAATACGCTGCCCTAACACTTTGGGTCCAGTGTATAAGCCAGTTGGCACCCATCTACACACCTTGAATTCACATTTGTGCTGCTTATAATCAAACTACGATATTGTTTGTGCTGCTCTGATTAAAAGCTTCAGTTGCCTCCTCAAGGAACTCCAGCATATTAGTGAAATATAATACCTCTCTGTCTGTTAACACCCTCTGACTGTTCACCAATACTCTTAAAACACATTCAGTAACAGTTCAGGCATCTCTCATCTAAATCTCCGGTGTAGATGAACACCATACTGAGGCCCTTTGGAAGCAGTGGCCCAGTCTCAAAGGAACCTACACTTCAGCAAGAGTCAACGAGCCAAAGCATAAAACCAAAGCGACACAAGGATGGCTTAAAAACAATAGCCCAAGCTCTGTTCCAGAGAGATTAAAGCCGGGGTTCCCAACCTTTTTTTATGCCAAGGTCCCACCCGTAAGAGACTTACTGTAGGCCAAGGACCTCCTACTTACCACAAAATGACATTTACCACATGTCTATAATAAACTGCTATACAGATGTACTACCTGTTACAGTCAGCACATGTAACAAAAGTATATAAAACAAGGCACATTTACCATGTAGCTTACTGTAAAAAGTAGAGTGCTCATAATAAATAAACTCGCCAAAGGCCTAGTGAGCCTTTTAGGCTTCAATGTTTTTACACAGTATGTCCTCTGCGGGTTGCAGCTGCCTCAGGGACAATCTCAAATCATTGTCCACATATAGATGTGCTCCGTTTTTGGTTTTCAGTACTCTCAATGCAGAAAAACCCACCTCAGACAGGTATGTTGTTGCAAATGGTAAGAAGTATCGAATGGCTTTTTTGTTCAACACTAGGTATTCGTTTCTGAGATTGCTCCAAAATTCTGATAGGGGAATGGCAGAGAATTGCATTTTCAAATTTCCATCATTGGCAATTAATTCCTCGTGACCCCAAATCAAGACAACCTGCTATGTCTGCAGGGGTGATGGACGCGCCCAGCTGCTGGTGAAAGAGTGGGAACATTACAGTATTTCGTTAATTTAGCTTTTTCTTCAAAAAGTCAAATTTTTGGTATAACAAAACAGGCTGTGTTTAAGACAATGTGCTTTGATAAGTTTTGAAGCAACTGTTGCAATTCGTTCTCTGTTCTTTTAATGACAAGTGCTTCCTTGTGAAGCATGCAGAGTGTGTGTGTGTGTGTGTGTGTGCGCATCTCCATGGCATCAGGAGCTTTGGCCTTTATTAACGTGACAACTTCCCTATGCTTGTGTGTCATGACAGCGGCACCATCTATACAGACACCCAAGCAATAAAACCAGTCAATTAAATCTACCTGCATGAACGCGTCCAAAATTTGAAAAAATGTCCTGACCTCTGTTCCTCCCCTGAATTTCTTTGCAGAAAGGAAAAAAAAAAAAAAAAAAAAAAAAAAGCCCCTCAATCTTCCCATCTCCAATAAATCTGACATAAAAAGCTGTGCTGCTTTAGCTACACCCATGCTTTTGTCCAACTGCAATTCAAACCAAGGGCCGCTTTTTAACCGTTCCAGTAATTAGTGCGTTATATCGTCAACAATGCCAGATATCCATCTAGGTAGTTTCCTCACCAAACTATGTCTCTGGTCAATGGAAACAACTGTGGAAGCTTTCTTTGCACAGGCAATGCATCATGATGGCAAAAAAGAGACACCCCTTCATTGTGCTCTCTGAAATTGTTGCTTGCTGTGTAAAAGTGCTCACTCGTTTCACAAGCAGTGCTGCTTTCCTTTGGAAAAGGTCAACGTTTCCCCAGCATCAGCTGGATGCTTTTCTTCTAGATATCTTTTCAAATTACACATTCGTTTGACAGAATGTACTGACAAAGAACACATTTAGGGTAATCACATCCATCTTTTTTCTTAGCCTGCACAAACCTTTATGGATTTAGATTTTGCTTTAGGATACGACTCCTTAGATGAATTTAAAGCAGAACTTCAAGAAGGGTTTTCTTCAGAATGTTTCCTTTTTAAAAAACAGTCCATCATTAGCCATATTCTAGCATTCAATGCACTGTGTGTAGGGTGCTGTGAACTGCTTGAACTCCACAATGCAACATGTGCATATGCTGTATACGGTAGCCTTCAACTACAATTTGAAAAACGTGTAATTGGCAACCACACTATCAAAGTGATGAGGTTATTAAAATACACTGTGAAGAATACAATTTCATTATTTAAAAAGATAAAAATCAGACAAAATGCTTTATTTACATTTCCTCCCTTTTGCCACAGAACCACCAAAAGTTCCCAGTTCCTCACCAGGTACATTTTGAATGTAGTCCAAGTTTCTGCTTCAGCATGGCAATTTGTCCCAGATTCCTACGACCCTTTTTGTAAAGAAATGCTTGTGACAAATGAGACACTGTTTTTAGACACGCTGCAGATGAATGATCATCAGTAGAAAACCACTCTAGAACTATTTTTTCCCGTCTTTTTTTTTTTTTAAACCAGATACAAACGGACACATCTTTTCTAACATTTTCCATAATAGTGTGCTACATACCCACTTTATGTACTATATGTAGTGCATAAGAATCAAAGTGTACAAAAGGCAAAGATATAATATAAAAGCACTTTATTTATTAGTTCTACGCCCTAATTTACTTGGTGTGCTTGCATATGTCAACATATATAAAAAATAAATACAACTGCAATTAAAAATTTTGCTAATTCCTTAATATATGACATAAAATAAGATTACCTGAAGCTGCAACAGCATGTTAAATTCAATGGACAATTTAAAATGTACCATTTTATACTTGTAACAGCCATAGTAAACCAAGAGATCCAGTGATTGTAAAAATTCTCCACTATTACTAATTATTGGATTTTGTTTTTGTTCTAATGGTGCAGTACACTTATTTTTGCAAATTACCATATAATAAAAATTAAAAGCTTCAGTACTGCAGAATTATACACTTTTAAAAAATGTCATTTTTATAAACAGAAAATGCTTTGACTTTATCAATGTGTGAATTCGGAGCATGCCAAGAAGATCAGATCAAGTTTCATTGTAGGCAAAATAATGTTAATGTAAACACACCAGTGGTTATTCACCCCTGAAAAATGTCCATGAGATTAAATCTCCAACAGGAACGACATCTTCCAAGATCAGTTGTACAGGTGCTGTAACTGGAGGTGAAAACATTTAAAACACATTAGATTTGGTTTCATATATATTAAAATACTTTCATTCATATAGCTTTTTTCCCCCTCCAGGCAGCAAATCTCTCTTAAGTACCAAGTCTCGATTTAACAGGATATGCTCTTGGGTGTTCTCATTAACAGGAGAGTGAAGATGCAAGTTGTGTTGGCCAAAACACAGGTTATTACAAATCACTCTGGCACAGAAGTCCATATTGAAGGAATCACTGAAAGCACGTAAAAGGGATTGCATACTCAAGAAAATGTTCTTTCCTTACTAGTATTTGAAAATGGTGCAATTCTGAGTAAAACTGGGAGAGGTTTGGCTAGAAAAATGTCAGATTAAAAAATTAAATTAAAAGCAAATGTCATCATGAAGATTACCAGAGGACAAAATATATACGTATTTTTACCTTTGATCTTAAGGGTAGTAGTTTATGAGGAAAGAGTGCATCATCAGTTGTGTGAACATCCACATACTCTTTCCCACTGTACTCTGAGATAATGCAGTCACTTATACTGGCAGCAGAGTGTGTGTTATAACCGCTGTCCACCTAGAAATATCCAAAAAATAAAAGCTGATTTAATATCACTCAAAGAAAAGATGCGCAGCAGGAACATCTTAACAGGACACTAAGAGAAAAAAAAAAAAAAAAAAAAGTATATAGCCTGCATTTTGATTCTCAAACTGACAGTTAGTGCTGGGAGGTATACCGGTTCATACCGAAAATCGTTTTTTATTTTTGTTATGATATGATTTTTCCTTATACCGCAATACCAGTTTAAATAGCCTAAACAATGTTCAGAACGTGGCTCAACGGGAAACTGTTTAAGACAGGACCCTTTTCACTGCTACACCCCTAAACGGGGTACATGCGTTAAGTGGAGCTTTTGACTGGTGAAAATGGACAGAGAACATTCTGAAACTGAAGCTGTAGCAGATGATAAAGTTGAACATGAAGACACAGAAGAACCCAGTACTCAGTAATTCAACAAATTTGGTACATTGTATTAATATTCCCCAAGGGGAAATCTCTGCAGTTACTAAAGTGTAGAATTATGAGGCGCATTTTACATACACACGGACAAAATTGTTGGTACCCTTCAGTCAATGAAAGAAAAACTCACAATGGTCACAGAAATAACTTTAATCTGACAAAAGTAATAATAAATAAAAATTCTATGAAATTTAACCAATGAAAGTCAGACATTGATTTTCAACCATGCTTCAACAGAATTATTTAAAAAAATAAACTCATGAAACAGGCCTGGACAAAAATGATGATACCCCTAACTTAATATTTTGTTGCACAACCTTTTGAGGCAATCACTGCAATCAAACGATTCCTGTAACTGTCAATGAGACTTCTGCACTTCTCAGCAGGTATTTTGGCCCACTCCTCATGAGCAAACTGCTCCAGTTGTCTCAGGTTTGAAGGGTGCCTTTTCCAGACGGCATGTTTCAGCTCTTTCCAAAGATGCTCAATAGGATTGAGGTCAGGGCTCATAGAAGGCCACTTTAGAATAGTCCAATGTTTTCCTCTTAGCCATTCTTGGGTGTTTTTAGCTGTGTATTTTGGGTCATTGTCCTGTTGCAAGACCCATGACCTGCGACTGAGACCAAGCTTTCTGACACTGGCCAGCACATATCTCTCTAGAATCCCTTGATAGTCTTGAGATTTCATTGTACCCTGCACAGATTCAAGACACCCTGTGCCAGATGCAGCAAAGCAGCCCCAGAACATAACAGAGCCTCCTCCATGTTTCACAGAAGGGACAGTGTTCTTTTCTTGATATGCTTCATTTTGTGAACATAGAGCTGATGTGCCTTGGCAAAAAGTTCAATTTTTGTCTCATCTGTCCATAGGACATTCTCCCAGAATCTTTGTGGCTTGTCCACATGTAGTTTGGCAAATTCCAGTCTGGCTTTTTTATGATTTGTTTTCAACAATGGTGTCCTCCTTGGTCGTCTCCCATGAAGTCCACTTTGGCTCAAACAACGACGGATGGTGCGATCTGACACTGATGTTCCTTGAGCTTGAAGTTCACCTTGGATCTCTTTAGAAGTTTTTCTGGGCTCTTTTGTTACCATTCGTATTATCCGTCTCTTTGATTTGTCATCAATTTTCCTCCTGCGGCCACGTCCAGGGAGGTTGGCTACAGTCCCATGGATCTTAAATTTCTGAATAATATGTGCAACTGTAGTCACAGGAACATCAAGCTGCTTCGAGATGGTCTTATAGCCTTTACCTTTGACATGCTTGTCTATAAATTTCTTTCTAATCTCCTGAGACAACTCTTTCCTTCGCTTCCTCTGGTCCATGTTGAGTGTGGTACACACCATGTCACCAAACAACACAGTGACTACTGGAGCCCTATATATATAGGTCCACTGACTGATTACAAGATTGTAGACACCTGTGATGCTAATTAGTGGACACACCTTGGATTAACATATCCCTTTGGTCACATTATTTTCAGTCTTTTCTAGGGGTACCATCATTTTTGTCCAGGCCTGTTTCATGAGTTTTTTTTTTTTTATTAATTCCGTTGAAGCATGGTTGAAAAGCAATGTATGACTTTTATTAGTTAAATTTCATAGAATTTTTATTTATTATTACTTTTGTCAGATTAAAGTTATTTCTGTGACCATTTTGAGTTTTGCTTTCATTGACTGAAGGGTACCAACAATTTTGTCCACGTGTGTATGTAAACAACTGGCAATGCCCAAGTCAGCTTCTCACATTTTACTACTACCTCAAACATTTTGCTCTGCCCAGTGACAAATTGACAATTTAAACTACTTGCAAGAGAATCATTGCATTAAATACACAGATATGAATATCAAAGCACATATTCAGGTAAGCAAAAAAAAACAACAAAATTACCATGAGACAGCCTAAATATTTCTCAGCATCATGGTGTGCTTAGTTTAGTCACCATTGGTATGGTTATAACTTGAAGCAAAGAGCCTTTAATCATAATTTTGTCATAATCTACAGACAGTAAACAAGGATATTTAATCAACTGATTCTACTTTTATAAAAGTGATGATTAGTTTGTTATTTTGTATTTGGATATTCTATACATTCATTAAAGGTGGGTGTGTGCGTCAATCTTTTTTTGGCACATTAGAGCTGAATTCACTTTATTTTTTTAATTTTACACATTATTATTTCTCATAACTAATCCAGACACACATTTCGCCATTTCTGCGGTTGGTAGGCATGTGTGAACTGATGTTAGGGATCAACTAAAATTTAAAAATATTCAGCAGCATTACCTGAAGCACACCATGCTGCCTCGATATAGAATGTTAATTTTGGAAGACAGGCTCCATCTCACTGTGTAGCCGGCATCACATTTGTTTTCCTCTAATCCTGATCTAAAACCAATCATGGCGGACTCCTTAGGAGCACATTGCTTTCAACTTCCCCTTCTCCATTTTGGGAAGACGACGAAGGATGTTTTTTATTTATTTATAAATGAAAAGGATTTCTGAACTCCTCAAAATGATTTACATAGTGCATTTGATACCTAAAAATAATACTCACTTAAACTCTTCAAGTATGCTACAAAGAATTAACAGAGTGACCACATTTTGCAATGACAGCACTGCAATAGCAAATAAATAAGGAAAAGTGAAGATTACTCAATTAGCAAAAGTGGGGGAAAAAGACAGACCTACTGTAGCATTTCTAAGGTTCAATTACACTGAACAAAAAGTCATGAATGCCAGTTTACCATGGTCTGTACTTGCTTTACAACAAATTCATTGCTTATTTGAATAAACAAAAAGTTAAATCTAATATTGTTGAAAGAAGATGAACTAGGACCCTGCTGCCATAAGAGAATTTCACAACAAAAAGTTGAAAATATCCACAAGTATGAAATGATGTATTCTTCCTCCAAGTTTCTAATACCCAGAAGGGCACTAATTATACCAGGTAACTGTAAAGTCTTATCATGCTAATCAGCTAGTAAAAGACTGAATGTTTTCAATAATTTAAAAGAAACACGCAGGTCAACTCCTGCTGTTGGAAATTGGAATATGCCATATTTTCAGTTCTAATTTCTTATCCTCCCAGAATATAAGCACTTTATCCTGGAAGCAGCCTTACATTTCACAGGTGGCACAGTAGTAAGTCCAGACAAATACTTTCAGGTCCCATCTGCTTGCTTTACTTAAACTGCAATGTAGATTAATTAGCACATTAAGTGAAACAGAAGGATCATGGGGCTCCTCTGCTGATCCATGTTTCATTATTTGGGGCATAACTTTCTGAAAGCTGGAACGGATGCAAGTGGCACTTTAGCCAAGCTTCATTTAACAATAACATTTATATAGCACATTTTCATACAAAAAAGTAGCTCAAAGTGCTTTACATAATTAAGAAAAATAAAAGACAAAATAAGAAGTTAAAATAAGACATTAGTTAACATAGAAAAAGAGTAAGGTCCGATGGCCAGGGAGGACAGAAAAAAAAATAAAAAATAAAATCTGCAGGGGTTCCAGGCCACGAGACCGCCCAGTCCCCTCTGGGCATTCTACCCATAAAATAAATAAATAAATAAATAAATAAATAAATAAATAAAATAGTCCTCGTATTTAGGGTTCTCACGGACGGACTTGACGATGAGATGAGATGAGATTTAACCAGTCTGATGTTTTTATGTGTATATGCAAACATCATTATATGAGGAGAGAGATGTTACACACTTTACACCACAGGCAGGAGTGAACAATGTATCCCTGTGCTAAAGGAAAGCATTTGCAGAAACTAAATAGCTAGAAACACAGAATCGTAAACGACCACCAATGAAACAAGCAAGACATTCTCATGGGAACTTGACAAAAGTGTAAATAAATTTTACTATCTTGCTTTTAATCAGCCAGATTACTCTTGCCATTGGTAGATAGGAAGCCGCAGTCCGCCAATGACATTATACAATGTGTGCAGGACTATGCTGCATGTGCTGAAATGCTACCAAGAGAAGTTTTTGCAGGTAGATTAAAGCATAATAAAATGACAGCTTAAGACTATCGGTTGGAGTAGTCATTCCAGAGTTTTCCTCAGTAGTTTTTGTACATTTCAAATCTCAACATATTTATAGGGTCTTTTGGCTAAATATATCTGAAACATATCTGCAAGTTTGGGGAAAAGTGAACAATTATAATATACTTGAAATACATAATTTATACAACAAGTAATTTGAAGCATGTGCACACTTCAAAAAATAAATAAAGAAAAAAAAAAAAAAAAAAAAAAGAAAGAATACCTGTATGCTATTGCAGTCACTAGGGATGACACTATTTTCTGCTAGGAGTGACAAATATATGTGCGAAGTCTCCACATTGCACAGGCTTCCAGTCCTGGAACTTGTCAAAGGAATAATGTTGGCTCCTGTAGCTTCCTTTGTCCAAGTGTTGTCTTCCTCTGCAGGTTCAGTATTGTCTGTCATGTCAATTGTGTTGTTTTCTTTCAGTTCTTCAATCTTTTCTAAAGGCCTTCTTAAATGAATAAACTCAACAGCAATGGTGTCAGTTTTGGCAGCAGAAGTTAAAGGTTCACTTTTTACTGCTTTAACATCTGAATATTGCAGCACTGTTTCCATATCTGTGGGAGATGTGCTGCTATTTGGTAACAAATTTTCTTTTTCCTCACCAACTGTAACATTTATGAAAGTTAAACAGTCTGGTGAAGGTGTGCCATGCACTTTACTTCTATGATGATTAGTGCCACCAATGTAACAGCTTCTGATAGGTGAGCAGCCCTCCACATATGGACTTTGCGTACAATGACTAGCTTTGAAGCACAAACTGTCTGAAGTCATACATACAGGTGACCGGAAATTAAAATGACATTCTCCTGAAATAAAATAAATTTAAAAAAATTTTTAAAAGGTTGTTTTGTCATTTGCTCAAGTCTTACATCATTTTTATTTATTTCTAATAAAGTTACATTTTATACATTAATATAAAGCAAAGGAACAAATTACATTTTTCCAACTTAAGTGGAAACTGTAGCCACATACAGTTAACCCTTTCTGCTCGATTTAATAAACATTTCATGTATGAAATGATTTTGACTCCACAGTGCTAGGTATCTGTACCACTGATTAAAGTATATAGTGGCAACAATGTCTGCACTTACATTAAAACATTTACAACAATTAAAACACTGTCTGAAATGGTACTCTTGAAGCATTTAAAAAAACAAGGTGTTGCACATACATTTTTCCTTGCATTTTTTACTTTAGGCAGCTAATGTGTGAGTAAAATGATTAGACAGACGAAGACCTAACAAACAAAGTCAAAACACACACAAAAGTACAACAGGTTTGAGTGCAAGAAGGTTTTTGCTTATTACAAATATATCATTTTTGTCCTTTATAGTGTCAGTTGGAGAGAGCATTTGATAGTATAAAATATTTTAAAAATTATGCAAACAGTATTGCAATTTTGTAGTCAAAAATGAAAACCTAACATTTTCAGAAATATGTTTGTTAATCTTACTCATTTAGTAAGGTTTAAAAAGTTAGTATTTTTTAATGTAAAAAAGCTTTTATCACAACCAAAAGATAAATTACACATACCTGGTGCAGGTGTCTTTCCATGTGAAAGAGTAACTGGAGAGAATGCTGGTGAAGCTGCACAATAGCTGTCAGGGAATGAAGGACTCGCCATACTTCCTAAACTATATGCTCTTCGACCTCCCTGAATAGGACTAGAGGAAAACTGACCCTGATTAAGAAAAAAAAAACAAACAAAAAAGGCACTGAAAAAAAAAAAAAATTACAAATCTGAAAACATTTATATATAAAAAAAATTAGACAAGCTAATGTGTTATAGTAATTCATAGTGAAATTAAAGTTTAAACAGATGAATGGTATTTCTGTCTGACATGCAATTTTAAGGTAATACCTGAAAACAGGAATAAACATGAACAATTTGTTGCTAAAATTGTATTGAATTATTAGAATTTTCCACTTAGCTCAACATAACTCAGAAAATTATATATATATATATATATATATATATATATACACACACACACACACACACCTGTGCATGAGAGGCAGCTATAGGGCTTGAGGAAGGGCAGTTCCAAGGCATACCGGGATGTGGCAGAGTGCACCGACTCTTTTTCTCCCTTTCCTGTAGACCATTTACGGGAGATTCCACCTGGCTCTCTTGACGTCACTTCTGGGACGTCGAGTTTCTGACATTATTATATACATACACACGAATAAGACTGGCTTACCAGGGTGAAAGCTTTTTA
This sequence comes from Polypterus bichir lapradei, assembly GCA_026402145.1. Classification (NCBI taxonomy): domain Eukaryota; kingdom Metazoa; phylum Chordata; class Cladistia; order Polypteriformes; family Polypteridae; genus Polypterus; species Polypterus bichir. Next base: position 17,381,505 of record JANRMT010062833.1, on the reverse strand, counting down.
GGGTTCTTATTAGCTAAACTGGAGGAAGAAAATTACTTTTCTAAAGTATAATGTCAAATAGAACATAACAATCTAGACGAGAACAGGCCATTCAGCCCAACAAAGCTCACTAGTCCTAGCCACTTTAGTCTTCTAAAATAACATCAAGTCTAGTTTTGAAAGTCCCTAAAGTCCTATTGTCTACCACACTATTTGGTAACTTATTAAATAAGATCCTATAATA
>JANRMT010062833.1:17356406-17371282 GCA_026402145.1 Polypterus bichir lapradei | reverse complement strand
AATGATTATTAACAAGGTTGCCCAAACTTTTGCATCCCACTGTATGTATTAAAAAAAAAAAAAAAAAAAAAAAAAAAAAAACACATAAAATATCTGACAGAGGTGAGGATGATGATGATTCAGCACTGCATTAACATGTGTTGAAAAGAAAACTAGCCAGCTGGAGCTGGCTGCGTGAATAAAAAGGAGATGGGCAAGTAAGAAAGGTGAAAAAGAAATCAATAGTAAGCAATTTGAGAAGGGAACACAAGCCGAGTACGATGGATAAAGAGAGAACGCAATCGAGCATAGTGTAAACCAGCTGAGAGGAGATGTCCAGATTTGTCGAATAAGAAGGCAGCAAAGACATAAGGTACCTGGTGTAAATCTCAAGTGTTTTTTAAAAAAAAAAAATAAAAAAATAAAAAAATTAAGTAAATTATAGTATGCACTTAAATAGTAATTGCCACTAATTTACATATTCTGATGCTGTGTGATACAAATAATTTTCAGCATTGCTTATAGATCGTTGGCTTACACGTTGTCTATGAGCTTTTATGGTCCTTCAGCAAGCAGTAAGAAAATTCCTATTTAATTGTTCATGGATAGCTTGTGAACAACCGAAACCATGAAACGTTAAATTTGTGAATCTGGAGTGGCAACTGTACAGTTAATTAGTAAAATTTTTGTTTAATAAACCATTAATAAGGCAGTGTGAAACAGTTTGTGGCACAGGGCTTTTGTCATAAACATCACTACACTTTAAAGAAAGGTGGCAACATGTTACTGGTACAACGCTGAAATGAGACTAAAAAACAAAACCAAAAAACTGCTTGGTCATCACACTCACTCACTAATCAGGATTATCAAGACAACCTCCTGCTGAAGAGGCCACTTCAAATTACCATTGTAGTCTAGGCCACATATTGATGGCCAAGTTAAAGGCAACCCAGGGGATTTCAGGGAGAATTGTTGGGGGAAGAAGGAAAAAAACAAAAAAAAAAAATGTCTTGATGATTTGATATTATTAATATACATAATTTCCTGGTTGTTTCTCAGACAATTGGCTGCATTACACACAAAAAAAAAAAGACAAAAAAGAAAAATCCAAACAAGTTTCTGATAAAGCCTTGTTTTTGTAATTGCAATATTCAGAGCATTAATAATATATTAACTAAGAAAAACACTTACCCAAAATTTTTTCAAGATTAAAATTAAGAGGTAATGACAGGACAGTCTGGCAAGCAGCTGTAAGTTAGAAATATAGAAATTAGACTGAAGGAATGTACAAAAAAAATAAAGGGTTTAATATGATCTGTACTAACCATTTACTTTCATAGATGAAATATTCCCTTTGTGCTCTAAAGAACTGGGACCTGAAATGGAATTAAAACAGTGTCACAATTACAGCTGCTGTAATGCTATAGAGGCCAAAGATGGACTTTACAAATATTCGAAAGAGATGTTGCAATAGATTGTTTTGCCTTGATTTATTTGTATTCCATAACATAAAAGTTAAAGTTCGGCTACACCATAAAAAACCGCATAGCATAAATCAAGTGAGGCTTTTGCAATTTCACTGTAAAAAAATATAGCTTCTGAAGTACCATTTCCAGATTTGGTCAGAGTGCTGAATGCATAACAATAATGCAATATATCCATCATGGAGTTTTTTGGTACATTCCTGACCTGAAGAGTGTGATCTAGGCGGACTGGCTTAAACAGCTTCATACTAAACAGTTTAGATAAGTGACCTCACATGAAAATGGCTTTAGCACCACCAGTTAAATGCAATGAATATCTTAAAGATTGAAACTGAGGGTTTCGGGGGGGGGGGGGGGGGTTGGGCAGCAGAGGAGGAAGTAGTATGGGCAAGAATCTAGCAATATGGGTTGGCTCTTTCTAATGTGGAACAAATTACCTTAAAAAGCACAATATTAAACATGATGTATCCTTTCATCTGAAGCATTGGTCTAAAGTACTTTGATATATTGCATTTACTTAGAACAGCTGTACAATGAGCGGTCTTTAACAAAAATATTGTGAAGAATCAAACAAAAAAAAAAAACATACAATTTGTAGAATTTAACTGTGTGGCTGGTTTTACTTCTTGGGTCCAAGGTGAAGGAACAATCATGTTTTTGCTGAAAAACTGCAAAACAAATTCAAAAAAAGTTGATTTTATTGCTTTAAAAAGGAGAAATGCTAGTCTAATTTTGAAAAAAGTATTGTGCAAAATTTTACAACTTTAAAGCTATCATTTATATTGGGCCACACAAAAACAAAAATGAAAAACAAAGCTGAACATTTATTTGCATGTTGAAAGCAATAAAGACTGAGGTGGGAAGAAAAAGCCAAAAGTGTAGAATACAGTACATGTTTAAAAGAAAATAAGAACATTCTAAATGTCAGATGCCACAAATAATGAATTCCTTCATTTTCTGCACCCACAAATTTCAATATATGCTGTTAAAAGACTGGCAACCATCCCAGCAGCTTTTTTTAAACTACCAAAGCACAAAGTTCCCCTTTATTACTGCAAACGTCATACAACATGATGTCAAATTAAATGTATGTTTCTCCCTAGCACAGACTAGATTTTTTTTCATGCAAGCTGCCACCCAGGGAGTAGTCTAAAGCAGTGTTTCCCAACCTCGGTCCTGGGGGACCCACTGCAGGTTTTTATTCCAGCCAGATTCCTAATCAGTGACAACACCTGATAACATTGATCTCATTTAATTAGCTAATATTTTTCTTTTATTCTACATTCAGAAAAGCACAGCAGCACGATTTTTACATTTATAAGACATTTAGAAATATTTCTGCTTTACCTATAGATTTAAATGCTTAACTCTCTTTTGTTGATTTCATTCTATTTTACCCTTTCTCTGTGCAGTGTCTGTCACCCCACCCCACCCCCCAGTATCTTAATGACAATTAATGAGCAGAGTAGACACACTGGCAAACACCACTGAATAATCAAAGGCTGCCACAACTTTAGTATCAGACCCACTAATTAGTAAATAATGGATTAAACAATTAGAAAACCTAGAAAAGTAGAATGAAAATATTGTTAAAAAGAAAAAAAATACATTATTCCCATTGTGGGGAACAGCCCAGACACAGACAGGCAGACACCAAAGGTTCAACCACCACATGTTTATTATACAGATTATGTACAGACGAAGTGAAGCACACAACCCACTCTACCCCAAAGTCCAGGGGCCTCATGTATAAACGTTGCGTACGCACAAAAATGTTGCGCAAGAACTTTTCCACGTTCAGATCACGATGTATAAAACCTACACTTGGCGTAAAGCCACGCACTTTTCCATGGTACCTCAAACCTTGTCGTACGCAAGTTGTCCGCTTGGTTTTGCAGACTGGCGGCACCCAGCGTCAAAGCAGTGCTACTGTTCCTGTGTGGTTACTCTTATTTTCCTGGCACGGCTTTATAAATAAACTGAAACTAACCGCATATTGTTTATTAGTGTAATGTATCGGATTGTAATTAACTTGTAACAATATAATGGTCCAGGGAATAGCCATAGTATTCCAAATACCATAACTGCTTTAGTGTTGTTACTCTCACTGCACTTTCTTCTTTCAGCTGCTCCCGTTAGGAGTTGCCACAGCGGATCATCTTTTTCCATATTACTCTCACTGCACCACTCGGAGTATTTATATCACTGTATCTGAGTGGGGAATCACAGTAGCAGCTGATCGGAAACAGAATTATCGGTATACAGTATCAAGCACACGCTGTCTCAGCCACGGCAAAACGTTTCAAAGCCTTTCCTGTACGGACCTTGCGGTTCAGAAACAGTTTAATTCCAAGAACTTTAAACGTACTTAATCAATTGCTCCTTGTAGAACTGTTTGTACTTATAAGTACAATCACCCCACTGTAAACTTGCACTACAGTTATATAACACAACCTGAGCCACTTTATAAAGCGCGTATTTACATATGATGACATTATTTTTAAGATGAAATGCAGCAAAATATGTTTATTATACAGATAAAACTTTAACTTCATTTAAATAATCTATATTCTTCACTGGGACTGGCGTGAAGGACAGAATAATTAAACATGTACTACGGAGATATTTCAATGTTCCTTAAACGTTTTGAAGAATCGGCACTCTAAGCTTACAGATGGCTTAACGTCTGTTACAGAGCTGATTGTGTGGCGATCGGTTACTTGGAGAAAGAAAAGCAAGGACTGCAGAGGCAGCCACTCCAATATATATTAAATATAAAACAAAGAGAAAATAATGACACAGCTAAAAACACAGTGGCAAATTTCGACAAAAGTTAAACACTTGTGTCATGAGCACGAGGTGGCTATGCAGTGTCCGCAATGGACATGGCCATCCACCGTGCATAAGATACCATATTGACATTGACGGGCGAAGGGGACACCGATTCTTTCTCTGCCCTGGGCCGCCACAAGCCTAGAGCCGCCCATGAGTACTGCTGCAATAAATAATTTCATCGGTCGCGCACAATCACTGCACCGTGAAACCCATGTTTAATAACGTGCTTTAACTCCTATTATCATGAAAATGATATCACGTATACATCTCAGTATTTTAGTTATTCTGAGAGCTGTAATATCACGAATGTAATGGATTCTGCGTCCAGCCGGAGGAAGACAGCCAGTTTAAGAAGCAAGTAGCGAGTGATTCACACACATAGAAGATCACATACAAAACAAAGCATTTAACGTGCTACTTTAATTACTATGTGATTTGAGAAACTGGTTAAACGATTTTAAGATAAAGTTTATAATGTTCTACTTTAATGACAAAATAAACTACATGATTAAAGTGGAAATTTCGAGATTGAAGTTGACATTTCGTGCTTTTTCCTCCACTGTGTGCCTTTTTTTTCTCTGTACCCTAATAAGCTTTCATATGACACTCAAGACAGTGGGCTACGACTCGCCTTTTCATGGCAACTTTGATATCTGACAACTTCTTTTTTATTTACGGCACTGTGCGACTTTGTGAACGTAAGCTTTCAAAATTTCTCCAACATGCTATGTCACTCGATCAACTTCCATTTGTTGATTATACTACGGTTTAAATAAACAAATAGTATGTTTTTCCTTTGCCTCCACTTGGTATTCACTGAAATTCTTATATTTTCCCCACCGTGCTTTTCCCATTGTCTTTTCACAGAAGGCTGAGCTTAAGGGTGATTTATATTGATTTGCATATTCAAAGAGGCGTAATTCTGGGAGGAGTTGGGGCGGGACAGAAGGCACGTGCACAAGCGTTACTTTTCACGCTGACCAGGATTTATAAAGCGGAAGAACGCTGCGGAAGTTGGAGTACACACAGATTCCTGCATCTGGATTTTTCTGTGCGTAAGCACATTTCGGCTTTTGTGCTTACGTCATGTTATAGTGCGAATTCTATGCACGGCGTTATACATGAGGTCCCAGGACTCTCAACCAATGCCTTCCTCTCTGGTCCTCCTCCACTCCTCTCATAGAGGGAGGAAGCCCCTTTTATAATCACCCAGACATACTCCAGGTGCCTCTCGACGAACTTCCGCTAGCCCTTCCTGGTGTGGCGGAACTAACGGCTGCGCACCCGGAAGCACTCCAGAGGTCTCTGATCTTCTGCCACACCTGGAAGTGCTGGGGGCCAGGGCTCTTCGCCAGGGAGCACCCGAATGCTGGTTGACCAGGGGCCCTTATAAGGTTGAGCTTCCAAGCTCTGTTCCTGTGGTCTCCATACCATCCTTTTTTTTTTTTTTAACCAAACTTAGTTTTCTAATTTCTATATTGTTCCTAAAACACAGAACTTGGGAAATAACACATCACTTTATTAACCCAGGAGTCCAATTAAAAACAGAAGCTGGTTGGAACAAAAACCTGCAGCCACACTGTGCCCCCAGGACCGAGGTTGGGAAACACTGGTCTAAAGTGGCTATATAAATTTTCAACTCATTTTTGGTCTGCTGATCAAAGGGGATAAGGAAGATTACATGAGGTCTAAATGCAAGTTTTTACCCCAAGTCAACTCTCACCTTGTGTATATACAAGGATTATTCTCTTTCCAAATATACTTGCACTAAGGCATAATAAGGTTTGGGCAACATGTCTCTACTAACTGCAGAAAGTTTTTTCTTTATCTCTAAACAAAATACCTACTGCAGTATAGCTTGAAAGACATTGGTGTAGAAGAGACTGGTAAAATACAAACTCTATAAGACATGATAAATTAACATATTCTTCATATTGTCATTACTTTGTGTGCATCATGAAAAGTGACAGCACACTTTAATTTCCATAAGCCTAAAGGGTTTCACATGCCTGGTTTTGTAGGTGTACACAGACACACAGATTGAAAGGTGCAAGACGGCAGTGACTCTGATAGGCCACAAAGCATTCTTTGAATAGTATTATCAAATAACAAAGAACAAAAACCACACAAAGAAAAAAAAAAAAAGGATATCCCAGTTTGCAGACAAAACAGAACATTTTTTTGAACACAGAGCAAGATACTCTTATTCCAATTAATTGTAATTAAAAGATATACCTGGTTAATTGCCTTTTGCCTCCTTTCTTCAATATCTTTATCTGTTCTAAACACATAAATGGATTATTTATATTAAACAATATTTAAACAGATAAGCAGCTTGGCATGCAATTACCACCCTGTACTGCAGGTAGCACAGTGCCAGTACTTACTGCAGAAATCAAAATGTGACATTTAAAGCTTCCAGTTCAAAAGCTACTCATTGGATGGTTTCAAAACTATCAAACTACAGTGTATCTACAGTATGACAAAGGCCTGGACTGCATTATTGTACTCCTATTATGCATTGCCAATGTCATAGGCTAGCTCTGATTAGTTTTTTTTAAATCTAAAAAAGTATTGAAAGATAGGGCTTTGCATAATATGTACGGTGATTCGCTTAAAAATTCTAAGTCAAAAGGGTATGTTTACTAGTGACATTACAGTTGTCAAGTTGTTAAATGTAGTTATTAAGTAACATTACATTTGGCAACAATTTTCTGAAAGCTTTTTAAAATCACGTACAGCTCTTCAGCTCTTTTTGTCAGTATTCCATAATGAATTATTTATAGGACCAAAATGAATGGCTATTTGTGACAATCACAAGGCATCATGGAGGAAGCTTGTTGCATTTAAAAGTAAAAATGCCATGTGGAGTTACAAAGCAAGAATGTTTCTGTAATTTAGAGTACTGGTATCTGCTGTGCATCAAATGAGCTGCTGACGGTAGTGCAACAATTATTTCCCCTTGAAACTTGAATTCTTTAATCCTAAATAAAGTAAACCAAGTTAATCAATTTAGTTTCCCGTTTTCTCAATAACCAAGACAGCTAACATAGACACTGGCCAAGAATAATGATTTGATGTAACATCCATCCATTTTCTTAACCTACTTATCCAGGGAAGAGTCACAGGGAAGTTAGCATTGTACACAAGACAGGAATTACTACATGAGGCATTAGTTCATCACAGGGTAAGGCAGGGTTTAGTTTAAGGCAAACCATGTGTGTAAAACCTGCTTTAGGAAGCATCTGCCCCTAGTTGTAACCTACCCCTTTGAAGTTATTATTAAATCAAGTCATAGAAGGACATGCCCATTTTCATAAGATGTACTGTAAGCATAACTAGGAATAAGTTCAAGATTGTAATTTTAAATAATTGCAAAATTACTGCTTTACTTTATAGTTTTAAGTTGCTTTTTTAGATTGGAGACACTAAACTCTTGGAAATCAAATTTTAGAACAAAAGGCCACCTGGTTTGGAAGTTTAATTATTATTTCTATACGCATAATGGTTCAATAATGTATTACAAATTAATGCACAATAATGTATTAAAGAACAGATGCAGAAATAAGGAACAATATAGACTAAGGCTTATTTAAACTGCTATGGATTTCTAACATCTTTGTCTTTGCATACTCCCTTTCAAGCCTTGCAAGAAATAAATGCTATAAAAATACTGTTTAAAAAAATATATATATATTTTTCTGCTTTATTAACCAATAGCAGGTTCAAGGAAGGAACCAAATATTAACATGGTGCTATTCAGCTAAAGGGCCAAATATGTTCAGAAAAAAAACAACAGTATAAGCATGACCAAACATTCTACACCCAAGAGTAACTTAATCGGAGTAAAAAAAAAAAAGGCTATGATAATAAAAAAAAGTCCATATTTTATCATCATTTGGCAGATGTCTTTTTTCACAAGGAGATTCACTTAAAAACTCAAGTGCATGAAGTGTCTTGCAAATAAGCATAGTCCATAGTTGACAGAGAATCGAAGTTTACACATGAATGTTGGTAGAGTATTACAATTCTACAGTGAATGAAAACCTAAAAAAAAGTGTTAAAGCAGATACTTATAGGCTTCCATGGAAGACAGCAGAGGAGTAGTTTAAGCTACCCCAAAATCCTTTGTGTAGAAGGTTTAGCAATATTGTCAATGGCAATTCTTCACGCATTTTCCTATTACTAAAATACAATTTTTATAAATACTGTAATGACATGACAAAGCCAATCAACGCATAAATAAAGCCAGCTAAAAAGCATTTCTTTTAACAATGACTTACCCATAATCACTCAAAAGTTGTGATTGTCGCTGTACATCTTCTGGATCAATTTCAACTGGATTCAGTCTTGCAATGTGATCAATTGACCATCTGAAATTGGCAGGTGACTAAAACAAGAAAAATTATACAACAAATGATAGTTATAAAAATAAAATTTCAAAGAAAAGTGGAAATTTAAAAAAAAATGTTCCTGATTTAAAAAAAAAAAAAAGTAACAACTTATTTTAGCCCAATTATCAAAAGGGATAAACATGGCAATGTTCTTTTAAAATTACATTCTAGAATACCTGTATTAATATTTAAAAAGTTAAGTGCAACACAAATTGTCAAAGACTTGACCACTTGCAAGTAAAAGAAAAACTACATCCATGGACTGACATAAAATTGTGCATTATATTTTTGATTTGGATTTATATACTTTGGTAATACTCGAGGGAAATGTGTAACAATATTTATTTTTCCAGCTCATTTGCCTAAATTTAATAAACTAAAAATAACTTTTAAAAAATGCAATAAAAACAACCGTTAATGACTTACTGCTATTGTAGCCCGAGATGACTTGAATACAGAAGGACTGGCAAACATGGATTCATGTAAACTGTGATAATCATTTGGGCTCTCAAATGGATTTAGACGACCTGGGCGTCCAGGTGTTTCAGGTAACAAGACTTTAACCTCCAGAGCCTCTCCCATAATTCTTCTGGCCAAACGTCTAGGTTTCTTATTAATCTGTTAAAAAAGCAATAGCAGTGGAGAGTTAATTATCTTCTTCATTTTTGCATTTTAAACAATCAAAACACCAAAGCCAACCATCCTAACGATTCCAGCCACCTTTGGTTCTAACGCACTTTCCAGGAAACCTCGCCCTCAGTGAGAATTACGTATCACAAATCATTTAACTGGGCAAACTCGGCAAAGAACTTATGAGGAAACGGGCTATTGAGTAAAAAAATAAATAAATAAATAAAAAGTCCCTTTCAGAGCATTTTATTTGACTTATGTCACTACATTTATAAATGACACAATACTGGTGTGGTGCATTTCAAAACATTTACAGAATATTTCGATTTTTAGTGATATTGAATAAAAATATACGTACATACAAAATTTAAAAATACAAGCACAGATAAGCGCATACCTTAAAGAGAATCCAACGTTGAAGACAGAAAGATTGGCAGGGTTCCAACTACTTTCAGAAACAGACAAAGACGTATTAATTTTATCTTGCCACAGAACAACAAAAGACAAAGAGTTCGACTTGGTACGATACACACAGCACACACAAAATAAAGATTACCAGCTCCAGTAGTTGCCGCCGATCTACGCGCTTCTTCTCCGTGTTCTTTTAGTGCCTGCCGCTTACATATTTTCCTTCTCTTTCCAGGCTTCAATATTAGGTAAACCTCCCGCGCACACTCGTAGCCTATAGGAATCTTGGAACCCTATCGAGGAACCAATCAGATTCAACGAGGTTTTTAATTCGAATAGTAATTTCCTGTAGCCTTTTAAATTTCACAATACTTTTCCTCCGCGTGGAATATTTGACTATAAACAGATTTCCTCTTGTTGTCACGTTTTTGTTATTGAAACGCCATGGTAGTTGTGGAAGTTTCGTAGGTCCAAGGTTTCTACAACAATTTTCCAAAATACTACAGAGAGGTTTAAATTTCACCGCTTAGGGAACCAGTTGAAGGATTTCTTCCGGGTGACGGACTTGAGGAAGTCGTTCAGGCGTTAGTGTTGTGTATATTTGCATTATGGCCAGCGTTGCTCCAAATCTGAGCGCAGTGCGAGAGACGATGGATGGTAGGGATGTGGTTTTATTATGGTTTATTGTAACAGTAATATTTAAAGCCAGTGGCTTGGTGTGTAGTGCGTCGTTTGTGCATAGCGTTATCTTGCACCGTGACAACGTTTTGTTGTTCCATTCATTCGCTTCTTTTTTTGACTAGTCTTTTTGAAAATAGATCTAAAGTTTCTATATTACGAAGTCATGTAACAGTCACATATATGAAATATTTTATGGTTGATTGATGAGGGAACCTTTTTTCAATAAGATACAAAATCCAGTGCACCGATTTTCATAAGTTTCTTGTATTTTAACAAACACAAAAATGTCTTTAATATAGTTTTTAAGACCTGTTTGTATATCGATAACTAGAACTTTGTCACCAGTGAGAAATGTGTTTTCTTTTTACAGAAGCTCGGTGAATATTATTATATTATGCTCCCTTTTTCAGGAGATCTCGCCAACGCACGTACTGTATATATGAAAAATTGGCGGTGTTGGTGAAGTGTTTAGCGTGTTGGACTTTCGATCAGACGATCGAAAGTTAAAGACCAATGTAGACAAATTAATAAAAATCGTTTTGATCAATTGATTTTGACGTTTTGTCAGATTATTTCAATACAAAAATGAAGTAGCATTGGTCAAGTGCTTAGCTTGTCGGACGTTTACACGGTTTTATTCAACTTGCCGCCTCTGTTTGGGTCAGATTTTTTCATCATTTATATAAAAATTTGGCTAAATACTTTTTTTTTTCAGCGATTTGGCGTTATTGACTCAGATGTTTTAAGGTTCGATTATCCAATAGACAAACACACATTTCCAGTACTTCACACGTGTAAGGTTTCACATCGGTTAGGCTTTTCTGAAATGAGAAATTAATATGACAATGTTACGTTTGACTAAGATCGTGGGTTCGATTCCACTCTGTCGCTAATGTCGTTTCTGTTAATCACCCTCCTACCCAAATCATTGCATTTTATTTGAATTAAATCAATTCTTTTATGAGCGCCCCATTATTTTATTTTAGCCACATATGACAAATTTTAGTATAAGAAAACAATTTTTTAATTTACTTTTTGGTGCATTTTTTAATGAAATTGTGTTTATTTTTTTTTTTTTTTTTTTTTTTTTTACATATATACTTTTATTTAACATAGTGGATTTGTGGGCACAGCAAGCTGTACTTGCTCTAATTGAATGTCAATAGCTTTAAATTTATTTCTTCAGTTCTATTGAGCAGACCTCACAATATCTTAGTCCTACACACAAGTCTGTGCACTTTGCCAGAACTTCATATGTGTGTTTGGGGGTGATTGTTGGTTGTTACAGAATCTCAGGAAAAAAATACATAAGTATTGTAAAGCTCAAGCTGCATCATTGTTGATAATGGCAATCAGATTTGTTTTCATTGTCTCATCCTCTGCTACTTCCAGAGGGTCCGGAATGCATCCTATAACAGAATCTAACCATTTAATTAGCTGGCTGATTTGGTGGGCCTCTCTTGAAGTGATATTACTGTCCCAGAACACCCCACCATATAAGATAACAATTGTAGAATATATAAAGAATGTTAAAAGAAGTGCATTATGTGCCAGAAATGCAATTCAGGTTGCACTGTACATTTAGTAAATATTTAAACCAAGTGAATGTGAAGAATTTGAAACAAGTGTATGGCAGAACCACAAATTAAGTATATTGTGTGGTTCTAGTAAGAATAAGGATAAGTGATTCAGAGTGCAGTAGAAGGGAAGTGATGTAGCTACTCTGTTATATCAAGTTGTCAAATGAGCATTAAGAATCACTTATACAGATATGAAAAAGAGCCTTTAACACATTGTATATGTTTTGCATATTATAAACTGAATTGCAGCCTGGCTAAAAAATATGCTATCTAACTCCTGCATGAAACCAGTAAAACCTGGTGGTCATGGTTCCCAATTTAATATCCTTGTTGTGCTCCTATTGTGTTATATAAACTTGGCAAATACTTTTTTTTTTTTTTTTTTTTTAACTGTTTACTGAAATAAAAAACAAAAAATGCATTCATTATTTATTATTTGTTTTCAGTTCTTCTTGAAATATCCAGACTTTTGAATTCTGGCTTGGATATGGAGTCCTTATCTATTTGTGTTCGCCTTTGTGAACAAGGAATTAACCCTGAGGCACTATCTTCAGTAATAAAGGAGCTACGTAAAGCTTCTGACTCCTTAAAGGTGAGTGTGTCGTTCATTATGATGTGCAGAATTCAAATTTCATATTTTTGCATATATATAATTTTTTTTTTTTTTTTTTTGCAAGAGCTGGTGAAGGGTATAATATGAGTTGTTGCCACAAATGCTGTAAATTAAGTTATAATATTTAATCTGAGAACCAAGCACGTCATGTGCCTGGAACAATATCTACCTACTGTGGCTGCAAGAGCATAAAGTCACTTGCCCTAAGAAACATATAACATTTAATACCTTAAGCCATTTCAGGATGGAACAGTTATTGGCTGTTATGCTCTTGGCCTGAAACAACCCTGAACAAAGAGCCAGTTTATCTCAGAAACAGTTTAACATTTGCCAGTTAATCTAATGTGCATGGGCTCCTTCTGTAACATACTGACCATGTTATCTAACCATTAATATCATTTATGCATGCTTTTTTATAAGAAATAGTGTTAGTATGTTAAAAAATTGTTTTATAAAAAAACAAAAAAATCATACAAATTATTTTTTCAAAATAACAGACCCAATGTTTTTTGTGCATTGTAAAATTTAAAATAATGGTAGCTTAGTAAATGCTGTGATAGCCATAATTGACTAATTTTTTGCTTTCTACATCTGTTGTACTTCATAAATAAATAGAACTTTTTTTGTCCCTGTGAGAAAATCTGGCTGCTTATAGAAGATTTTTAAAATAAGTTAATTAATTAATTAAATTAGTAAATATGCACACACACTGGTCTGAACACACAACAGAATCACTAAAATGCTGGAGCTACATGTCAACACTCACAGGTCGAGTCTTGCAGTGGGTACATTTTGGACAATTTTAAACTAGGTAAATTTTGATCAACAACTTTTACTTGAATTATGGAATTCTTGGGGCATATAGAAATAGTGTATTTAATATATTGTGCAATGAAAATGTATTTGCCCCATCCAGATTTCCTCAGTTTTTGCTTATTAGTAATATTGTACTTATCTGATCTCCACACAAATTTAATATAATAAAAAGAGGACCTGAGTGAACATGACACAGTTTCTAATGATCATTTGATGTAATGAAGGTATACAAATTCAGTGCCTGTTCCAAATATGTGAAACAGTAATTGTCCCCTTTGTCACTCGACCAACCAACAAATCAAACTTAAATGGTAATAAGGTGAAATTAGACTGGACACACCCAAGCTTGATTGCAGCCAGACAACTGAATCTAAGCATAACTTAATTGTAACATTTTCAGCTGTGTGAAGATGGCTAAAAGGTTTCAACAAGTAACAAACACATCATGCAACGAAAAAAAAAATCCTTAAGACATGAGAAAGAAATTTTACTAAATATATTATTTGGAAAAGAGTTGCAAAGCAATCTCTAAAACCATGGGAGAATGTTTGGACATCAGTCTGTTATTTGAAATGTATGTGCAGTTGGGTTATACAGCAGGACAATAATCTGAAGCACAAGGGCAGGTCCACCTGTAAATGGCTTTAAAAAATTAAGTCTTTGGAGTGCTCCAGTCAAAGTCCTGATTTGAGCTCCATTGAAATGTTGTGGTGTGATCTTAAATGGGCAGTTCATAGTCAAAAACCCACCAATTTGACTGAATTATGACAAATGCCAAAGACTGATCTCCTGTTTCCAGGATTGTTTGATTGCAGCTCTGGCTGCTAAAGTTGGCACAAGGTATTAAGTTTAGAGGGGCAATTAACTTTTTCACATGGCTGAAATAGGTGTTGGTAAACATTTATTCCTTCAATTAATCAAATGATTGTTTAAAAACTGTATTGTGATTACTCATGTTGTCTTTTTAACTATACTGTACTAAGCTTTTTTTGGAGATCAGAAACAAGTGTTATGAATAACCAAAAACAGAGGAAATCAGGAAGGGGCAAATACTTTTGGAAGGTTAGATTGTTTAAAATGTTTTTATATGTTCTTGAAATGCTATATGAGTCATCATCAAAACTAAACAGTATGGCCTTTGGGATTGATAGTGGTATGTGATGTGGAAAATTGGTTCCTTTTAAGAAAGATTATGATTTGCATATAACAAAAGATATTGGTGGCTGTGAAGTTAAATTTGGAATATAATTTATTCATAAGATTCAAAAATATTGTCTATAGGAAGATCTCTAAATGTCATTACCCCTGGTGGTATCTATGAGTTACAGTGGGATGCAAAAGTTTGGGCAACCTTGTTAATAGTCATTATTTTCCTGTATAAATCTTTGGTTGTTATGATAAAAAATGTCAGTTAAATATATCATATAGGAGACACACACAGTGATATTTGAGAAGT
>JANRMT010062833.1:17326746-17351406 GCA_026402145.1 Polypterus bichir lapradei | reverse complement strand
AAATATCACTGTGTGTGTCTCCTATATGATATATTTAACTGACATTTTTTATCGTAACAACCAACGATTTGTACAGGAAAATAATGACTATTAACAAGGTTGCCCAAACTTTTGCATCCCACTGTAACTGCTTAAGTCAGAAAAGATTGGAAAAGATTTTTTTGTTGTACTGGAGCAACAGACAAGAGCTTCTCTACTTTGAAATGTATTCTGCATTGGTTCTATATTTAAGTAATTGGTGAATGATTGGGTTACTGGTGAAGTGATGACAGTTTTAATTGAATAGAGCAAAAAGTAGGGCATAAAATGAAGATTTTTAGAGTAGTTTTTGATTTATTGTGCAAGCCAGTCCAGTGTGGAATTTCTGCAGATATTTTAGTTTATTGTGCATATATTTGCTACCCAGTAACTGAAAGTTTGGTACCTTTTTTTTTTTTTTTTTTTGTTGAAAGTTTGAAATTGATGGCTTAAATAGTTTGTTGGGTCAGAGTCTTCTCAGAATTCAATAAACTAAGGCTATAATTAACAGACCTCATTTAAGAGTTCCTTTTTAAGTAATTTTGTGTACGTTATTTGTAATTTATTGTTGCGTTTGTTTTTTTTTTTTTTTTTTAGCTTTTTTTTTGAACTTTATTATAAAGCATTTTGAGCTACATGCCTTGTACAAAATGTTTTATAGAAATTCATATATTTATATTCAATGTTGCTTGATCGCCCTCCAGGTTTTGTGGTTTTGACACAGTAGAAAGTTGAGGGATTTAAAGGAGGTTTTAACACACAGCTCTTATAAAATCTCCAATCAGAAGTTTAATTGCATAAATTAGAGAGAGAAGAAAAAAATGCACAAGCTTTAAATTCCTAATCATTCCATTTAAATACATAAACATTTGCCATAAGTAATAGTAACCTTCTCCATCAAGAGATGACCTTGGAGGCTACAAATGATTTTTTTTCTATGATTCAGAAAAAAAAATCCTCTCCCACTCAATGCATAGCTATATAGCAACTTTATCTTACTAAGGTTTTGTGACATATATTGTCCGTGCTAGTATCTTAATTGTTGTTTTAACGATGTGTAGGTTGACACTGAGTATGTCATTCACTTTGCAACAAACAATCAAAAACATGCACTATGAGTCCACACATTCACTGTGTCATATAGCCTAGTCTTCCGGGGCCAGACATGATTTTCAAATGAGAATACATGTCTGGGGACAACCTGTTAAAAGTTTGTAGTGAGTACTGGTGAAATCCTGCAAAAGCTACATCAGCAGGACTTCTTTCTAAACACCACCCCCTATTCCTCCAGTCCATAATGTTTAAACCACCGGGGTACAGAGCAACAGAAACTCGTCAAAAGACTTGGCACTAAGATAAATAAAAAGCTAAAATAGCTATTATCAGTTCAGGAGCTCAACAGCACAAGGTAACTGAAAATTGATTATTTTGTATCTTTCTTTTATTGTGACTGTTGCATCACTATGTGTCATAACAGCGAACAGAGTCTAGATAAGCATTGTGGTCTATGGATGTACTATACTATGTATATACCGGTACTTAATATGCTATAGCTGTTTAGGCACGGTATGTTTGTGTTTCCATTTAGACAGTAGTGATAACTTCCTTTAGTTATTTGTTTAGATGTGCTGTGAGACGGTGAACCTTGTGCACCCTCCTGCTTGCTTCTACTGATGTCATTGGGCTCATTTGTTGATTTGGGAGTGTTGAGTACTAAGATTAGCAGCAGTTCTTACCTCCTATTGACGTGGTGTGGCATATTGTTTATATCGAATGCATATTTTGTAATTCACATTTTCATAAGCAATGCAGTTTATTGCAATCAGAAACTTGTTCGCTGTCAGATCAAATTACACGGCAGATGCGTGTAAGGTCATGTATCTACATCACTGGATCGTGGGTTGCCATTGTTGGCTAGCGAGTGGATCATGGCGGATCTCCTAAGCCAATGTTTTTCAACCACAGTATTGCACCACCAGTGGGTGATGGATTGCTGTTGTTGGTGCTCAGGTGGGTCTTGAATTGTTGTAAGTGTGTTGCCTAAGTGTTCGACACCACTATGTGATGTTTCCCCATTTCTGAGTGAGCTTGTTTCACCAAGAAGAACACCCAATCGTGTTCATTTCACCAAGGGAGCAGTTTGAAATTGCTGCTAGTGAACATAAAGGTGAAACTGGGTCACAGGACCATAAATGTAGAGAAACACTGGTGTAAGAGAAGGCGGTGTGGGCTGAATGCATTAGCCATGTAGAGCGGTGGCAATCAAAACCTTTAAAGGGCACTCCAAGAAACAGGTAACATATGAGATCCTGTAGAATAATAATAATGATTTATTACTGCAGCTGGTTTTGACAATTCCTAGAACATTATTATGACCCACGGGCATAAGTAAAAATTGCCTTAATTCGAGTGGCAGTAAAATGGCGCATGACTATACATTAATTGTTCTTGTGCAGCTAGACTACATGTAGCCTAGTATGATAAATTACTGCGTGTGCACATTAAATGCTATAATTATTTTTTTATCTTGTGCAGTGTTGGACAGAGCTTGAATTTTGGTTTTGGTGACTTATAGTAGAATATGTTAGATCTTTTGTTCATGCTTACAGTGTATACCACACAAAGCAGAGCAATTGAATGTTTATCCATGCCCTGTAGATCAATTATAATTAGTATTTTGTTTCCCTTTAATCCATGTCTTGTTTATATTAACTGGAAGTGTCTGTTGCTCTCATTACAATAGTTATTGTTGGTCCTTGTGCAAATTTTTACAAAGTTAATATTGTAGGCCACTTTGAAATAGTTCATACTTGCACTGTTTGATCTCGATAATCCACTGGTGATTTCAATGTTTTTATATTTTTACTTGAATGCTTCAGTTTTAAGTAAATAAATAAGAACCATTTTCTTCAAATTATGTTGGTTCCATTAATGTCATTTGTAAGCAACAGTTAATATCCTATTATAAAGAACAAGCCATAGTTAGTATAATAAGACTTTTACAAACATTTTTGAAGGTTCCAAAATGTCATCAGTTATCATTCTCAACAAAATCCAAGTAAATATTGAGAAAAATGTTTAATATCGCACACCCCTATAACAAACTAACCCATTCTTTCTTTCACCTAGGTCAGTCAGTCAGTCATTGTCCAACCCGCCATAGCCTAACAAAAGTGTCACGGGGGTCTGCTGGAGCCAATTCCAGCCAGCACAGGGAGCAAGGCAAGAACAAACCCCGGGCAGGGCGCCACATCAAGTACACAATTTAGGATCGCCAATGCAACTGACCTGCATGTCTTTGGACTGTGGGAGGAAACCGGAGCACCCGGAGGAAACCCATGCAGACACGGGGAGGACATGCAAACTTCACACAGGGAGGACCCGGGAAGCGAACCCAGGTCTCCTTACTGCAAGGCAGCAGCGCTACCACTGCGCCACTGTGCCGACTTCTACCTTGGTTACCCTTTAAATATTTAAATATGGCTCCCATTTTAAGAAAAAATTCTATATCTGAATCCAGTGGACCAAGGTGTAATTAAACTCTTCACAACAAACAGGCTAACCAATGTCATGTAATGAATGGCAACTGTTATAGGGTTGCTTGTGTCTCCAGTTCATTTGTCATTATTGCTTAGGTATTCTTTCCCATTTTGATTGACGTTTTGAGTTTCTCTCAGAAAGTAATAATTTATTCTGGTTTCATTAAGTTGTCAAAGGTTTACATGTTGAATTCCACAATCAGTAATATTTTGCAAGAATTAAGTAGATAACCAAGAAAGAAGTTACCAACAGCTTCTCTTTCTTCATTTCTCACCACATACCATTCTGTCCATATTGTGTTTCCAAATAAAGGGTTAGTGTTCTTGTTCTCTAACTTGTTCCACAAAAGAAAGAAACAGTACAAATGTATGTCCTAGAATATCAGCAAATCTTAAAGTGACACTTTTTTTATTTAGACCCTTTATATTTTTGTTTGAGGCAGTATGGTGGTGTAGTGGTAGCACTACTATCTCACAGCTTGGAGACGAGGATTTGTTTCCTGCGTGAGCCTTGTGGGAAGTTTGCATGTTCTCCCTGTGTTTGCATGGATTTCCTGGGTGCTCCTGTTTCAGTGAATTGGGATTGCTAAATTGGCCCTAAAGTGTGTGTGTGTGGGTGTGGGTGTGGGTGTGGGTGTGGGTGTGGGTGGGTGGGTGTCTGTCTGTGCACTCGCACTCCCTGTGATGGTCTAACATGCTGTCCAGGTGGTGTTCTTGCCTTTTAACTGATGATGGCTGAGAGAGTCTCCATCTGCCCTGCAGCCCTGCCCTGAATAAGCAGTTTTAGCAAAATGGATTGATGGATATTTTTGGCTCTTAACTAAGAGGTTAATGGAAAGTAAAGGAGCAGCTCAAAATTAGCAAAGTAATAATTTATACTAATATAACAGGAAAAATTTATATTTTGAATGTTGTCACCATGAGTGACAGATACAGTATGTAAAGTATGAATATTGTAATGTGTTGATCCTTTCTCAATTCAGAGAAACTACAATTTACTGAAGGGTAAATTTGTATATTTCTTTGAATATTTTAATCCCTCGGCAAGAGTCTGTTATTATTGATACGTAAATGGTCGCAAAACTTAACTAAGAATGAAGAGTAAGAATCAGAAGCTGTAGTATAACTTAATTCATTTTTAATGTCATAACCTTCAGAGGCCTAGTATCATCTAGACCTTTCCAAGGTATTTTTGTCACTTGAGTGTTTTTTTTTTTGTTTTTGTTTTTTTTTTTTTTTTCTTTTTGTTCTAATCGAAAGAGATGAACTATCAATGTCTTATACCAGGAATGATGTCCGTATGTTTGTCAAATATTTGATTACAAAATAGATACCAGACATTGAAATTAAAGTAGTGTTATTGAATAGAGCTGGCATATTCCTTATGCAACACACATCTAATAGAGAATATTTTATAGTGCTTCATGAGTCTGCTCATTTGTTCTTGGTACACGCAGTACATGTAATTTCCTGCATATTGTTTGAACATTAAAACGTCTCACACTATAGAAACCATTAAGATTCTTACTAAATTCTATGGTTCATAATTTGTTATGTATATTATAATTTCAAAGTATTTCTAAAATTTTTATTTCATTTCAAATTCATAAGGTTTATTGTACTTTTTTGCTGTAAGAATTACAGTCAGGAATGCAGTCATTCACTTATCTATGCTTTGTTACATTGTATTGTTCATGCTAGAGTTGCAAATTTTTGCTGAAGTGAATTCCACAAACTTAAACTTTTGATCTTAAGTTAAGACATGTTGACAGCACAGGGTACTGGTGCTTATTATTTATTCATGAGTAACAATTACTAAGAACCTTGGGCCTCATTGTGTATTCACACTTGACCCTGTTTGAAGAAAAAATGTCAGCAATTGTATGATGATTTCTTTTTTGATGTGGGCTGAGATGGACTGTGCCTAAATGGCAAAGCATTATTTCAAGCAAAATGTAGCTGCAGTTTCCACATTAGTACTTTATTGAAGTTTGTGAAAATAATCTTTTTTTCATGTTATAATTTATTGATATCTCATGCAATAGTAATTTTTTTTTCTTGTAGAAGGTAAATGCTTGTGTAGGCAGCATACAGTCTTGTCTAAAAGAGTTCTTGAGTTAATTGTTTTAGTCAAATCACACCTAATCCTGTATTATTTATTACTTCCAATTATTAGTAATTAAAAATGGTGTTAAAACAACACTTTTACAGTGGAATTAACACAAGAAGTCAAAATCTTTTCTCTATTGACAAGTTTTGAAATGGTTGTTTTGCTAGTGGCCCATTAAATTATTGCCTGGATATTTTAGATGTACAAAGTACATGCCTCAATGTGAAAAACAGTAAGTGACTTTCTGTTTTGTTTTGTTCGTTTATCCCTAAGTAAAAATATTTACAAAAATTGGGTAATCTGTCCATATCAAAACTTTAAACAAAGTTTTAATAATTTCAAGATGTAATTCAACTTCATTTTGAGTGTGAAAGCAATGCTTCTATTTCAAGGATATCAGAAGATTGTACAGTTATGAATGATGGTTACTGTATCATAAATTGTGAAGTACTCTTAAACTATTTTTAACATAACTTTAGAAGTTAGCTGGTGTGTGTGTGTGTGAGATGATACACATTTTCTATGGCCAGTTATAACTCTTATTACATTTATTGGCAGACTAAAGTTTGCGCTGATTTTTAATTTTTGTATCAGCACTTTGAGTTATACAGGCCAAAGCTAGTTATATATAATAAGGTATTGAAGTGCTTGGACAATGTGACACTTCAGAGTTGATAGTAATCAAACAAATGATGTATAGAGGAAGCTTGTCAAATCAGAGTCAGCAAGCCAAAGTGACAAGAGTGCTACTTTGATGAAGGCTTAGAAGCTTATCTAGCTTTCTCTGCAGTTTTGCCAGATAGATTTACACCTCACGTAGCTCTAGGTATCAATTGTTAATCTAATTCTTATGCATTAAAGGTATATGGCAATTAATTGTAACAAAAACACCTAATTAATAATTTAATTATAATTTCAGGAAAAAAAGAAACACAGATCAAATAAAAAATGATTATTTTAAACCACTAAGAATTGGGGTGGGATGGCAGCATGGAGCAGTGGTTAGCAGTACTGCCTCACTGAACTATTATTTTGGATTTGAATCCTGTACCCGGTAGTTGTGTGTGTGCAGTTTGTGTGTTGTCCGACTTGACTACGTGGATTTTTTCTCCATATCCTTCCATATGCCTAAATCCATGCATACAAGGTTAACTGACCGCTCTAAATTAGCCCTGTGTGGCCGAGGTGTGCATGAATGAGCCCTGACTGATGCCCTTTTCAGGGCTGGTTGCTGGCTGGTGCCCAATGCTGTCGGGGATAGGTTAAGATTTCCCTAATTCTCAGATTAAGCAAGCATCCTATTCAAAAGTATAGTCTAGTTATATCACAGAGTGAGAATGTCATGACATGGACTGCCTGATGGTTAGTCAATCAATGCATCAAAATATGAAACATATAATGTATGCCTGAATGTAATGGATAGATAACAGGTCAATAATGTATGAAATCTTGGGTCCACTTTTTATGAAGCAACTGACAAATAACAGTATTTATACGTCCCTGTTAATTTTGTCTCAAAGGAGTTTATATAAGTAGTCTTGCAGAATTTCTCTTATTACTTCTGTGTCCTCAAACTACATGTTAGGATAGTGAGGGTGGCTAAATTGCCTAAGTAAAAGGAATAGATGATTTGTATTTGTTTCTTTCAAACCTTCAATGGAACATGTTGGTTAAGAAAATAAAATGACTGATGTTTTTAATTGAAATTTAGGTTTAATAAATAAATTTAACATTGTTATTTTAGATTAGATAAGGATGTTTTTCACTAAACTAAAATCCTTCTCCAGACCAAATTAGTGGAAAGCTGTTAAGCATTACCAACCCCCCAACTTAACCTCAAAAAGTTGTGATTATATCATTTAAAAAGTTTAAAAAGGAAAACAATGGACTAGATTAAGGGAGGTAATGCTTTATTTGCACCACAAATAAATTTAAAGAGTAAAACAAATTGTACACATACTTCAATTTTTTAAACAGTAATTTTTTAATCTGCAGAAACAAACTCATTCCCGACCAGAAGAATTCCTTGTTGATTGAAGCCATTGTAGCTGAATGTTCAGACATTACTGAGATGCCCAGTCTGCCTTCCACTATTTCCACTTATAATCCTGACAAAATTACTTTGGATCAGCTGAAAAGAGAGAAAATAAAAATGCAGATGAAAGTACTAAAATTACAAGAGAAATATTACGAAATGAAAATAAAAAAAACGTAACCCTTGAAATTCAACCCTATTGGTTTGGAACAGTTGACGGGACCGAGCAATAATGCAAAATTAAAAAAAAAAAAAAAACTGCATAAAATCATTCATTTCCTTTTTACTATAATTAAAGAACAGTGATTTTTTTGCCATTAAAATGTTGTATTGCATACCAATACCATGTTGCAGTGTTTTTTTTTTTTTGTTTTTTTTTTCTTCCCTCAAATATTTCCGAAATGGTGAATCACAGCAACTCTTGCCCCTAACCCCATGGCTTTCTTAAACAGCCTAATTCACTTGTGTGCAATTTCACAGAAACTATTATCTACTCAATTGGAGAATTGTCTCCACTTGATTTTTGCACTTTTTATATTGTATTTTTTATTTTATTTTATTTATTTTTTGGAGTTGAGAGTAATTTCCTAAATTTGAATAATAGATAACAACATGTTTTTACTCCTACTACTAAGAGTATGGCCACCTTTGCGTCACTCTTGAGAAATTTCCGCCAATTGGGATTGTTCTCCTACTCTGAGGCGCCTGATAAATATGGGACCTGGTTACTTAAGCAATTATTTACTAACAAACACATAAGTGAGTAACGCTTAAAAAGCCGACTTTGAACATTTAGTGTTGTTTGCACTGGCGTCAGTCCTGCCTGTCAGTATTTGAAGACAATTAATTAGAGCAAAGTCCACAGTAAAGATGGATTCAAAAGTAAATGCTTTATCTGGTTTTGCCATTTTAAAATATGGCAAAATACAAACATTTTGTAATTCCTAATATAAATCTCACACTTAAGAATACATATACATGTACCTGTATGTGAAGGTAAAAAATGTCAACTAGTGAGGTCAATTAAAGATACACTTTACTAATTGATTGTGAAACTGGTTGGAACAAAAACACGCATCCACAGAAGATCTCTAGGACTGAATTTAAGAACGACTGATCTAAGTAAATGTATTCTTACACCGAATGCTGTAATGTAAAGTGGTATTGTGTATATGGTATAAAATAAGGTACATCCAGAGTATAGTACAGTAAATGTTATGTCAAGGGTTAGGGTTTTTATATATATATATATATATATATATATATATATATATATATTGCCAGGGGCCATGACCCGGCCGGGACGCCTTGAGGGACCGGATGTGGGTCTGGGCCCACCCTGGATCACGTGGGGGTTGCCTTCCGGGTTGCTTTGGGGGCCACGGGTACAGGGCATGGAAGCTCCACCCTGTAGGGGCCCGTGGTCACCGCCAGGAGGCGCCCCGATGCCTTGGGGACCTGTTACCCCAGCACTTCCGCCACACCAGGAAGTGCTGGGGGGAAGACTTATGACGGCGCCCGGAGAGCAGCCGGGAGGACAGCCGGCACTTCCGCCACGCTGGGGCGTGGCCAGAGGAGGATTGCCGGGAACACCTGGTGCTCATCCGGGAACCCTATAAAAGGGGCCGTCTCCATTCATTCAGGGCTGGAGTCGGGTGGAAGAAGGACGAGGCACGAGAGAGGTGTGGAGTCGGCCCGAAGAAAAGGCATTTGTGGCCAGGACTGAGAGTGTTGGGGTATTGTGCACGTGACTGGGTCTGTGTGACCATTGTTGGGGTCTGGGTGACCCGTAATATATAATTGTAAAATATTGTAAAATAAACGTGTGGTGGTGTGTAAACAACATGTCCACCTGTCTGTGTCCGGGCCGGGTTCACAATATATATATAGAGAGAGAGAGAAACAGGACTGAAGGGAACCAGGTCCATAGGTGAATTAAAAAGCCTTTAAAGTTATCAAATACCTTCACTTTCCTAAAGTAAGAATCCATTTTTTTTTCTCTTGTCAGCTCACAGTTGTGGGTGGGTTTTTGTATGGCAAGCCTCCAGTACCAAGCTATATTCTGCTTATAATCCTACTTTTGCTTCTGCTATTGTTTTTCTTCAACCGTTAAATTCCGCCTTTGCTTGTTATAACAGATTAAATCCTATGATTGTTTTTGCCTACTTTTCGATGCTTACATTCTGTGTTCTTTTACATAGACATGCTGAATGTGAAAAGAGCAGATCTGAGTTTCTTGTACTTTGTAACTCAGACTTTCTTTTAGTTGTACACTGCATCATATATTTAATCAACGCTTTAGATTTTTGAAAAAGCCAAGCCACCTTCATGTCACAGACACAGTACTTACAAAACTATTTTCTCTTTTCAAATTTAAACTTAAAACTAATTTAAGACTGCTTTTTCTCTTTGATTACAATTGCTCTGTCTGATTTTAATTTTTGTATTTTAGTTTTGTTTATAATCTGTGTTTTATGTATTGTTCGGTGTCCTTGAGTGTTTAGAAAGGAGCCTACAAATATATAAAATGTAGTAGTAGTATTATTATTATTATTATTATTATTATTATTATTACTTCAGATGTGTCTCCCTACTGCTAGAGTTCATAGGCTTTAATGCATAGCCAGTGGCAAGGAACCAGGGGAAAGAGTGGTATATGTGGTTTCTTTTGTCCCTGGGTAAGCGGAGTAAGGTGGAGTCAGGTTGGACGCTTGAACAGGCAAAGAACAAAGCTGCTATGTGCCTGTATTGCCACGGATCATCTGGATGGCATCATGGAAGTGGCCACTGAAGAGACGAGAAAAGTTATTTTAGGCCGACTTCACTAGAAGTTAGTGTAAAGTGGCTAATTCCATTTCTCTATCTCTCGCACCCCCTGAGTCATTACAATATTCTCTTTAGCTGAAGCACCCGCATATGTTATCTGGCCAGCGGCAGCAGGCAATATCTGTGAAACAGTTAAAAAAGCTTCCATATAGTGAAAGAATATAAGCAATTTTAAGTGTGAATGTTTTTACTTTTGAATAGCTGCCTACAGAATTCAAGTGATCTTTCATCATTGTTTGTAATCTTTGAGGTGCATCACTGATTTTTACTTTTCAGATTCAGGTTTAAAGGCAGTCAGCCCACTATAAACATTTGAAAGAACTGATGATTGTGTGTTTCTTTTAATTTCCCAACATAGCTACAAATCGGCAGCTTAATTGAATGAAATGAATAAACCTGAATAAAAATTCACTAAATATTTATTATTGGAGCAAAAAATATACTTCAATTTTGCAAAATTTTTTGAAGTTTATTTTAAAGAGCAGGGCAAATATGGGTCATAGCACACCCCATGTCCTTGACACCTGTTAGGCACTTACAAAACTTCGATGAACAGTTGATTGCCGAATTCTACAGCTGTGAGTTCCAGTCAAAAGCAGTATCAACAGGTCAATGATATCCTTTGCATACAGCAATCTTAATAAAGCATAAACCATGAAAAAAAAAATCAATTCCTAAGCAACAATACTGGCATAATTATAAAATAGTGATTTACAAAATGATGTTGGCTGTTCTTCCAACACATGAGAGTGCTTAACAAATAAATATGTAAGGAATATTTGCACATTAAAAATTAGAAGTTTCAGGAATTACTAACTCTGTATGGCATACATACAATCCCATGCCACGTTCAGTGTGAAATGCATGAACACAAGGTCTAAAGAATCTGTGTATGTCTATAGTAGCTTCAACAATTACTGAATCCCTTGAAAAATGATAAATAATAAATATAAACAGAACAGATAATTAGCAATATGGTATGCCCCAAAAATAAATCTACCACCTTTTATTATAATGTTATTATTTCAAAAACAAGTTTTTGTTGTTTTATTGTTTTGGTGTTTTTAAACATAAACCATTTTCTATACTAATACACATTGACAAAAGATTTTGGACCATTCTTCTAATGTTAAATTTTCTAGATCTGTAACTGCCCTCTTAAAGTGTACATCACAGGTAATCTCTGGGCACTGACTTACAAAATTTTGATTTTGATTTCAGTCATCCATTTCTTTGTTCATTTTAGTGTTTGGTACAGCTGTTTCATAATAAAAATTCGAACAAAAGCTGTGACATTTATTAATAATCAAAATGCTATACAAAGAAAACCATTTCAGATTGTTTTTAAAAACAAACACAGGAAGGCATGTAGAAAGAACATTTATTTTGATATTTTTATATTTTGAATTCAAGGATAATTCATTATTGGTGCACACAAATATTGAGTGGTTTTTTTTTTTTTCTTTTTATCTTCAAATACAGATATGAGTGCATATTTGCTGTATGGCAGCACTAGAGGGAGCTGTTGCCCAAAAAAACAAACCTTTCTGATTTGTTCATTCTTAACATCCATCGATACGAATGCTAAGTTCACTGAAATGAAACACTTATTAAAATACTGTGATGGCTGATGTAAATAATTTGGTATACACCCAAAATGGTCTGACATTGAAAACTAACAGACATTTAGAATTCCTGAAATCTTATCTTGTAGGCAGGGAGAGAATCATAGTTTATATTTAAGTGTGTGCATAAAGTTTTCTCTTTTTAATAAACTTGAAAAATTATGCATAGTGGGCAATCAGTTGGATATAAGAGACTTTCATAATTACTCTATTCATTGTAAAATGAAACCTTACTCTGTTACTGCTTTAAATACACGTACCTGTCCCAGTACTTGACTGCTCTTTCAGTAAGATAGTCAGAGTCAACAGTTAAATTTTGAAATGATAAGGCAGGTGATGGTACATATATATGCAGTTAAGTGGAAGAATGATTAAACATTTAAAATAGCATGAGCACTAGACACTGGAGGTTTGGAAAAACTTTGCCTGGTCAGATGAGTCCTGTTTCACACTGAAAAAGAGTTCCAGGTTACAGTGAAATTCTCATTAATCCTCGGATCCATAATTTGGAGTGTTGACAGCCTAGCGTGGAATCATTTGTTGCACCAACTGGATAATCTGATGAGTAGAGAACTGCTCCTAAATCTCATTGGATATCTGAACCTTGCTGGGGAGCTGGTGATTCTGGAGTTGGAGCTGGTGTAACTACAAACTCGCCTGCAAATGGCATTTCCCTACATAATTACTCATTATTCTAGGCCTGGAATACAAGTCTTTGATTTTTGTTTTATTTTCATGTTAAGTATAATCTCCAAACTTTTTGCTTAATTGTAAAATTAACAAAAGTACACAAAGCACTTGCTTGAAGTCGGACCTCCAACTTCCAATCTACTAATAAACCACAGAAGTAACTGCCTGGACACCATCTTTTAAATGAAACTTCTATCTGCCCATAGGTAGAGACATTGGATTTTTTGATAATACAGAGTTTGACATAGTAGTGGGAGATATTCGATCAGATAACATTTTATTAATCTCACGGGGAAATTCAAAATAAAATATGGAGATTCTTTAATAAGCTCCTGCTTGCCAAGCACAGTAGTACACTGGATGGAATTTTTCTGGTATCCATTTTGACAATATTGTTTGACTCTCATGCTAAAAATCTTTGAAAACATGCAAACATCTAAAAAACAAAACAAGCATGTGAAAAGAAACAGGAAATGTGTTAGTGTATTCTAGTCTTAAAGGTAATGTCTTTTGGGTATTGGTTTGTACAATGGATTCAGAAAATACTCTGGCACCTTCACCTTTTTCACATTTTGCTGTTGCAGCCTTGTGCTAAAATCATCAAATTTTTCCTACTGTGGAACACTGAGGCTACCTGAACCTGACACAGACAGACACAGGAAACACAAGTGCAAGTACGTTATTTTTCTTTTCTGTGGGAAATGTTCCCCACAAGTATGACACAGTTCAAGTACAATACAAAATTATTTTCCTCTTCTCCTCCGGTCAAGCTCGCCTCCCTCCTCCCAACTCTTGCTCCCAGAGTAGTGTCTGCTGGCTCCTTTTTATAAGGCGCCTGCAATTTCCAGCAGTACTTGCGGGTGTGGCAGAAGAGCTGCAGACTAGGCTCAGGAGTAGCTGCAGCACCTACTGGTGGCACCCATGGAACCAAACAGGGCTGTACGGGCAAAGGCCCCAGCTGTATGCCACACTACATAAAGCTACACTCAATACTCCAAAATTGTATTTTAGAAATTTTTGCAAATGTATTAAAAAAATAAAATATATATATATATATCTCAATCAAAACTGGTCTATCTAAACGGATTTATATATAGTTCATTTATATATATCTGAACCAGCATATGTCTATCTAAACCGGTATATATATCTAAATCAGTGTAATTTTTAACCTTTTTCATCTCATGACACATTTAAACTAATTAGTAAAATTCTGTGGCACACAAAAAAATATATTTTTTTGCTGATCTAAAAAAAAAAGGCATAATTTTGGATTGACTTACAAAAAATAATAATAGTAATTACTTCTTTGCTCCAAGGTGACTTTTAAAAAATCTTTTATATTATTTATGACAATTTAAAATAATTAGGTAGTGCTCAAAATTATAAGGTGCCATATTTAGCAATAAGATTAGGTGGTACAGGGGTAAGATTGCCGCTTTGCAGTTAAACGATCAAGGTTCGCGTCCAGAGACTTCGCTTCAGTTTTTTTCTTTTTTTTGCAAAGTGCTTTGAAAGTAAGAAAGGCGCTGTATAAATGTAAGGAATTATTACTATTACTATAAATCAAATTCAGCCGCTGTGTAGTGGGGGATAAATAGGAACACTAGATGTGTTCGACAATAAGACACGTTAATTGGAAGAATTCCACAGTACGGTGTGCACATAATACAAACAATGTGTATATTATCGAATTAAAGGTTCATATAAATTGATTATATGAAATAATATATAGTATACAAATTTTTAACAAGTTGAGACATCATGCATTTTTTCGCTTTATTAGTTTACATATAGTATATGTATATTATTATAATAATGATATAAAATCATATAAAATGGTATAAAATTTGCATCGTAGGCTTCTTTTGTGTCATATTTCTTTAAAGAAGTCTTTAATTAGTTTGCTTTAAAAAAAATTTTACAGTACACCTGTGGACCATTGAAAATCACTGATCTAAACAATACAATACAATTCATTTTTATATAGCCCAAAATCACACAAGAAGTGCTTCAATGGGCCCTGCCTTTTGACAGCCCCCCAGCCTTGACTCTCTAAGAAGACAAGGAAAAACTCCCAAAAAACACCCTTGTGAGGGGAAAAATGGAAGACACCTTAGGAAAGGCAGTTCAAAGAGAGACCCCTTTCCATTTGGGTTTGCAGTGGGTGTCAGAAAAAAGAGGGATAAATAAATACACAGAACAGGAAAAAAGTAATCCTCAATACAATACAATAGTGCAAAAGAAATATTAAAAGAGCAGAATTCAACAGTAGATGATATCACATAATACGATTTGGATTTGTTCAGAGTCCTGGAGACCTTGGCCATCAAGCTGCCTCCCCCTATTGGCCATTCCACAGCTGAGCCAGTGCTGGGGCAGCCAATCCAGTGAAAGAACCCCTCTACCCGATGATTCCTGCAATCCTCCATCAGAGATGACTTTATCTTAGGCAGGCAAAACAACTTGGCAGATGGGCAGTGGCACCATTTGAGTACCGAGAAGAGAAACAGAATAAGTAAGGGTTAGTAACAAATTATAACTATGGAAGAAGATGATCCACTGTGGCGACCCCTAATGGGAGCAGCTGAAAGAAGAAGAAGTAACAAATTATATTACTATGTTACTTATATTTTAGTGCTAATAACTAACAACAGAGATGCAGTCTGTACAGTTAATCAGCAGCTCTAGTCAGGGTATGCTAAATTGAAGTAGTGAGTCTTCAGCCAGGATTTGAAAGCTGAGACCGAAGGTGCATCTCTTATAGTAGCAGGAATACCATTCCACAGTTTAGGGGCCCTGTAACTAGAAGCTCGACCTCCCACTGTTATTTTATTAATCTTTGGAAACATAAGCAGAATGGCATCTTGAGCTCTTAATGTACGTTCTGGTTTGTCATGATAAGTTCAGATAAGTAGTCCGGACCGAAATCTGCCCTAAACATAACCGGGAACCAGTGTAAGGATTTAAGAACTGGAGTTATGTGTTCATATTTTCTAGTTCTTGTAATAAATACATCAGTTAATTTCTCAGAATCCTGCTTATTTAGAAAACGCCTTAATTTCCCAACATTTTTAAGATGGAAGAAACATGATTTAGACAACTTTGTAATGTGTGCTTTAAATGACATGCTAGTATCAAAGATAACTCTTAGATTGCGGGCTGATTCAGTAGAATTAATGGTGATTCCAACTGAATTAAATAATGACAAAATACTGTTGTGATCAGCATCATTCCTTCCAATAAAATTGTCCCTAGTGTGTGCTTGGTGTGTGGGTGAGTGTGTGCGCGCCCTGCCAGGGGTTTGTTTCCTACCTTGCGCCCTGTGTTGGCTGGGATTGGCTCCGGCAGACCCCTGTGCCCTGTAGTTAGGATATAGCGGGTTGGATAATGAATGGATGGAACTAATTAAAGACAACATTGGAGAAACTTCATTTGGTCTAAAAGAAAGGTATAACTGGGTGTCATCTACGTACGATTGAAAATTAACATTATGTTAGATCCCAGTGGAAGCATGTAAAGTGAAAACAGTATAGGTCCCAGTACTGAGCCCTGCAAGACAACATATCTCGGTTCAGTGTATAATGATGGAGTACTATCAGCACATTCTGTATACATTGGAATTGATATGATAAATAAGAAGTAAACCAGGCAAGGACACACAGGGTCCAATGAGTATATGTTTGAACAGGTGTTATAAGAATATCTCTGCCTCATAGAATTGAGTGTCCCTTCTCTTAGGTACACTAAGATGTGATTGTTGCAGAACTCCTTGTTTGCACGCCTTTGTGTGCCACTTGTCTTTTGTTTTAACCAGAGGTGGGTAGTAACGAGTTACATTTACTCCGTTACATTTACTTGAGTAACTTTTTTAAAAATTTGTACTTCTAAGAGTAGTTTTACTGTACCATACTTTTTACTTTTACTTGAGTATATTTGTGAAGAAGAAACACTACTCTTACTCTGCTACATTGGGCAACACTCGATTTGTTTCTTTTTTTCCATTAGATACACTATATTTTTGCCAGAGAGAAGCTGCTTGCCAGTGGATCTACTGCATGACTGTTTCACCAATCAGATGTAGCAATAATAATCACAAGGCTCCATTTCACCAATCAGACGTAGCAACAATAATCACAAAACTCCATTTCACCAATCAGGCGTAGAAACAATAATCACATGGCTCCGTTTCACAAATCAGATGTAGCCATACAGTCACATGACCACACACAAACTGTGGCGGCATAACTCCTCACAGACGGAGGATGGATGGAAATTAACCTGCACTTTACCTTTGAAAAGAATCATGGCTGGTGTGAGTGAGTTTCTAAACTCTTGTGGGATTTCACCCAACGGGACGACACGTGTAAGAGCGTCCCGAAGCAACAGCAGGCACCCAGCGCTGTAGCAGTATGCCATAAAAGCAAATCCAAAAAGATTTGCAGTAATGCTGTAAGCACCTGCCGTTTATTGGTGATACAAGGAACAAGGAACATTATAAATGCACAGGGCACAGTATTACTTGTCCACTAACCTGGGCATGACCCTGCCTGACTGCTGTGTCTGTGTATAGGAGAGTGGCAGATCCCGCTACAATAAATAACCGTGCTGTTCTTGTTTCAAGTTGAATAAAGATGGTGTCGCTAAAGTATTGAGACTCAGCTTCGTGTTTTGGGGCGCAAGACGGGGACTCACCCATCACAGCACACACACGTGGTCACACTGCTGTAGTAAACAGTATACGCTCGTACGGATGTTGATTATATGAGTGAGGCACACTGACTGACGATTGCCCACAATCCCGCAGCGAGAGAGAGAACAGCCATCAGCTCAGTTGTGATCATGTGACACTTGGCAGACAAAGCGTATATGGACTACTCATATTGCAAGATGTAAGATTTCTTACATTCAGCATCTTGATAATCTCTCCAGAATCCGAGTAAGCAGCTTTTTCGTTGAAAGTGATTGCTTCTGATTTCAGACATTGACACTGTAAAAAGTCTTTCTACATCTGATACAGTGAGTTCTTTCCCCATATTTGTAAATACAGATTTTAATACTTTAGGATGATGCTGTATGGCCTCTAAAATTTCCAGTGCTCCCAGTCCTTTTTAAAACTAGGTTTTATAATCTCTGTCAATTCACCAATTAGATCAACTGAACACAATTACATGTCCAACTAACAGAGCCAAGACTGTACCTTTCAAAATGGCTTCCTGTCCACTAGAAAACAGATCAATGAGCAACATCGAAAACCACATCTCTCTTGTTGTGGTGGTCAACATGTTTTGAAGCAGCCTGAGACACTCTGAATGCTTGCAGCTAACTCAACAGAATTAGACAAGTCTTCATCTGTTGTGACATCATTTATCTAGTAGTAAAACAAATTATTCCATCTTAAAACACACAATCATAATGGTAGCTGCACACTTTTCAAAATTATAATCTACACTTCCAAAAATCTACTTACCCACTTAAAACACTCAACTAGCAAACAATGATCTTTTTCCTTCTTCAAAGCATTTTGTAAGTACAACTTGGGTATCATGATAACAAATGGCATTCCTATAATGTTAATGGTGGCTATAATTCACTGTCAAATGTTAAAACAAATGGGTTGGGGGGGATGGGGGGTTTGGGTGTATGTTGAGGTTATGGTTTTCATTTGAAGTTTTACAAATCTGAACTGGTATGTTGACCTACGAATATTCATAACTGGTAGTAAGGAAACACTTTTCCATAGCATTAACACACAATTATAACAAATAGGATATATGCTGTAACACAATTCAGGAGTGTGCACAGGTTTAAAGTACCCCATACAAATCTTAAGTTCAAGCATTTTGTACTGCAGTTGTAAAATGGGAAGCTGAAAAGGCCATTATATAACATGATCTTTGCTCCTAGTACAGAGATTTCAAAATCAAAAAGATGCTGAGGTTTGGGAAGCCTGTCAGGCAGTTTTAGAAAAGACACCTTCCAACGCTGCATCTCATTTCTAAAATCCTGGACAGTTTAAATGTACCACTTCTTTTTGCAGCCTGCAGTTAATCTGGGGATTCTAAAGGTACTTTCAAAATTTCTGTTGAGCACTCCAAGAGCATCTATTTTGCAAATAATACCAAATGAAAAAGTCAAAAAAACAGCTTTTTTTTTTTTTTTTAAATACTGTGTTTCATTGAACTCAAAACAATTTTAATTAATCTGCTACACTGCTGTTTACAACCAAGCAAGAGTGAGCAAAGTGTACAGTAAGTACGTGGACCTTCAGGTTTTATAGGGGTGGGGAGGAGGAACACCACCACACACAATTTATTTCTCACAAACCAATAAAAGAAACAATTTAAATTCATCATTTGGTGACAGTTGGTTTAAGGTAAGCAACATAACTTAGGTCAATCTTTGCATGAAGGCTGTTGGGGTACACCTATAAATGACGTTAAATAGAAAACTTCATAGAACACTTACTGCTTTCAGCTGTGCATGTTTGTCTTGGTCAAAAACATAATCAATGTTAACCCTAACATTAGATGGTCCCTTGATTAAAGCTTCATACAAGACTGGTGAAAGGAATCAACTACTGTCATTGCCAAAATGTGACCTGCATGGAAGTACGTACTTGCCTTTAAAGGTGAAAGTGGGGATGGGGAAAAGAAAAGTACACATTAAAATTGATAATGACCAATACTACAAAATTGACCCTAATCTGAAAAATGATGGCACAAACCATGCAGGAGGTGGAAAGTTATTTTACCTTCAGTGTTGCAACTTAAAATTTATGCTTCATCGGGCCCATCAAAAATACCACTTTCTTCTTTCAAATACAAAAGAACAAAATGGGAAAATTCTCTTTTAGGCCCACCTAGATCCACTGCTTCTTCAGAACCGCCTATGCCATTTGTAAATTTAATATCAATTCTTTTGTAATGGAAGAAGTTAGCTCTGGCCATTGCCCACTTGGTTCCATCCCAAACAGTTTTATGCATTATATTGAAGCGAACAACTTCCTCCCGGCTCAGGCTTTTAAAAAGTGAATGCAAAATGGCTTCCATAGATGTATGTTCATCAGCTCTGCAGACAGGACAGAAGAAACATCAAGCAAGATCACATATTACCATCTGCAGGATTAAAATTTTCAGAACAGACCAGAAAATGTTAGAATCTTTACTCAAAGCGTAATAATATACAAGATTGTCAAATGTAGCAATTAAACCCTTAGTCTTCCTAAGGTAAACAGAGGTTGTGTACTCGCTGGTAACAAGAGCTGCTTTATAAAATGTGCAAAGTAGCTGCCCTTTTAAAATCAAAGTTTTAAACCAAAAGCCTCTTTTCCACATGCAGGCTTTGTAAGGAATTCAATAGCTTATTTTATTAGTCATGATATAGAGAGGTTTAGAGATATATATTGTATACACACATGTATACATACATACATACATACACACGTATACTAGTATACAACAGTCCCAAAATAATGAGTCATGTCAAGACTAAGGGTAGAGGATTAAAACAAACTTAATTTAATTTGTAAATGTCTTTAAGCTGCCTCCTTTATATATAAAAAAGAAAAGTGGCCAATAAACTGACCTAGTTGTAATCTACACAGACTGAAAGCTAAAGACAAGAGGTGTGTTAAATACACCCCACCACACTTAGCAAAATGACTTTCTAAAATCCAGCTTTTAAAATTGCCATGTCAGTTAAGTTTAAGCGAGGCGGTTCAACAAGAAACTTACCAAAATGCGTTTGATTCTAGAAGAGATCTGTTTATGGCTTCTTGCAGATTTCTGTAAAACCTAGAATGTTGAATATTAGCACTAACACCCCATATGTGGTTGATCAAATGTCCTATAACTCCGGTAAGTGCATTTGCCAAAAACCGACTGACTACCACCTCTTAAAAGTAATACAAATTAAAACTGCCCGTTGATAAACTGTACCAGTAGCAAGAATCTGTAGAATCCAGAGTTTCTGTTTGAAGTTCAGTGCCAATAACACAGATGACAACTGGCCATGCTTTCACAACTACAGTAATCCCTCGCTATATCGCGCTTCAACTTTCGCGGATTCACTCTATCGCGGATTTTAAATGTAAGCATATCTAAATATATATCACGGATTTTTCGCAGGTTCGCGGATTTCTGCAGACAATGGGTCTTTTAATTTATGGTACATGCTTCCTCAGTTTGTTTGCCCAGTTGATTTCATACAAGGGACGCTATTGGCGGATGGCTTAGAAGCTACCCAATCAGAGCATGTATTACATATTAACTAAAACTCCTCAATTATATAAGATATGCATCCTGCGCGGTGCTTGATTGTTTGCTTGTCTCTGCCTCTATCTCACCCTCTCTGACATTCTCTGCACCTGACGGAGGGGATGTGAGCAGAGGGGCTGTTTGCACAGAGGATACAGACGCTCCTCTACAAAATGCCGCTTTATCACGGTGCTTCGGCATACTTAAAAGCACACATATTGATTTTTTGATTGTTTGCTTTAATCTCGAGCTCTCTCTCTCTCTCTCTGACGTTCTCTGCGCCTGACGAAGGGTGTGTGAGCAGAGGGGCTGTTTGCACAGAGGCTGTTTGCTTAGAAGATACTGACGCTCCTCTAAAAAATGCTGCTTTATTGCAGTGCTTTGGCATACTTAAAAGCACACGTGTTGATTTTTTGATTGTTTGCTTTTCTTTGCGAGCGCTCTCTCTCTCTCTGAAATTCTTTGCTCCTGATATGCATTCCTTTGAAGAGAAAATATATTTGCATTCTTTTAATTGTGAGAAAGAACTGTCACCTCTGTCTTGTCATGGAGCACAGTTTAAACTTTTGACTAAAGGGTGTTATTTCATGTCTAGAGGACTCTAATAATATTAACAGTGTGGGAGAGTTTATAAGGGCTTAAAATATATAAAAATAACCATACAAACATATGGTTTCTACTTCGCGGATTTTCATCTATCGCGGGGGGTTCTGGAACGCAACCCCCGCGATCGAGGAGGGATTGCTGTATTCACTTCCACCTGCTTTAAAATGCACATGAACAGATTTTCCAAATTTAAATAGGATACTAAATAATTACAACATTTCCAATAACAGATCATTGCAATCTAGTTTGTAGACGTATACTCACTTCATTAAAGTTTGGTCTAATTTGTTAAGATTCATGTTATATCTGCAGATTAACATTTTTATTTACCTGTTCCTTAATTGCTTCCTGTTCTCCAGCATCTTCAGATGTCTGTGAATATATACTTCTCAAAAAAATTAAAGGAACACTTTTTAATCAGAGTATAACATCAAGTCAGTGAAACTTTTGGGATATTGATCTAGTCAGTTAAGTAGCAAGAGGGTTGTTAATCAGTTTCAGCTGCTTTGGTGTTAATGAAATTAACAACAGGTGCACTAGAGGGGCAAC
Organism: Polypterus bichir lapradei; assembly: GCA_026402145.1. Classification (NCBI taxonomy): domain Eukaryota; kingdom Metazoa; phylum Chordata; class Cladistia; order Polypteriformes; family Polypteridae; genus Polypterus; species Polypterus bichir. Next base: position 17,329,150 of record JANRMT010062833.1, on the reverse strand, counting down.
AATGAGACGACCCCCAAAACAGGAATGGTTTAACAGGTGGAGGCCACTGACATTTTTCCCTCCTCATCTTTTCTGACTGTTTTTTCTCTAGTTTTCCATTTAGCTATGGTCAGGACCATACAAAGGTTGCACAGGAGGTCCAACTTCTCCAGGATGGCACATCAATACCTGCCATTGCCAGAAGGTTTGCAGTCTCTCCCAGCATAGTCCCAAGGGCATGGAGGAGATTCCAGGAGACAGACAGTTACTCTAGGAGAGCTGGACAGAGCCGTAGAAGGTCCTTAGCCCATCAGCAGGACCGGTATCTGCTTGTTTGGCCAAGGAGAAACAGGATAAGCACTGCCAGAGCCCTGCAAAATGACCTCCAGCAGGCCACTGGTGTGAATGTCTCTGACCAAACAATCAGAAACAGACTTCATGAGGGTGGCCTGAGGGCCCGACATCCTCTAGTGGACCCTGTGCTCACTGCCCGGCACATAGAATACCAGAATGGGCAGGTCCACCACTGGTGCCCTGTGTTTTTCACAGATGAGAGCAGGTTCACCCTCAGCACATGTGACAGATGTGAAAGGGTCTGGAGAAGCCATGGTGAATGTTATGCTGCCTGTAACATCGTTCAGCTTGACTGGTTTTGTGGTTGGTCAGTGATGGTCTGGGGAGGCATATCCATAGAGGTAAGCACAGACCTCTACAGGGTAGACAACGGCACCTTGACTGACATTAGGTATTGGGATGAAATCTTTGGACTCATTGTCAGACCCTGTGCTGGTGCAGTGGGTCCTGGGTTCCTCCTGGTGCACGACAATACCCAGCCTCATGTGGCAAGACTATGCAGGCAGTTCCTGGAGGATGAAGGAATTGATACCATTGACTGGCCCCCACGCTCCGCTGACCTAAATCCAATAGAACAGCTCTGGGACATTATGTTTTCGGTCCATTCAATGCCTCCAGGTTGCACCACAGACTGTCCAAGAGCTCAGTGATACCCTGGTCCATATCTGGGAGGAGATCCCCCAGGACACCATCTGTCATCTCATTAGGAGCATGCCCCGACGTTGTCAGGCTTGCATACAAGCATGTGGGTGTCATACAAACTACTGAGTACGATTCTGAGTTACTGCAATGAAATTTCAGCAAAATGGACTAGCCTGTCGCATCATTTTTTCACTTTGATTTTCGGGGTATCTTTGAATTCACCCTTCTATAGGTTGATAATTTTCTTTTTTTTTTTTTCTTTTTTTAAATTTTATTGAAATCACACAACATTCCATACAAATAGATCAATTTTACAAGAATAGGATTGAAAACAAATCAACCCCCCCCCTGAGAAAGCGAGCATAGGCAGCAGAATAAAACTTAAACCTAGTAAAAATAAGTAAATAGATAAATTAATAAATGAATATAGATAAATGGAGAAGAAATAGAAAAAAGAAAAGAAAATGGGGAGAGAATCTGCTTCCTCAGTGCTTTAAAAGTTTATTCTAAAGTGTTATTGATTAGATCCTGGCAGGTTTTGAAAAATTTCTGCACAGATCTTCGAAGTGACAATTTTATTTTTTCCAATTTCAAATAATATATAACATCAGTTACCCACTGACTTAAAAGAGGTGAGTTAGGATTCTTCCAGTTGAAAAAGATAAGTCTGCGAGCCAATAGTGTAGTAAAGGCAATGACAATTTGTTTGTCGTCCTCCACTTTAAGCACATCTGGAAGCACACCAAGGCTGTCTGAGAGGCATTTAAAAATGTTGGTCCAAAATGATTTTAATTTGGTGCAGGCCCAAAACATGTGACCCAGTGAGGCTGGAACTTGATTGCAGTGTTCGCAGGTTGGATCTTGCCCTGGAAACATTTTGAACAATTTTAAGCGAGACAGATGTGCTCGATATATAATTTTGAGTTGAATAATTGTATGCTTTATGCATATGGAGCTCAGGTGAATTCTCTGCATTGCTACTTTTTCTGATATATTGAGTGAGAGATCCTTTTCCCATTGTCCTCTTGGATCTTTGAAAGGGAGGGACTGTAAAATGGTTTTATAAATTGCAAAGATGCTGAGTCCTTTGAACTGATTAATATATTTCCCAGCATAGAGGGAGGTGGGAGGTGAGGAAAATTGAGCAGGTTCTGTTTACCAAAGTTTCTAATTTGAAGATAGTGAAAGAAATGTGTTGCTAGAAAGTTAAATTTAGAATGTAATTGTTCGTAGGATGCAAATACGTTGTCTATGTACAGATCTCTAAACAATTTAATCCCAAATGTTTTCCAGACATTAAAAACTGCATACGTTTGAGATGGTGGAAAAGGTGGTTCTCATGTAGAGGTGCCACCGATAAAAGATTCTTTATCTTAAAATGTTTCCTACATTGGTTCCATATTCTGAGTGAGTGAAGCACTATTGGGTT
>JANRMT010062833.1:17307130-17321746 GCA_026402145.1 Polypterus bichir lapradei | reverse complement strand
ACAAACTTACAAAATCAGTGAGGGGTCAAATAATTATTTCCTCCACTGTAAGTATTAATACAAAGTATTTATCTGCTTTTTTTCATAAAGCTTTAATTTGTTTCTAAGAATTAATGCAATATTCATACATTAATACAATATTCTAAGTTGTATCTATTTAAGATGGCTGTCTGAAGTGCTGCCAGCAGCTGTTAAGGGCATTTTAAAAGCAGTATTTTTTCCATTAGTGTGTTATAGAAGGACTTCTTAATTCTTATAGTAAGTATATTTACAACACTTCTTGTATGCCTTTTTTGATACTGTGGCAAATTGAATAACATTAGAGAAGGTATAGCCATGCCAGGGTATATAACATAGATATTTCAGCTGAATAAGTATGCATAAGTTAAAAGTGACTGATGCAGCTTCCGAGGATGACCGAGCCAGTACTTTGAGCCAATGACACTATCACCTCAAGCCCATAATGCTTAATAAATATGACATGGTTATAAAATATAGAATGTGAAAGGTTATTTTTAACTGTTTTTATTACAATAAACCATTGATCTGTGGAGTGCATTTTTGTAAATGCCTTTATGTCAAGTTTTAAATAAAGCTAAATGTATGATTGCTCAAGGTAACATCCAACAGTCAGTCACCTTGCATAATCATTTGAATATAAATTGCTTACCCTGGTCATTGTATTGTGTGGTAGATTGATTGGGTGTTTAATTCCATCACAATTGCTAGCCTGCCTGCCTTGATTGATAAGCAGACACGGTGACTGAGAGAAAGTGTAGGTCAGAAACGTCATATCCATTGTTGCCTGCAATGATATCTTTTTCTACCTCTAGAAAGAACACTGTGGTTTCAGAGCTTTTACGTTTTAACAGTTAAATGATGCTTTTAACACCCATATTTTGTTAATGTACATGAATGTTTTTTGTTTCCACAGACATCTGAAAATGTTGGAAGCTGATGAAACAGAAGAGGCCTTGTTTGAAAAACACATAACTGTGTAGCAGACACCAAGCAGAAGTATGAAAATATTTGGCTGTATAATGGAACCTTTGTGACTGTGTCTAAAAGTTATGACTGTTTTTGTAAAGAAGGAAAAAAAAAAACTTGATAACCTCAAAAGGAACCTTCTTCTCTGATACTATCTAGGCATTTCACTTTATTAAAAAAGATAATAAACCAATGACAGTGTCATAATACAGTATTTTCTTCCACTGAAATATTTTGTTTAAAATACCATCACTGGTAATATTGCTTTTTTCATGATACATTTATTTTGGAAAAATTGAACTATAGTTTTACTTGTAATTTCATTTGCAAATAAATGTTGCCAGTTTCCAATACATATAAATACTGAAAATATCTAACAGATTTCCTGTTATCTACTTTTTATTTATTATGTTTAATAAAATATATACTGAAATGTTTGTGCTTGATTTTAGATATTGTTTGACCTGGCATCCAGTATAGACCACGTGTCTTTGGTTATCTGAGTTTTATGTTTACTTCAGTTGAAATTTCAAACAGTATTGCACTTTAAATAGCTTGTGCCATAATGTCAGTTATTAAATTGCAATGTTTGTAGTGCAAGTGTACTCAACGGCCTCAAATCTTTAAGGCTCGGGTGCTTATATTTTTCTACTTGCACATCTGTATATTGAAGATTTGTACAGCAAATCAATAAACTTACTTGTGCTAAATGAATACAGAGTTTAAACTTGAAAAGAGGAGGTAGAGAGATGACCTTTTCTGTGGCAGCTTAATTGTGTGACCTGGTCTGATCACACCTCTCGTTCATACTGTCTCACACTGACAGTGTGCAAAGGCAATGACACACGAAGGTGGACCAGTACTTTTTGTTGCTTCCTCACTGTTTCAGAATCCGAGGTTTGAATCCCAAGCTGTTCACCGTTTGTGTGGACTTCACGTCTTCTCTTCTCCACAAGTTTTTTTTTCTTCAGCCACTGCAGTTGTGCTTTTGGATATCAAAGGCAAATTTATATTGGGTAAACTGGCAGCTTTAATTTGGCTGTAAGGGCTCGTTTATACTTCACACTCAGAACGCGTACGTGCACGCATCATGGCTGCCACACGTTCTCGGCGTTCATTTGACGCGTCCTCTGAGCAGGTCCTCAGAAATTAGCGCGACGTGTGCTCAAGTTGTAGTACCAGCAAAAAGTCGGGGGCGCAGTGTGATAAAAGTTGGAATGTGACGTCAGAGTCTCTGCTTCCTATCTACATTTGACAGAAAGCCACTTTGAGGATCCTATGGGATCGATGTGCACGCTTCGATGCTTGATTAATGGTTCGATGTGGTGAAGCAAAATACCGACATACAAATGCATTTGTGGTGCTTTTATATTCAAGTGTCGCATATTCCCAATTGTAATGACACGATACGTTTTAAAAGTCTCATATACCATCTTTTGTGCCGTCTTTTTTTTTCCTGGGGCTTCCTCCTGACCTGACAGCAGCAATCACCACACAGAGCACATTAAATGTATGATATTCCAACTCTCTGCACATTTAGAATCCTTAGATTTATACTTGATATCACTTTCATGATGAAATGCATTAAAGTATGTATGTTACATTTTACCGATAAATCATTAATTTTGTTTAAATAATGAATACTGTTAATAATTACACACATGGGGGTGACACGGTGGTGGAGCAGTAGCGCTGCTGTCTCGCAGGGAGTCACGTCGCTAATATTCCCTGTCTGGAGTTTACATGTTTTCCTGCTGGCTTTCCACAGTGTGCTCAAGTTTCCTTCCAAAGATAAACAGATTTGGTGACACTAAAATGACGCCAGTGTATGTGAGTGCTTGTATTCGCCTTGCGATGAGCAGAGGCCCCGTCCAGGGATTGTTTCTGCCTCGTGCCCAATGCTAGCTGGAATGGGCACATCCCTGGATTGATGGATTTAATCATCAAACATCCTTTTCAGAGATATTGTGGTAAGGTGTAGATCGGAATTTAATGGGCGTTCCAGGCAATTCACAACGCAGCGAAGCCAAACCAAACCTGTTCTCACCTTGGTAATATCTCGTGCTGCCACCTGGTGGATTCTTCCAGATTTGCGTAAAGTATGTGCGCAAGTATAAACAATAAAACACTTGCGTAGCAGGAGCTTCCACTGGAGCATGCGTCACGTTACATGAATTATAAACCGGGCCTAAAAATCTGACACAAGTATAGCTGGCATTTTAAATGTGAATCATTACTCTCAATTATTCCTATAAAAGCATGTCATATGTTACTGTCTTCTTTAAAATATTCACTGCTCAGTTTCTTATATGAGCAAGGAGCTAAAACTCATCAAGACTTGCATAAAGAAGGCATTTTGCACATTATAAAAACACTGCCTTCATTACCCAGAAGTGAGAGGTTTAATTCATTGTAATTGCCTCATTTTCTCAGACAACCCTCTGACTACTATTATTACCCATATAGATAAAGGAGTAGTCTCCAGGAGCTTCAAAGTAGCTCATCCTTGGACCCCTTAAAACCATTGGTGAATTGAGATTTAAAAATGTCCTTCACATCAAATAATATTTTCATGTAGTTATGTTAAATATGGAGCAAAATGGTGCAACATGCCCACCTCTCTAAACTAAGGCTTTTGTAAGATGTGCCGTGAAATATCTCTTGCCTCAGACTTCACTATACAGCCATTTGTCAATTCATTATTCCTGAAAAAATAATACAGCGCCATCTTCACAGGATCTTAACCCACCTACTGTAACAATGCAAAAAATGATAATTTGTTAAAAATCTAATTCATTTTATGAGGAGCAACACAAAAGATCTTTAGAATCTGTGAGAAATGTGTCAGAGTTGTCTTCATATACTGTAATTGTGCATGCTGAACCATTACTAACCTTTTGGCCATCTCACCACTATGGCCAATAGCTGGAAGTTAAAGGGGCACAGCCATTTTTTTTTTTTATTTTCTAAAAGCAAATGGTACTTATGTGGGCACCGTGAAAAAAAATTGTGACGTGAAACAATGCAAAAATGCTGTTTTTGAGTGAATCACCAGAAAATTGCAGAAGGGAGATATCATTAGTCTAGTATTAAGCTGGTCAAGGACTCAAAATCCCAAAAAATAGAAAAACACGTTCCCTTCCTTTCTTTGTTTTCTAGAAAAGTAGGGGAGGAGGTAGCCGATCTGATCTGAATGAAACACAACACTGAATGCATTACTGACATGTAATTTACTTACTGTAATGCAGTTCTTAAAAATCAATTATATATTAAGAAAAGACTATTCTGATGTGCTGGCCTGCCCCACACCTCACAGTGGTTAAAGAAATAAAAATCTTATTTACTGTATGGGATTCTGTCCAACTATTCAAAAGTATGTGGTTGCCCTTTCCTGTATAAAGCTTTTCTTTTTAACTTACACTGTTAAACATTGTACTCCTACAGTATATCTTAGACATTTTCTTTTTTTCTTGATGCTCTCTAGTATGTCATTAATGAGTTAGAGAGTGGAAGAATGAACATAACCTTATGCAATGTAATACTCTAATGCTTTCTTGCCTGAAAACTCAAGGGAACTTCAGTACAAATTAGTCTTCTATAAATTGTGGACATGAGTGTGACCTCAGGTGGTCTGGTGCCCCATTCTAGGCTGGCTCCTCCCTAGTGCTCCATGTGATCCTAGATTTGAATTGGGTGACTTCTTAGAAATTAATGGATGCACACAATATGCAAAATATTCCATGGTAATTCAGTAACCAGGGTCTGGTTAGTTGTGGCTGAAACGCTGAAATCTTCCTCTAATACTTTAAAATATCCTGTAAAATAAATTAGCTTTGTAGAATGCTATCAGTATGAGTTTGGTATGTGTGAATCCTGCTGAATTTGCTCCTCCAGTTTGGTGAAATCATGGAAATGTTTGCAAATTCCATTGAAGTCAATGGGAAGGAGCAACTAAACTAATTTTGAGCAAATTATAATGGTGCTGTGATCTTTTAAGTGCCCCTGAGGGCTAGGGGAAAGACTGATTCTTGTTGCCAAATATGCGATCTGAGCTGTGAGGCAGCACTGATAACCACTGTGCGACTGTGTCTTAAACAACAAAAGATGGAATGAATGCCATAAATAAGATACAACAAACGTCCACAAACTAGCAATAAGTAAATTAAATATAGATCATTCTTCTGAGAGAGTTGGGGCACACATCAGCCACGCTCCGAAGCTGTGAGACTGGTTCATGCCATTGTTTGAAGCAGCCGCTTCTGGCACAGTGAAAATGTCTTTTTTGTTTCCCATGTATCTGTACAGATGCTTCATACTTTGTTCTTCCTTCAAGAATAAATGCCTTGTGAGTAATAATAAATCGTCTGTTTTAATTTTTTAACAGCATGTGCTTTCTGATGAGGGGAGGCAGAGGGAAGGTCTCCTTTAATACTTGTTTTAAGATCATTGTTGAGTACATGGCTGACAGACATACATAATTAGCCATGAGGTGCTGTGTTGCTAGCGCACAGTGATCATTGTTATATAGCCATTTGCAGTACTAGTAATACTGCAAGTTTTCTGTTTACTTTTTTTCAGCTAATGTGGAATAGAAATCTGGCAGTGTTTCTCAACCTTTGTGGCTTCAGGACACACTTTTAGTTTTTTAAGTTCACTAACAACCCACATATGGCAATCAAAGAGTCCGGGGGGTTGAATCAACCGGGAGTGGAAGTGGCAGTTAGAGGTAGGGAAAAATATTTTGTAGCACTGAGATATGAGGGGGTGATTTCAAAGCATCTCGATGGCCAAAGCAGCATTTTTTTTCCAGCGATAGCCAAGTCGGCTATGATCTTACATTAGGCATGCTTGAACATTGTGTGCATTGCTGCTATAGCTCTGTGATGTCACGTTACTCTTTCAAAGCATCATGGGGCATCTGGAAAAAAAAAATTGAGACTGGTCTTCCCTAGACTTTCTCGTATACTCTGATATGGGGATGGATGTTTCAGGAGTAAACTTAAGAAAAGGCAATAATTTTATTTTTATATTATGCACATTAAAGAACCATCAGCAACAAATCAAATCAAATTAATAATATATTGAACAATTATAATAAAAGTAAAGTTGAATAAACCGGACTCTGCAGCTGCATGAATAAAAAAAAAATGGAGTATGTGTTCAAGTAAAGTACCATTTCTGGTTGATGGATTTGGCCCAAACGTTAATACAGATCTACAATTTTGGTGTATCAACCACATGCCAAATTTCTTCCATCTATCTTGTTTTATTGTGTTTACACACACACACACAGACATAATTCCAAATAACGGCATTTTGAGAATAGTGAGATCTAAAACATCAAGATTAATCAAAATCTCTAGGTTGAATTTTTTCATGATGACTATACTTTCTCTATACTTACATACGAGAAAGTAAGGGAGGTCTAAAACGTCAAGATTCAGCAAAATCTCGAGGTTGAATTTTTTCATGATTACTATACTTTCTCTATAAAAAAAGTAAGTAAAAATGTTCACCTATGCTGGCCGTGCAACAAAGGTCCAGGAAAATATTCAGCAGAAAAGGTCACCAGAAAACATGTCATATTCGATATAAAAAATGCATTGGCTAATTTCACCAATCAACACTAGTCCCCAGGCTAGAATAGCTACTTTCATCATAAAATATAAAAAAACAACAACGTTGTAATTCCCCGCCATGCTAAACAAGTTTTAAAAATTGTTTGAATCAATTAATTTATGTGCGCCCCACGATTTTATTTAGTCACTTATAACCACAAAAATTGTGTTTAAAGAAAAATTTAATTTTGTTTTTCAGTGAATTTATAGATTAAGTAAATAAAATCGTTTTACTTAAAAATGTTTTCTATATTTTAGTTTTTATTTAACAGTATGGCTACACAGTATCGCAAACCAAAAAGCTTTTTCTACTTTTTCTTCTTCTTCTTTCCCCCTCTCTGCTTTGTTTGCAAATGATCGCATGGCTTTCATCTAATAGGTTGTATGCAAAATTAGTAGAATTATTCATAAATATATTAAAAAAAACGAGTGTACTATATACGATATTTTCTTTGTATTTTTCCAGAGGTACTTTAATGTGTAATGTGGGGACACCACAGTATTTTGTGAAAGGTAATGTTAATTTCTTTGTAATTACAATTTTACTTCTCATCTTAGCAAGCACCGGTATTTACTGGCATATTTAGAATGGCCTCAAGCAAGAGTTGTTCCTAAAAATTGATATGGCAAGAGGTGCACATGTGTTGCCACACAGAACTGCTTTGTGACAGGTGGGCCTGCTACTGGGCAATGCAGAGAAGTAGGTGAACTATGGAAAATAGAATAATTCACAGCGAGACCTTACATCTGTGCTTGTTGGTGCCTTGTACTAACCCCTTGTTTCTCTGCTGTTCTTTTTCCGGTTTTCTGTGGTGGCAATCTACGCAGCCACCACGAGATCAAAGCACTGTGCCATCCCTACATTGATGGATAGAAGGCTAGAGGTCCACATTACCATCATCATTAAATTCTTCCATGTGAAGCCTGAAAACCATGAGAACTGATTGAGAATGATTGAGATTGAGGGCCTGGGACCCCTGCAGATTTTGGTTTTTTTTTTCTCTAGCCATGTGGAGTTTTTTTTTTTTTTTTGTTTTGTTTCTTCAGTCCTCCCTTGCCACTGTACCTTACTTTTATTCTATGTTATAATTAGTATTGCCTAATTTTATTCTTATATTTTGTCATTTTTCTCATTTTTTATCCTAAACTTTGAGCTACATCGTTTTTATGAAAATGTGCTATATAAACTACGGTGGGCTGGCGCCCTGCCCGGGGTTTGTTCCTGCCTCGCGCCCTGTGCTGGCTGGGATTGGCTCCAGCAGACCCCGGTGACCCTGTGTTAGGATATAGTGGGTTGGATAATGACTGACTGACTGACTGTGCTATATAAATAAATATTGTTGAGGGCACTCACCACAACCGTCTGGTAGAACATCTGCAGCATCTTATTGCAAATGTTGAAGGATGCCAACCTTCTAAGGAAGTATAGTCGGCTCTGACCTTTCTTACACAGTGCATCAGTATTGGCAGGCCAGTCCAATTTATCATTCAGCTGCACTCCCAAGTATTTATAGGTTTGCACCCTCTGCACACAGTCTCCTCTGATGATCACGGGGTCCATAAGGGGCCTGGGCCTCCTAAAATCCACCACCAGTTCCTTGGTCTTGCTGGTGTTCAGGTGTAAGTGGTTTGAGTCACACCATTTAACAAAGTCTTTGATTAGCTTCCTATACTCCTCCTCCTGCCCACTCCTAATGCAGCCCTAAATAACAGTGTCATCAGCGAACTTTTGTACGTGGCAGGACTCGTATTGGAAGTCTGATGTATATAGACTGAACAGGACCGGAGAAAGTACAGTCCCTTGCGGTGCTCCTGTGTTGCTGACCACAATGTCAGACCTGAAGTTCCCGAGACGCACATACTGAGGTCTGTCTGTAAGAAAGTCCACGATCCATGCCACCAGGTGTGAATCTACTCGCACCTGGTGGCATGGATCGTGGACTATCTTACATTTTAGGTAATGAAACTTCACACAACGCACATTTTACGATTCAAAGACAGCACTCTGAGGCAGTGTGAGAACAATGCAAAAAACCGTTGAGCCACGCTTTCGTTGGACAGCGAGAGGTTGCAAACAAAACAACATTTTACCACATACCTTTCCATTTTTTTCAATTGTCTCTCTGCTTCTTTAAAATGGGATGTCATACCATGCCATCTTTCTGAGTAGCGCTACCCTTCTGTCAGCTTCTGTTCCACAAATTTCACGGTGTACACATACAATTTCTTATGTGGATTTTTCAAATTTTGCAAAAGATGGCAGTCAAAGATGCTCGACATCAACATTCTACCTGGTGTAACACCTTGTGCTCGAATCACTCCTGGTCTTTTATATCTTATCAATAAAACAATTTGTGGCACTAATGGAGCAAATACTGGATTTTAATTTTCATGCTGATGCCTTTTGACTGGGAAGGCTTAATCCACAAGTGCAATACTATGCAAAAGACTTTTCAGATAGTTTGTAGAAATACTTGTCTTGGACCATTCATCTGTGTCTTTCAGATTAGTGTATCAATAGATGAGAGAATATTTTAGAGCTCCAAACATTCTTTTTGCAGAAAGAGAAGCAATACAATAATCGTAATAGAGCAGTTTCCAGTTAAAATGTGAGATCTTTGTTGGCAGAAATGGCTCAGGGCTTGATTAAGCAAATATAACAAACAGGTAGAAATGATCAATGATGATCCAAAGCAATTAATTGAAACAGAAACAGCTCTATAGAGGAACTAAGATTAGGCATTGAGGAACCATTCTTAAAAGACCAGGGGCCTCATGTATAAACGGTGCGTACACACAGAAATGTTGCGTAAGAACTTTTCCACATTCAAATCGCGATGTATAAAACCTACACTTGGCGTAAAGCCACACACTTTTCCACGGTACCTCATACCCTTGTCGTACGCAAGTTCTCCGCTCGGTTTTCCAGACTGGCGGCACCCAGCGTCAAAGCAGTGCTACTGTTCCTGTGTGGTTACTCCTTATTTTCCTGATGCGGCTTTATAAATACACTGAAACTAACCGCATATTGTTTATTAGTGTAATGCATCTGATTGTAATTAACTTGTAACAATATTATGGTCCAGGGAATAGCCATAGTATTCCAAATACCATAACTGCTTTAGCGTTGTTACTCTCACTGCACCTTCTTCTTCTTCTTCTTTCAGCTGCTCCTGTTAGGAGTTGCCACAGCGGATCATCTTTTTCCATATTACTCTCACTGCACCACTCGGAGTATTTATATCACTGTATCTGATTGGGGAATCACAGCAGCAGCTGATCGGAAAGAGAATTATTGGTATACAGCTTCAAGCACACGCTACCTCAGCCACGGCAAAATGTTTCAAAGCCTTTCCTGTACGGACCTCGCGGTTCAGAAACAGTTTCATCCGAAGAACTTTCAATGCACTTAATCAATTCCTCCTTGTAGAACTGCTTGTACTTATAAGTACAATCAGCCCACTGTAAACTTGCACTACAGTTATAATATTGCACAACCTGAGCCACTTTATAAAGCGCGTATTTACATATGATGATGATATCATTTTTAAGATGAAATGCAGCAAAATATGTTTATTATATTATACAGATAAAACTTTAACTTCATTTAAATAATCTATATTCTTCACAGGGACTATCGTGAAGGATAGAATAATTAAACATGTACTACGAAGATTTTTCAATGTTCCATAAACGTTTTGAAGAATGGGCGCTCTAAGCTTACAGATGGCTTAATGTCTATTACAGAGCTGATTGTGTGGCGATCGGTTACTTGGAGAAAGAAAACCAAGGACTGCAGGGGTGGCTACGCCAATATATATTGAATATAAAACAGAAAGAGAAAATAACAACACACCTAAAAACGCAGCGACAAATTTCGGCAAAAATTAAATGCTTGTGTCATGAGCACAAGGCGGCTATGCAGTGTCCGCAATGGACGTGGCCATCCACCGTGCATAAGATACCATATTGACATTGTTGGGTGAAGGGGCCACCGATTCTTCCTCTGCCCAGGGCCGCCACAAGCCTAGAGCCACCCCTGAATACTGCTGCAATAAATTATTTCATCGAAGGTCGCACACAATCACTGCGCCGTGAAACCCATGTTTAATAATGTGCTTTAACTCCTATCATCAAGAAAATGATATCACGTATACATCTCAGTATTTTAGTTATTCAGAGAGCTGTAATATCACGAATGTAATGGATTCTGTGTCCAGTTGGAGGAAGAGAGCCGGTTTAAGAAGCAAGTAGTGATTCACACAAATAGAAGATCACATACAAAACAAAGCATTTAACGTGCTACTTTAATTGCGATGTGATTTGAGAAACTGGTTAATTAAACGATTTTAAGATGAAGTTTATGATGTTCTATTTTAATGACAAAATAAACTACATGATTAAAGTGGAAATTTCGAGATTGAAGTTGACATTTCGTGCTGTGTGCCTTTTCTTTCTCTGTACCCTAATAAGCGTTCATATGACACTCAGACAGTCGGCTACAACTCACCTTTTCACGGCGACTTTGATATCTGACAACTTCTTTTTTATTTCCGGCACTGTGCGACTTTGTGAACGTGAGCTTTCAAGTTTCTCCAACACACTATGTCACTCGATCAGCTTCCATTTGTTGATTATACCATGGTTTAATTGAACAAATAGTATGTTTTTCCTTGCCTCCACTTGGTATTTGCTGAAATTCTTATATTTTCCCCCGTGCTTCTCCCATTGTCTTTTCACAGAAGGCTGAGCTTAAGGGCGATTTATATTGATTTGCATATTCAAAGAGGCATAATTCTGGGAGGAGTTGGGGCGTTGCATAAAGCGCGTGCACAAGCGTTACTTTTCATGCTGATCGGGATTTATGTAGCGGAAGAACGTGGAAGTTGAAGTACGCACAGATTCCTGCATCTGGATTTTTCTGTGCGGAAGCACATTTCGGCTTTTGTGCTTACGCCATGTTATAGTGCGAATTCTATGCACGGTGTTATACATGAGGCCCCAGAGGTTGTGGTAGACATGATGTTTTAACAAATCTTACGCCATGGCAAAAATGAGTATAGTGAAAAGACAAAATGTGGTCATCTTGCATCAACAAGCAAAATTCTCACAGCAGACAGGTGATTCCAGATGTTGTTGCATAAGCTCTTCGGCAGAAGTACAAAGAAACAGGCAAGGTTGAAGATGGGAAACACAGTGGTCAGCCAGGGAAACTGAGTGCAGCAAATGAGGAAAAAACCAAGCTTACTGCAAAATCATAAGATGTCCGGAACCGTTATCACCTCAGAATTGGCAGAAACCATTCTGAGTCTGATATCTCCACCTCCACAGTCCTGAGAAGTCTAATCAGAAGTTGTCTCATTGAAAAGTTTCAACCAAAACGCCATTCCTCCAAGATGGAAGTGTCTCAGCCTACACATGAAAATACACAGATTAGTGTGCTAGAAAAAAACAGCTGCACTTAGGAGTCACCATTTGAAATTTTTGGCTCTGACAGAAGGCAGTTTGTCCGATGAAGGGACAGAGAATGGTATGTGGATGAATGTCTGCAGGCAACACCGAAAGCATGACAGATGTTCCCTGCACGTTTGGTGATTTGATCAAAAGTGATGGTCCTGTCAGTGCAGAGAAGTACAGGCAGATTCTTATGCATCTTGCAGTATCACTAGGGAGGTGTCTGATCTGTCCCTAACATCCTTCTACAGCATGGTAATTACCCCAACACATGGCCAAAATTATAAAAAGCTATTGGCAGTGAAAAGAGGAACAGGGAATCCTGCAACAGTTGGTATACCAAACACAAAGGGACAATGCTTGTTAAAGCTACTGCATTAAATTAAAGGCCACAAATCTGATGAACAAAATCTCGTAAACAAAAAAACAAAAAAACAAAAAAAACATGAAATGGTAGCAAAATTCAGCTTTTCCAGAATGAATCTAAATAAGAAATAACTACAAAACTTCAAAAAAACATAAACTTTATATTACACCCCATGGCCCTGCCTTTTGCAGTCTGCTCCCATTAGAACTGCATGCCAACAGCAAGACCTTATCATTTTTGGAGAGCCCAGGAGCAATTCACGCTTGTGACATTCAAGCCTGTGCTATTTTTCTGTTCATTACCTTCACCATTAAATGCCTTGTGGTGCCCAAACCCTTTAGGCATCTTGCTCAGTGCAACCATTCTTAAAAGCTTTCCATTTGTCTGTAGCAGTTCCAGTTGGTATGCTTTCTTCTAATGAGGAAACTGATGCAACACTGTTTGTGTAACAGTTGGTTTTTAGTGATGGCTACAGGCCACAAATCAAATTAGATATGCGTATACATTTAAAGACTAAATGTTGTGTTATGTACACTGCGTGATAAATTCTATATTTTGTTAACTGTATGATTTTATTTATTTTTGTTAAACATTTATTATTTGTAGTAGGTAAAGGACTACCCATACATATTAGAAAAATGCCTTTAATATTTTGAATAAGAGTAAAAGGGGAAAAAGGGTGCTTTTAATGCTCAAGAGATTTAATTATGGAAGAACTAAGCAACCCAGGATCTAACCACACAATAATGGTCCACATTTCTAGAATAAATCTTCTTCTTCTACCGGCTGCTCACATTAGGGGTTGCCACAGTGGATCATCTTGTTCCATATCTTCCTGTCCTCTACATCTTACTCCATAAACCTTCTCTTAGGCCTTTCTCTTTTCCTCTTCCCTGGCAGCTCTATTCTTAGCATCCTTCTCCCAATATACCCAGCATCTCTCCTCTGCACATGTCCAAACTAATGTAATCTCGCCTCTCTGACTTTGTCTCCCAACCGTCCAACCTGAGCTGACCCTCTAATGTACACATTTCTAATCCTGTCCATCCACGTCACACCCAATGCAAATCATAGCATCTTTAACTTTGCCACCTCCAGCTCTGTCTCCTGCTTTCCGGTCAGTGCCACCGTCACCAACCCATATAACATAGCTGGTCTCACTATTGTCCTTCTAGACCTTCCCTTTCACCTAGCTTCTGTGGTGCAGCAGTAAGAACTGCTGACTTATAATCTACATTTCTAGAACAAATAACATGCATAAGCAAAGCAGCGGGTCCAGATGGTGTATCGCCACAACTGCTGAAGGCCTGTGTGTTGGAACTGGGGAGTCCTCTACAACGCATCTTCAACTTGAGTCTGGAACAAGGGTGAGTCCCGAGGCTTTGGAAAACATCTTGTATCACCACAGTCCCAAAGGTATCACGTCCTAGTGAGCTGAATGACTTCCGGCCTGTTGCTCTGACGTCACATGTGATGAAGACCATGGAGCAGCTGCTGCTTCACCACCTGAGGCCACAGGTCCACCACGCCCTTGACCCTCTGCAGTTTGCATACCAGGAGAAGGTGGGAGTGGAGGATGCCATCATCTATATGCTACACTGATCCCACTCCCACTTGGACAGAGGCAGTGGTGCTGTAAGAATTATGTTTTTGGACTTCTCTAGCACCTTCAACACCATCCAACCTCTGCTCCTTAGGGACAAGCTGACTGAGATGGGAGTAGACTCACACCTGGTGGCATGGATCATGGACTATCTTACAGACAGACCTCAATATGTGCGTCTCGGGAACTGCAGGTCTGACATTGTGGTCAGCAACACAGGAGCGCCGCAGAGGACTGTACTTTCTCTGGTCCTGTTCAGCCTATATACATCAGACTTCCAATACGACTCGGAGTCCTGCCATGTGCAAAAGTTCGCTGATGACACTGCTATTATGGGCTGCATCAGGAGTGGGCAGGAGGTGGAGTACAGGAAGCTAATCAAAGACTTTGTTAAATGGTGTGACTCAAACCACTTGCACCTGAACACCAGCAAGACCAAGGAACTGGTGGTGGATTTTAGGAGGCCCAGGCCCCTCATGGACCCCGTGATCATCAGAGGAGACTGTGTGCAGACGGTACAGACCTATAAATACCTGGGAGTCTATCTATCTATCTATCTATCTATCTATCTATCTATCTATCTATCT
>JANRMT010062833.1:17288784-17307120 GCA_026402145.1 Polypterus bichir lapradei | reverse complement strand
TCTATCTATCTATCTATCTATCTATCTATCTATCTATCTATCTATCTATCTATCTAAAAGCAATCCAGCTTTACCCTTATTCTTAGTAGAGTTTACATCTTCTCCTTGCATCTACTGTATACGGATTCTTCCCTAGGTATTTTAGTTTTCCTCCCATGAATCAATCTATCTATGTATCAAATACAGTAAATAATATATAGGAAGAACAAACTCAATACAGAAATAAAAACATAACACGAAAAGACAGGCTGGAACATGACAGTTTTTAATCTACAGGAATGTTTGATTGTAAGATTTAATTTCATTCTTTGCTAATATACACCCATCATAGGTGTAAGCATTCTGCTGGCCTTTCTCAGGCCAAAACAAATGGAACATTGGAAGAGACAATATTAGAAACCACAAGTGTAAGATCTTGTTCTTTCATGTCATCACCCCAAATTAGATCTGACTCTGCCTTCCAACGTGCCTTCAAAAAAGGGGATAACAAGATATTCTGATGAACCTGGAAGAAGAAAAGGCGCTCTAGCTTTCACAGTTCAAGAGAGTGTAGTAGGCACAGCTGGAATCTCCATAGCACAGCAAGACGATTAAGAGGGGATTTTCCCTTTTGGGGCTCCATTCCCTCTTGTTTCTGCATTTGTTTTCAAAGCATTCTCATCAACAGTAAGTCTTACTTTGTTTGACTGAATGTTACAGAGAGCACAACTCACTAGTTTTTGCACCTGTTTCATTTAATGTAGGGTCACAAAGATTAGAATCTATCTCATCAGAATCAGACACAAGACAGGAGCCAACCATTGACGGATCACCAGCCCCACTGTAGAACATCATAATAATAATATAACAATAACAATAATAATAATAATAATAATAATAATATAACAATAACAATAATAATAATGATAATAATAATAATAATAATAATAATAATAATAATAATCATTTTATAAATTTTGATTCCTGTGACGTTTGTGCTTTGTTTGGATTACTGGAATTTTAAAGGTACTGTTCTTTTTTTAGCACAGCCTATTTTTACTCATTGGAGTATCGCTATTTAAAAGCCTTAAACCCATGTTCCTGGGCCTGTGCAGGCTAGAAGCCTTTCATTTGAGTTTGGGTCTAGGCTGCTAAGAGTGAAGCCTATGCAGTGAGTGCAGCCAAGCTAAAAGGACAGGTCAGGCTTTTTGTGGTTGTTTTTGAGGCCTACATTCCCTTTTTCATTTCCGTAACAAAGATAATGGTTCTTAATCTGGTATGATATGGGATACACAGATCACTTCCACTAGAAGTAAATTTTTAAACAACTGAGAAACCTTAGAAAACAGTCAACAGCCTTGTGCATTTCCTGAAATCTAATTGACCATGCATAATGTAGAAACTCAACATAACTTCTATAGCAATATTTATGACATCACCTCTGAGTTACTCCGGTAGCCAAAAACATAAATTACAGTATATACTGATGTATAAGTCGGGTCTTGAAACCCGAAAAATCGATCATAAAATCTGACCCCGACTAATACGCCCATTCAAAAATACAACACTTATTTTTTTTTTATTTTGCATCTTCTTGCCTCCTTCAATCTCACATCAGTTTCTCAGACGCATCAAATTTTGTTGCAGCAGCACAGTTACCAATTTCTTTCACTACTTCAATGGCGTTTATTTTAAAACCAGCTTCATATTTTCTTCTGATCGAACATTCCTTCATAGATAAGGGATACTCTTACGATAAAGGTGTATGAGGGTGTGAGATACAAAAAACACAAATCAGTGCAAACGTTCCTTCAGAATAGTTAGGGTATTACTGTGTGGTCACATAGGCACAACAGAGAGAGAGAAAGAGAGGTTAGGAGCACACGCTGATATAGTGCATTGCCGCACCCACATAGAAAAAAAAGGCAGTGTGCTCCGTGGTTACTCTCTCTCTTAACATTAACCTTAACACTCTGAACGTGAAGTACAAGGTGAGTCATATCTCATTGAGCCTGTCAAAACTCTATTTACGAGAGAACTTGTATCTTACTATACAGCTGCTATACAGGGTGGTCCAGATCTAATTATGCAGATCCAGATCGTCTGGATGACTTTAATTTATGCGGGGACAATTCCAGTTCAGCACGAAGACGATTGTTCATGTCGTCAGTTCGCACACTTTTCGATGTTCCGGGATTTTTCAGGTGATTTTCTATGTAATAAACTTAATATGTTATAGCGTAATGAAAATTGCATAATTAGATCTGGACCAACCTATAGAGACAGCCAGCTTGCTGTCTCAGCTACCTGCTATAGCGCTGCCATCTAGTGGATAGCCATAGATTTTTTTTGGTGGCATCATCTTGCAGAAAATAGCTCTGTAAATAGACAGTCCGTAGTTATATTGTCATGGAAAAGGTGTAAAGCTACTGATGTTTTGAAAGATTTGTTGCAAATTAATATTTTGATGATAATGATCAAATTAGTGGTAATCAGTTGAATGATGTTGAACCTGTAGCCTCTGGCACCGATGCAGATAGCTGCCCTGGAGGCATTTCTTCATCACAAGACATCTGACTCATCATGACTGTCAGGACAGCACTGCGTGGGCAATTTGCCACCCACTGAGCGCAAACTGTCACCGAGTACCAAATATGTTGTATGCACAATAGTGGATAGCACAAAGAAGCACGTTATATTTACGGCACGTGTTCTTCAAAGACCATACATGGCTGAGGTGCCATGCTTCTAGGGCTTTCATTCAAATGGAGACTTTTAGTTGTATTGCTGGTCAAAATAAAATCTTTACATTTTTAACAGAGTTGCTATTGAAAATGAAAGTGTTGCTTTCTGATACATTTGTTTATATTTTTATGGGTTTTGAGTGAGCAGACCTATACTGCAGCATTCTAGTAATAAATGGTCCAGCAGTCAATGTGTTAAATTAGGAGTTAGTGTAAGTGTGTACCAGTTTATCCTCTATGCTATAGATGTTAGTTCCATTGCAGAAGCTCACCCTCTTAAACTACTAAATCCCGGGTCCTTATGATTAAGAATAAAGATCTTATTACAAAGCCTATAAAAACAAAAAATTGATTGTAAAATGTGGAGAATGTACAGAACTGCTATCAGATATATGGGGGTATGAAGCCATCATGTCATAATAGTAGCTCCACCAAGACAGTGTGGTAAAAACTTGTCAGGTAAGACTGTCATGAGGCTACAATTTATAAACCAATATCTGACAATACTTTATATTCACCATGTCTCTTACTGCAGCTTTTATTTTTTCCCTCTAACATGGCAAGATGCATATAGATATTTGCTGCAGAGAGCTCCAGGCTGTCGATATATCTATTTTGCATAGTAAATGCATGTTGGATATTATCCAGCTTAGAACACTTGGTGCCACATTAGCTATTAACAGCTGTACAATATTGCCCTTTAACCTTATATTGCCCCTCCCTCTGTTTAAACATCTGCATTGCTGCTTTAAACTAGTTGATGATTAATTAGGCTCTTCATACAAATCATCTTTTATTTTAGTATTTCTGCTGTATTATCCCCCTTTCTGAGCCCCTGACACAGTGTCCTATAGTCCTGGATGATTCTAATGGAGTGCATGTTTTCCCAGTTAAATAAAAAAAATTAATTAAACGAACTGTATACCTTATTACCCTTCTTAGAGCCCTAAATTACATTTTGGACTTTTGCTTGAATTTATTCACCATGATCTCTGCTGCTGCCTAGCATCAGGTAACTGCATGCCAATACCTCTGCTATTCTGCACAACTTTATTTAGATTTTATGAAGGAAAAAGATCTTGGTTTGTTTTCATTGGGCAGTTTATAATTTGGTCATATAGTATTATATGTATATTTTGTGACAAGATGGGTCACTCTAGAGTGATCATTCAGTTAATTAATGGACAGATATTGCTTTGCTCCCTTTATGTTAAGTGGATGATGCTCTTGTCCAGGTGTCCTTTTAGGAGATAGTGTGCACAACCCAAAGTAGTCTTGGAGGAGACTTCAGATCAAAGTGGTAAAAATAGGTGGGTTATGGTCAGGTGTAGGTGCAAGGCAAGAGGCTCGTATGGGGGCATCAAAACCAGAGTTTATGCTTTCAGCTGCTTTCAGGACTTTGAGGTGGAGCGGGACAGTGGTTCTGATAACTCTTAGGTGATAGGTAGGGCAGAGGAACCCCAGCACATCAACTCAAAACTATTTACCAGGAAAAGTGAAGAAGTGATAGTGGGGGACTCAATCATTAAGAGGAGTGTTACAAAAACAGTTTGTCATGCAGTGTGTTGCCTTCAAGGTGCACAGGTAGGCTCTTAGCCGGAGTGCAGTTGAATTCAGAGGCTATTGTTCATGTTAGAACAAATGACATATATAAGGGCAGAGTGTCCATTCAGCGAGCCAAATTTAAAAAATGTAGCTTCATATAACACTAGCAAAATACCCGCGCTCCGCAGCGGCGAAGTACTGCCTTAAAATTTTTATTAAGAAGAAAATTTAAACTTTTTAAACTGAGGGAAAATATGCCAATAATTATTTGTTAAGGATCTCTTTGTATACCATGTTGTCAGTTCGGCCCTCCGGTTGTAACATGACCAAGCTGTGCGCTGAGCTTACTCTTGAGCATGTAACTTACAGTTGGCCATGTGAACAGTAATCTTGTCTCAAATCTCACAGCTTGGATTGCTGCTGTCATAATCGGTTTGAGTTTCATGGTTTGTTTCAATTACGCCAGTATTTGCAGGATTTGTTGTGGTGAAGTGATATTCGGCATCTGTCAAGCGTTGTAAGCACACAACCGGTTTCATCGATAAAATCACATCCAGCTTTTGAGAGTTTAAACATTCATAAACATCAAAGTGTCCACTACTGAAGTCGTCACCTGTGAATCTAAGATGTTTAAGAGGCATTGGCGGTTGTCGAAAGGTGTAAAATATTTGGCCATTTCGGTACACTTGAAAGCGACAACCGAACAATTCAGCGGCAGCCATCAACTCACATGCAGAACCATAGGTGAAGGGCTTAAGCATTTCACTCTTATAGTGCTCCTGTGTAGTATAATTATCTCCTGTACCGTCATCAGTCCACACCTTGAACCTGTCCCAGTCATTCAATACATAAGACACAATGTTCTTCCGGATATCAAGAGTGAGCCTGATATGGCCGTGCAATATGTAACACAGAGAATGGAAAAGGTAGGTGCCATCTCCGGGCATGGAAACCACTCAGTAAGTGATAGTTCTTTGATCGATAGTGATCACCTCGATAGACATGGTAATGGGGGTTGGAATGATAAAGGAAATGGGTACCTGAGCAATGTAAAGTAAGTCTAAAACAATAACTATAATTGTAATAAACAAACAATAAAACAGCGGAGAAGCCGTGGATTAAACAAAAAGGCTGTAGTTATCAGTAGGGAGACGTGAATCCCGTGGCGAAGCAAGGAAGGGAATGTAGAGACCGGAGCAACGGACGGTCTTATATAGGCAGGCAGCCAACAACGTGGGAGGCGTTGGGATGGGGGACCCAACACCACCTCACATGGTGACCGAGCTGCAGGCTATGGACGTATATATGTACGTAAGTAGGATTCAGTTAGCGTTGGGAACCCATGTACCAAATTTCTTGAAGATGGGCCCATAAGTAACAAAGACTGTTGAAAAGTTCAATATGGCGGCCGACAGTGGCATCATACCACCGAAATAAGTACGTACATTGGTTTCGGTTAGTGCAGGAAAGCCGCCTATAAAATTTCGAGAAGATCAGGCCATAAATAAGAAAGTTCAACATGGCGGACGTTGTTGACCGTTATGACCATTACGCCTAGAATTTCGAAATGAAACCTGCTTAACTTTTGTAAGTAAGCTGTAAGGAATGAGCCTGCCAAATTTCAGCCTTCTACCTGCATGGGAAGTTTGAGAATTAGTGACGTTGGAAAGTTCAATATGGCGGCCGACAGTGGTGTCATACCAACGAAATAAGTACATACATCGGTTTAAGTTAAAAGTTTAATATGGCGGCCGACAGTGGCATCATACCACCGAAATAAGTACCAAATTTCAGCCTTCTACCTACACGGGAAGTTGGAGAATTAGAGACGTTGGAAAGTTCAATATGGCGGCTGACAGTGGCGTCATACCACCGAAATAAGTATGTACATTGGTTTCGGTTAGCGCAGGGAAGCCGCCTACCAAATTTCGTGAAGATGGGGCCATGAATAAGAAAGTTCAATATGGCGGACGTTGTTGACCGTTATGACTGTTACGCGTAGAATTTCAAAATGAAACCTTAACTTTTGTAAGTAAGCTGTAAGGAATGGGCCTGCCAAATTTCAGCCTTCTACCTACACGGGAAGTTGGAGAATTTGTGACGTTTGGAAAATTCAATATGGCGGCTGACAGTGGCGTCATACCACCGAAATAAGTACGTACATCGGTTTTGGTTAGTGCAGGGAAGCCACCTACCAAATTTTGTGAAGACGGGTTCAGCCTTCTACCTACATGGGAAGTTGGAAAATTGGTGACGTTGGAAAGTTCAATATTGCGGCCGACAGTGGCGTCATACCATCGAAATAAGTAAGTACATCGGTTTCGGTTAGCGCAGGGAAGCCGCCTACCAAATTTCGTGAAGATGGGGCCATAAATAAGAAAGTTCAACATGGCGGACGTTGTCGACCGTTATCGACCGTTATGACCATTACGTGTAGAATTTTGAAATGAAACCTGCTTAACTTTTGTAAGTAAGCTGTAAGGAATAAGCCTGCCAAATTTCAGCCTTCTACCTACACGGGAAGTTGGAGAATTAGTGATGAGTTGGTGAGTGAGTGAGTGAGTGAGTGAGTGAGTGAGTGAGTGAGTGAGTCAGTCAGTCAGTCAGTCAGTCAGTGAGGGCTTTGCCTTTTGTTAGTATAGATTAATATAATAGGATAAACAAAAACTTAGCTTAATAATAGAGATAGGCATTAGTATAACATAAAAACATATACTGTACATTATTTAGGAAAGATAGGTGTAATAAAGAATAAAGGAGTTCCACAAAGAAAAAAGAGTTGGGGAATTGCTCCATATAATGTCCAGCGAACGTTATGAAAAAGCAATGAAGAGACGATCAAAAACCAGAGCATTTGACAAAATACAGTTGAAAGATGGCATTATTTATACAGAAAATGGTGGTCAGATGTGATGTGGCAGGAAGTGACGTCACAGACTGTTGGACGGAAGTTACGTCATCGAGTAGAGACGGGAAGTGATGTCATCAGAGGGCGACAGAGGTGATATCATCATCAGGTGCCATAAGTGACATCATCGTTAGAAACCAGAAGTGGCGTCATTGTTGGGAGGGCAGAAGTGACGTCATCATCAGAAAACAGAAGTGGAAGTAATGTTGGACAGCCATTTTGTGAATATGGAAGTGGTGCAGGTGAGTAAACGGGATTGTTATTTCTCTTCTTTGTTTCTGATGAGAGAGAGAGAGAGGCGTTAGTACCATAAATCAACCCTTCACCTCGTGATATTTCACTCACCTCATGGCTTGTTGACTGACTCTTAAGTGCATGTGTGTGACACAGGCAAAACAGAAAAGGTGGAGAAATCCTCATTTATGTACAACAAAATTTAAATGCAAGGTTTTTTCAGTTAGATGGTGACCCACAACTTAATGATGTTAAAAGTGGCAAATATTGCCAAATATTTTCCTAGAAATTCATCCTGCGGCCAGATTAGGCAAATATTTCTTTCTCCCATTGCCCCATGATGGTTTGCAAGGCCAGCATGATATGCATACTATAAGATTGTTGCCAAGCTGCTTCTGGCATTTGTGATGTCACCACCCAATCAGTATTCAGTACTCCAGCCTTCCACCCTTCTTGCATTTAAAAAACAAAAACAAACCTGACCATAATCTAAATATTATGAGTACTGCCACTGGACGTATAACACTGATCTCACTGGCTGCGCATTGCTGCATAGCTAATTTGTATTTATGATTACTCACGTGCTCAGCTTTGATTTCACAGACCACCCTGTGAAATAAGAATAACAAAAGATTTATTATGGTTTACAAGGTGTTTCTGTCCTCTTTATGGGAGAAAAATGCACAAAGCATCTGCATTAATATCAGAAGCATAAAAGACATTCTGGCGACACATGGTGCTAGAACTTCAAAAAATGGAATGAGCCTTCGCTTCTCAGCAAGGGTAATGTGTTGTTCAACTCTGTAAGCACAATCATATATATATATATATATATATATATATATTTACTCATTGCTAGTTTGCCACCATTTTTTGGCTTTTTTTGTTGTTTGAGGCACGGTGGTGCAGTGTTTTAATACTGCTGCGTCACAGCTCAGATCACATGTTTGGCCACAGTAATCAGTCCAACATAGTTGGCAGATGCTTCCCTAGTCTTCAGGGATTCTTAAAACACCATTGCATAATTATAAGCCTCTCACAAATAGTTCAGTCCCTCCTTCCTCATTGACTTCAGTATATTTTGTGGAGCTTGGCAAAGTTCATAAAACTTTTTGTGATTTTGACAAACTCACAATGAAGCAAACTCAGCAGGGTTCAATCATCGCTGTGTCAGAGATGACTGGGGGTGGCGACCCGGCCGGAACGCCTAGGAAGACCGGAAGAGGGCTTACGTCCACCTCAGACCACGTGGAGGCAACCACCCTGGTTCCTTTTTGGACCACGGGTACGGATCCTTGAAGCTCTACCCTGTAGGGGCCTGTGGTCACTGCCAGGGGCGCCCCTGTGCCTTGGGAGCCCTGGACCTTGGCACTTCCGCCAAACCTAGAAGTGCCGGTGGGGAAGAGAAGCGGGAACACCCGGAGTGCTTCCGGGTACACAGCCGGCACTTCCACCACACTGGGGAGTGTCGATGGAAGATTGCCGGGAAGCACCTGGAGCACATCCGGGTGCATATAAAAGGGGCCGCCTCCCTTCATGTGATGGCTGGTGTCGGGAGGAAGAAGGAGACAAGGTCTTAGGAGGAGGCAAAGAGGCAGCCTGAAGAAGGAAGGCATTGTTGTGGCCAGGGCTTTTGGGGGTTGTTGTGGCACCTTTGTAAATAATGGCACTTGTAAACAAACGTGTGTTGGGTGACATTAACGTGTCCACCTGTCTGTGTCCGGGCTGGCTTCCACATCTGATAATCAATAAGCTGATTATTTTTGCAGGCAGAAGGACAAAATAATGAAGAATTAGTTAAATTGTTACAGAGGGACTTAGACAGTATACAAGCTTGGGGAGATCTGTGTCACATGAAATTGAATATAAGTAAATGTAAATGCTTACATGTAGGAAGTAAAAATGTGAGATTTGAGCGCACAATGGAAGGTCTAAAACTTGAGTGGATGCCTATGAGTCATAGTGCTGTGACACTTGAGGGTCCCAAAGTACTTAAGTCCCAAACATTTCCAGCAAATACCACTAGAAGGGGTCCTGCCTAGTAACACAGATGACCTCACAGAATCCTTATAAAATAAAAGATTTATTTTATTAAAAGCTTTGTTACAACATGAAGCTCTGAAGAGCACAAAACATATCAATGCCTGCAAAAGACAATTCTAAGTTTCAATACAGAATCCAAAGAATGGTAAGAAACGATAGCAAAAAAGATCAGGACTTCAGGAAAACAAATCACACAAAATCACAGCAGAATACAAGAACACTCAGCACTCCCTGGTGCATTTAACATGAACTGCCAGCAACTGTGGGAAACCTTTGCCTTTATTGGGGGAACATACACAAAACACAAGGCTCTTAACAAAGGCACTGATCACAATACATAGAAAAACACACATAAAAAACATAAATAAAATAATACAAACTAAAGAATGGAAAATGAATAAAGTAGACATAAAACAAAAATTTGAACCCCAGCCAGGGGAGGAACACTGGATGAATCATAACACATAGTGGACTCATCATTACCTACATCAAGACAGCGTACAGAAGCAATCAAAAAGGCTAACAGGATGTCAGTTTTACTGTAAATCATGAGGTGTGGAGTACAAGTCAAGTCACATTTTGCTGAAGTTAAATAACGCACTAGCGAGGCATCACCTGTAGTACTGTGTTCAGTTTTGATCTCCACATTACAAAAATGACATAGCCGCACTACAGAGAGTAGAGAGAAGAATGACTAGACTGAGTCTGGGACTAGGTGGTATGAGCTATGAGGAGAGACTGAACGAATATTTGGAGGTGACAGATTGTTTAAAATTCTGAAACAAAATAGTACAGTGAATCTCGGCAGTTACTTTAAAATAAGTTCTGCAACAAGAACACTGGGGCACGGTTGGAAACTTGTTAAAGGCAGATTTCATGCAAATGTTAAGAAATTTTTCTTTCTGCAAAGACCCAGATACACATGGAATAAGTGAGCAAGTAGACTGGTGGAAAGTAGCACTTTGGGGATGTTTAAATCTCAAACTGATGTTATTTTGGACAATACAGATGAATAGGATATTGGGTTGAATAGCCTGTTCTCGTCACAATTTTATAACAGTCTAATTTTATTTAGTTTTAAACTACTTATGTTATTGCCCATTTAATTTAATCAGTGTGGTGTAGTGGTTAAGAATTTGGCCTTTCATTCCTGAGGTTGTTTGTTCAAATCCCGCTACTGACACTGTGTGAACCTGAGCAAGTTACTTGACCTACCTGTGCTCCAATTGGAAAACCAAAAGAAATGTAACCAATTGTATCATAAATGTTATAAGCTGCCTTAGATAAAGGCATCAGCAAAATAAGTAAATGGGTCTTTATGTGTACTCACTATGTAAATTAGTAATCTCTATATATAATCTTCATTTGGATCTTGATCTTTGTTTGTCCACAAATGAATTAGAAGAAGAAGCACTAGATGGCAGTAGAGAGACAGCTAAAACATAGGCATTGCATTAAGAATCTCCTTCAGGATTATACTACTGAAGACTGTAGTATGCCAGTCACACCTCAAAACACAGACATTCAAACTAAACAAATTGTTGTGCTTTAAATTAACTAAAGAGACCTTCATTTAGATCTTGATCTTTGTTTGTCCGCGAATCCCACGCATGTGTAGACCATCTTCCAGTTTAGTACGTTGTTGTTACTCACGGATGTCAACAATGTGCCGGAATAACGAAAGGGCTGGTGGACAGTGTTACGCTGGTTAGCTCCTGAGGCCTGGTTAGAGAATGAGATTGCCGAAGATAAAAGGTACGTGCCTACGTAACATATGAATGAAAGAAAGACAGTGGGTAAAATGAATGACAACGTAACAGCACGTTCCAGAAATTATTATTGTTACGTTGTAGCCGGCAAGTGCTGCGCGTCTCACAGTTGTACCGTGGCTTGCTCAAATGTCAGTGAAGTGATCCCTATTTATGCTTTAAAGAGCCTGGATACCTATGTGTCCCCCTTTTATAACCATTGCTCCGTGTACATTGCCTTACTCTTTGGATTGCCACAAAGCAACCTGCGAGATTAGAGAAAGGTTGAGAAGAGATCGTGAGAGGAAACGACAGCGTTGTGAAAACGAGACGGACTGTGAACGGACAGAAGCAGTAATGCTCCTACACCACCACATAATTACGATTCGGACAGTGATTCCGAGTAGGCCGTTCCTATCGAATCAATATCCAAGGGTTTTCTTTTGTAATTTTGTTTCCCTTATAAAAAATCATAATGCTGTGTGATGAAGGGCCCAGTTCACGACTGGCAACCGCGTTTAAATAGGGAGCCCTTCACAGACAACTTTAACACGCGCAATGTAGTTGGGCACACATGGCTAGTTTGTAAAATTTTTACTAGTATCTAGCTATAAACTTGATACAGTGCTCTGAGCCTGCACGTAGGGAAGAGCACTCAACAAAAATAAACTGAATTGAAAAAGAAAATTAAATTACACAGATGATTTAATATTGTTTTTACACTCACATGATGAAGCAGGTGAGAGAACCCCATACGGCTGATGCTCATACCATTAAACGCCTACCCAGGTGTGACCTGCTTTTGAGGATGGTGGCAGATTGATAGCAGTTTGTGGCACAGAATCACACAGACAAGCACAGGTAGGCCACAAACATCTGATGGAGCAAACGGGCAAAGCAGAAGGTGTTGGAAAAGTTACCCTTGGGATAACTGATTTATGGAAGACAGGCATTCATTGCGATGTCGATTTTTGATTGGATGTTTCTATTTCTGTGGAACAGAATTAACAAAGTACTAAACTGTTTATGCACTGGTAAAGGAAGATGAGCTGGGAGTAGACCATCAAGCGGTAGGCTAGTTTTACCCTACTGCTAATGTGTGGTCCCATGTCCATGTGGTGATATAATTAAGCACTGTGCTTCTGTCCATAGCAGACAGTAACCCACACATACTGGAGCTGATAACATCGCATCATCTGGAAAGCCTCTGGGTCAGGATGATGCATTCTTCTAAAAAACAGAATATGAATACATATGTGTAGCACATAGTAAATGGATTTTGCATTTCTGTACTCACCGTGTGATTTAATATTGAAGGTCAGTCAGTCAGTCATTTTCCAATCTGCTACATCCTAACACAGGGTCACAGGGGTCTGCTAGAGCCAGTCCCAGCCAGCACAGGGCGCAAGGCAGGAACAAATCCCGGGCAGGGCACCAGCCCACCGCAGGGCACACACACATACACACACCCACACACCAAGCACAAACACTAGGGACAATTTAGGACTGCCAATGCACCTAACCTGCATGTCTTTGGACTGAATATTGAAGGTAAATAATGTAAATAATTAATCTGCATAATGAGTTTTTAAGTGTAATCTTTAAACAATATTGTTTCCATTAGTCATGCACTCAGTTAAAGTATAACTTTGACCAAATTGCTTTATGGAACATTCTAGAATACCTTCATTATAGAAAACTGACCCAGATCATACTTACTGTATGGGGATATTGTTGCAAGGTTCGAAAGTAATATGAGTTTCTTTATTTGTACCATAGTATGCATCTTGTAATCTTATAAGATGTAACGTATTAAAAGAAAAGAAGGTTCAAGTGGTAATGGAATGTCATGAAAAGAGAGGTAAACAATATGGGGAGAAGAATGATGGATATGGAGATGTTGGGACAGAGGAGAAGAGGATGACCAAAGAGAAAGTGGATACACTGTTTGAAGGAGAATGTAAAGGAGAAAGGGGTATCAAGCAAGAACATATAGAACAGGCAAGAGTGGAGACGTTTGGTCTAATATAGTGACAAACATGAGAGTGGGGAAAGCTTAAGAAGAAGAAGAAGAAAAAGAAAAGAATGTTTTGTGAAGCTGCTTACTTTCTACCTTCCAAAGGAATCATTAAGTAAAGTGATGCATAAAAAAGACTGACTGTGCTGAGGAAGACACCCACCCCACTTAGTCACTCATCCTTCCCTGAGAATGTCATTACTGTCTGTTGATCCGACGATGACACGGTCCATCCATTTGATGGAAGGAAGAGCCTGCGCAAAGGAGTTGTTGATATCGGTGGTAATGAGAGTGTGCAATCCTCAGTCACACCACTTACTTCCAGTCAGGAATCCACATGAAAGGCCAGGTGCAAGATGATGAAATATGACATTAGGTTGTACCATGTAAGAGATGGCAGGCAGCTCAACCCAGCCAGGATGCCCCTGCGATTGAAGGATGGAGGAAGACAGATTTTGAAAGGCACTGCCTCCCACAAAACGCTAGATGTTAGCTCCCCTGGAGTGTAATGGTGCCCCAGATTACCACAGTGCACCCAGAGACTTGGAGTTTGGTTTCTCAGCCTTGTTGGGTACAGTGGGTGCCTCCAGGAGGAGCTGTGAGAGGACCGGAGGAGCCATGCCTCATCCATAGCTCAGAAGTACTCCCAAGTCACGAGGACAGGAGCGCCAAAGTACTTACGGGCTGATTAAAGAACTTTAATTCTCCGTCTGACCTGGAAGTTCTGACAAGTCACGTGGACAGAAGAGCAGAAGCACTTCCGGGTCAACGACTATTTAAAGGACTGCTGAAGACCCAGCAAGTGAGCCGGAGTTGGGAGGAAGAAGACAGAGCTCAAACCGGTACTGTACAGAATAAGGAGGCACAGAGTGAAGGGGCAGCACAATTTATTCATATCGGCTGTCAAGTAACCTCATGTCCTACAAGTGATAAAGGGGTGATGACTGAGTGCTCAGTGAAAGGGTTGGATAAGTCAGAGCAGCTGGGTAGTGCTGACTTTCGGGTTATCACGACCCTTGAGACATTGGCACCGGTCATCCGTAGATCGAAAAGGGTACAGACAGTAAAGGGTCTCTCTCTTTCACATAGACAGACTCATACTGTGACAAAACCCCAGATTTAAAAGGAGATCCTGAAAGAAAAGCAGGGATCTCCTGATATAACACGAGAACGGGAGTGCCGAAGTACTTCCAGGCTAATTAAAAAACTTTAATTCTCTGTCTGACTCAGAAGTGCTGACAAGTCACGTGGATGGAATAGCTGAAGCACTTCCGGGTCCAGGACTATTTAAAGGACTGCTGAAGACCCAGCATGTGAGCCGGAGTTGGGAGGTAGAAGACAGAGCTTGCTGGAATGTGTGGAGGTGAGAATTGTGTTGATTTATTGTTTGTGGTGGCTGTGGTGCTTAAAGTCACTATTTAAAGAAGAAAACTATTAAAAATCTTCTAGGTTCTTTTACTTTTTGTCCTGAGCATCTGTCTGTTGGGGTTAAAGAGGCAACAGTGATCCCCAGTGTTCACAACCACTTTAGATGTACCTTTGGTGGGATGTGGTGTGGGTGGTTGAGTCAGTCTTAGGCAAGATCTCACCTCTGACCTTGCGCCATGGGTGTCCTTACCAGGATTACACGACTCCTGACGGCATTGCTAAGGGGTTCATTGAATCATTGAAACCACTCCACCAGATTAAGGCACTGACTCAATGCAATACATCTATTGTAACAAAGAAGATGTGCTTTAGTGCAGCTGGATAAGGTGTGGCTTACTGACTCAGAGGCCCTGGGGTTCCTGGCCATCCTCTCCATGTGAGGACTTGGAAATGCAGAGGGCCCGGGCCCTGATCGAACTCTAACAACACTGCAGACTTTTTGAAAAAAGTGGCACAAACACTGAATTTCTATTGCTTCACTAAGCTCATTTTGTTCAATTTCTCAGAAATGAGTAACAACTTCTAATTAAAAGATGATGACGTTTTGCTCTGGGTTACACTGTAAAGACTTCCTAAGAACAGATATAAAGAATCATCACAGGAAATGAAAACAAAAGCTTGGATTGAATTTTTTTTCTTTATTAATTAGTGACAGGGATCCCTGAATTTGATGCTTTATAAACTGAACTAAACCTTCGATACAT
The DNA here is from genome assembly GCA_026402145.1 of Polypterus bichir lapradei. Classification (NCBI taxonomy): domain Eukaryota; kingdom Metazoa; phylum Chordata; class Cladistia; order Polypteriformes; family Polypteridae; genus Polypterus; species Polypterus bichir. The sequence goes on along the minus strand of JANRMT010062833.1, from coordinate 17,291,770 downwards.
TGCTTTAGTTGATTAAATTTTCTTGTCTAATTTCTTAGTGATGAGCGAGTCAGAATCATGAAACAAATACAATATTAAACAGATCCAAGTAATTAATCTAGCTGTTAACTAGATTAAGTCTGCCAAAAGAGAGGCAATCTTCTGAAATATCCTGCATTATCAGATCATCTCTTTTTAATGCTGAGTGCATCCCAATATTACAGTAAACTGAGTCAGTGTGCTGAATTTTAACATACTTGAGCCTCCACTTTATGCTATTCATCGCAGCTCTCTTGTCATTTGCCATTCAAGTTTATCACATAGCCAACATTTTTTCCTGGTGTTTAATTTAAACTCTTTTCTGGTATGACACAATGCTGCAAATAAAACCTTATTGCTGTATGAAAGCCAGCATTTCGGCTCATTTTATCTGATGTTGTTTGAAGCTCTTTCATAAAGGCACCTTGATAACATAAGAACTCCAAACATGCCATGAAACAACACTCTTGATAGCCTTGTCTTGAATTCCAGTGGTGCAGGGACTCGATAGAGTTCAGTTCACCCAAGCAGGCTAGTGTAATAAAATATAATTTAGGCTAATCTGCCTGAAGAATTTCCTCTGTTTGAAGCTGACAGTGGCTTATCATATGTAGAAATAATTGCCTGTTGACTAAACTAAGGAATCTGTTGAAGCTGTGCCTTTGCACAGATTGCACCTTACAGGTGTTCCCTGAAGCAGACAAGCTGGTCCTTTGTTTCAAAAGAAAAAAAAAACATAAAAATAATAAAATAGACACTGGAGACTGCAACTCAGTGTGCTGAGCCTCCTTGGAATGTCCAGCTAAAAAAAAAAAAAGAGCCACAAAATTTAAACAGTCACCCCATTTTTGGCCTACTGCACTATCCAGGATCCAAGCCCATGCTGGCCACTACTTGAACTCACTTGTTAAGGAGGAGATGAATGAGCTTTGTGTTGGAGCTGTAAAAAGCCTGTTTATTATAATATGTTCAATATTACTGTATATAGCAAACTATTGAGTGTTCTGTTAATACAAATGAAACTGGATTAACCCAACAGGCTTTAGTCAAAACTATGCCTTTTCTAGTAAGCCTGAAGCCTGCGCAAAGCACTGGATCTCATGTCCTACCATTCTAAGGGCAGGCAGGTTAAATCACTCATGAGTTATCCTGCTTGTCCTTGTGGTAAATAAAGCACAATCTTTAAAGGTCAAACTCACCTCACATGCATTATGGGACTCTGAACAAGTCACTTAGCCTGCCAGAGCTCCACTTGTACAAACACAATTGTACACCCTTTAAGACCCCAGGGCTGGTTGTCCATTTGCCTTGGTTTACCTTAATATCTGTTTCTTCAACTCAGTCTTGACGGATCTCTTCTCTTCCTCTAGAGAGCTATCACAATGACTGAGCCAGGAAATTAATCTGGGCCGCTGGAACTGTGAGGGCACACCACTAACCACTATGACACCTTGCAAGGTAGTATCGATCTAGATCAGGCTGAGGCTGTAGCATGTAATCTGTCTCAGATGACTACATCATGCCCGGCAAGTGCTAGAAAGGTTCAGTGCTCTTTTCTTTTCCCTTCGTGGGGTGAGGAAAAAAAGGAATTTAATACAATAGCATACATACAAATATACATTTTATACTTATTTATTAAATTTCAAATCACATGTGATTATGGGCTACCATGGCAGCATTTTGCATAAGAAAGCCCTGGACTAGGTAGCAGTCCACCACATGGCACACTCATATACACTCTTTCAAATTCACAGGGGCTCAATATAATATCACCACTAAAACTTGCACCTTAAAACACATCTTAAGGGAAGAGAGATAAAAAGTAGACATGCAAACTCAACTCAGATAATGTTCGTCTGTATGATTTGAACTCAGAATGCTTGGTCAGTGAGGCATTAGTGCAACAAAACTGTCAAATTGTCCCCTCTAGTATATATAACATTTCTTATACTTGATTAATTCCAACTGAAGACCATTGTTGAGGGGCAGAGTGTACCTTGGCAGCATCATGCACAAGTCAGGAAGGGCCCACTCGCACACGCAGACACACACACACACACACTAGGCCAATTTAGCACCAAATAATGTAACTTTCAGATCTTTGGAGATGTCTAAGGGAAACAGGCACAGATATAAGAAGAATATGCATATGCTACATAGACAAAGGACCACGTACAGGATTCGGATCTAAGACTCTGAATTTGTAAAGTAGCAATGTTAACTACTGTACTACGTTTCTGCTCCTAATCTATCTATACTAATAAACGGCAAAGCCCTCACTGACTCACTGACTGACTGACTGACTGACTGACTGACTGACTGACTCATCACTAATTCTCCAACGTCCCGTGTAGGTAGAAGGCTGAAATTTGGCAGGCTCATTCCTTACAGCTTCCTTACAAAAGTTGGGCAGGTTTCATTTCGAAATTCTACGCGTAATGGTCATAACTGGAAGTTGTTTTTCTCCATTTACTGTAATGGAGTTCAGCTGGAGGGGCGGAGTTTCGTATGACATCATCACGCCTCTCACGTAATCACGCATTACGTAGAAAGCCAGGAAGAGCTACAAAACGCGCTTTAGAAAACATGCATTATATAATTAAGAAGGCAGCGAAACAATTAGATGCGAGCGACTGACATATAAAACCATATTCAGCGGCTCACGTGAACTGACGCAGTGGGCAGACAAAAAGTAACAGTTCCAAAGAGTGCTGAACAAAAACCTAATTACACTGCTACGCTCAAATAAATAAACCACACGCAGTGGCGCGATGGTAAAGCATTCGCCTGTAGCTCCGAGGTTCGATTCCCGAGAGGGGATGCACTAAATATGTACGCGCGCTTCTCGATTTATTTTAACCTCGCATCACCTTAGTTTGAGACGTATGAAAATGCATGCGGTTAACGCAGAAAGACAGATCACCTATTCACCTATTGAAGCTTCATGAATAATGGATACTTTATTCGC
>JANRMT010062833.1:17176482-17231881 GCA_026402145.1 Polypterus bichir lapradei | reverse complement strand
GATGACTGATAAATCAAGTTAAATGAATTAAATCTATCTTTATTATTCAATGATTCAATGATTATAGCAGTGGAAAAAGCTGAAGCCATTACCCCTCAGAATCAGGATTGGTAAAATCTGCTTTGGACAACCGGACCATAGTAATACAGGATCTTTTTTAAAAGCAGATTAACTGATAAATAAACAAATACATATAAACACTGTGGGAATGGTGAATTCTTAATTGAACTGCCAATTATTCTCGAGTTCTTATCCCATGCAGACATTACACAGAGTGCAGTCACAAGGTGTATCATGCATTTTCTAAATAAAAAAGAGCTTTTAAAAAGTGTTTATCACCATCTGATCAGCTGGAAACAGAGAGGCCATCTTATCATTTATAGACAAAGTGCATAGCATATCCAAAGTGTGACAATAAGATCCCTGTTTTCCTCCACTGTGTGAACTGAAATTGATAAGTGGATCCAATTAGTAGAAAGTAAAAACCACCAACCTCAAGCTGGACGTCCTAGCACTTAGTGACACACCAAACTGGAGACGCCTTTAGATAAAGAATTGGAACTAAGGATTAAGACTTTTATTTAGTCATGTTAACACAAGAAAACATGGAATCTGGAAGAAGAAATCTGGCTAAAAGTTACACAACAATTCTAAAAAATTTACATCATTTGAAAAGCAACCTTTTATAAACTAATTCAAAAGATTCAATGGTAGATTTTACCTAGACAGTTACACAATACAGTTTCTTCCACTTGGTTCTCTGATACACACTTAACATGAACTCCAGTAACTTTGGCTTCATGTTTGGTAATCTACCAGAGCTTTTTAAAGTTTTGATTTGTCAGACCACTAAAACAGACAGAGCTGAAAGTGATGACAGATGGAAACACACTGTGACAAAAAAAAACAATGTGAGATCTGCTATAAACTGAGAATCCCAAAGAGAGACAGAGAGAGGTCGGGAGTATGTGCTGATAGAGCACTGCCACACACAACACACGATGAACCACCTGGATTGGGACCTGAGTGCAGCGGGTGATACCTCAGCACCTCACTGAAACAGAGTGAGGTTTTTTATGGTGGCTGGAGTGCCAATCCTGCCACCAACTCCCAGGTTTTCCCTCTAAGTTGGAGGACCTGCTTGCAGGACTGAATGCAGATTAACATCATACCCAGGACTGAGCAACTGCAGGTTAAGGGCCTTGCTCAAGGGCCCAAAGGAGTAGCGTCACTTCTGGCATTTACAGGATTCGAACCGTCAACCTTCCGATTGCCCGCAGAGATCCCTATCTTCAGAGCCTCCACTCCATCCTGATAAGAATTCCAAAAACTTCCAAAAATGTCCACTAGGGGGATTTACCATCAAACCCTGGCTAGTAATGAGAGCAGAGAATCTTAATAAAATAAAAAGTTTATTTTCACAAAAAACATGTTACATTATGATGCGCCAAAGTGCACAAAAAGTATAAAGGGGTTGTCTGCAAGGCAATCCAGGGTGAACAACACATAATCCAAACAAAAGGTTATAAAACAGAGCAGATGTTCCAAAATCCGGAAATCCAATAAATCAAAAAATAACAATAAACACAAGTAAACTCACCAACTCCCCAGTGCCTTCATAATGAACCACCAAGAACTGTGGGAGACCCTCTAGAATGATAATGTGAACGTAAGTGAACGTAACGCAGGAAATTTACATACATAGACAAAATCGTAAACAAAGAATAATGCACATCATCAACAAAAGTAACATTAATATAAATAAAAGAAGCAAGAATGAACAAAACAGAGATGAAACAGAACAAAATCCCTGTCTAATTTGAACAGTCTCAATGTACAGATGGGAAATGAGCACTGCACTTAGATTAGGTATTTTTCTATTAATATTCCAGTATGGATTATTATCTAGATGACTTCCTAAGTCACTATTTCTATCTCATCTCCCAGAGCTATAATGAGTGAACATACAGATATCTGCCTGTTAAAATCAAATATAACTTCTTTAGTCTTTTTGACATTCACAGAATGATAGTTCTTATTGCACAGCTGACTAAAGAGTCCACTTGGCTAAAGTAATGGCTTTCATCCTCCTCAAATACAGTATGCATCCTATCGCAATAGTGTCATCAGCATATTGAGAATATAGCAATGGCCATTGTTCTGTGTCAGGGTTCTAGTACAGAGTATAAATAGTAAAGGAGACAAAACACAACCTTGACAAGCTTCTGTATATGAAAGAAAAAGTGCCATGCACTTTGACAACCTGTGAATGATTTAAGAGAAAGTTCACAAGCATAATGTAATATTTGAGTTAACATTCATGCTGTTCAGTTTAGCATTTGTGAGTGCTATGCATGAATGTGTAATTTAGGTCATTTTGTGTATTTTGTATGGACTGGGTGTTGGGCAAGGTTGTGGGGTCCAGCAACTATGGGGTATCTATTGGTGAAGAAATATTCATGGATCCTGACTTTGCTGACAATGCTGTGATCTTTGCAGAGTCAATGAAGGCTCTGATCAGAGTTCTTGAGAGACTGAACGAGGAGTTTGAGTGTCTGGGTTTGCGAGTGTCCTGGATAAAAACCAAGATCCTGGCCTTTAATGACCTCTTGGGCACAGCCATCAGCAGTGTGTTTGTCTGCCAAGAGAGTGTCAACTTTGTCGAGAGGTTTATTTACCTTGTCAGTGAAATTCATGTCTCTGGTGACTCTTCCTATGAAGTCAGTAGATGGATTGGGATAACATGGGGGGTCATGAGGTCGCTGGAAAGGGGTGTGTGGCACTCCCGATATCTATGCAAAAAGAGGGAGCGTCAGTGAGGGAGCGTCAGTTACAGCACTACGGCCATGTTGTGCGTTTCCCCGAGGGTGATCCGGCTTGTAAGATCCACATTGTTGGAGACTCGAGTGGCTGGACCAGGCCAAGGAGACGCCCAAGTAACACCTGGCTGCAGCAGATAGAGGGTCATTTCCGGAGGGTGGGACTGGACTGTGTGTCTGCCTGGGGCGTTGCTAACTGGAATCCCGAGTTGTTTCGTCGTGTGGTGGGTGCGGCAAAGCACTGTACCAGTGCATGCTCCCCAACTTGACTTGACTTGTGTATTTTCTTCAAGTATTTTATTGGCTTCAATTGAATACCATCTGATGTATTGAAATGCATATACAGTTTGTCTAACCAAATGCAATGCTCGCATTTAGGCAGTCTGAAATTCACTGCTGTGTGGTTTTCGGATAAAGCAAACAATTCTATTACGTTACAATTTAGAACAAAAACTGTATATGTCATGAGATTATTGGTTACAGCAATACTGTATGAGAACAGCCTTTTATTGATTTCATCATTCTTCATTTCTTCAGTATTCAAATTGAAATCCAATTTGGAATCACCAGTTAACCTAATCTGTATGTCCTTGAAGATGTGGGATCAGAACTGGAGTAACATCATGCAGACATGAGCCATCGTTCAATCTCTTCACAGGCAAGATCCGGGCGTGGAATTCAATGCCCTATAGTACTTCCCAATTTTATCTGCTCTGCCAATAATAGAAATATGAGTCTGAAGATGCTGTTCATGGCAGCATGGTGTGTTTCCTTTATTCTAAAGAATTGCTTGACTGGAACATCTGGCAAACCCAAATTTTTGTGCCTTAAAGTTAAATAAAGAGACTAATGTCTCTCTCTCTCTAATGTCTGTTTGACCTTGTGTTACTAAGATTTATTTCATATTAGTTCAGGTTTATTTCCTTCCATGCTGAGTTATTCACTTTCATAACCTTTAGGCTTTTAATTTTTACTTGTTGGCCTAAACTAGAATCTATAGATACTAGTAGATTACAGTCAAGTTTATGTGTAGATTGTACAATAAAGTTCAAATTTGCATGTCTCCTGAGTGAAGACTTCAGTCCTACTGCTTCAGAAAGCACTTTTACTTATCTCACTGTAGTGTGAGCAGATAATGATTGAATTTAAAGTAAGCTGCTTTTTGAGGATTTAAGAGTCCACTACATTCCAAACAGTGGTACTCACCATGAGGCAGCTTGGCCACATCACTCAGTTGATCAGTCATTTTCAAATCATTTTTGGAGTCAGCACTGTACACAAGGAAGGAAATAGCAATGGACAGAGCACCAGATCATCATAGGACGCACTCACTCAGACCCCCACACTTTGGTCAGTTTCATAAAGTACCATTCAACCTAACCTGCATGTGTTTAGGGAGATGGGAAGAATATCCACGCAGACCCGAGGAGAAAGTGCAAACTCCACAAAGACAACAACTGAGCATAGGAGTCACATCCAGGACTCTGGATCTGTGAAGCAGCTGTGCTCTATGCCGGTTTGGTCCTAGTTGTTTAAATGTTTTATTGTGTTTGTGGAGGCGTGGGTTGTGATGGAGGATCACAGGAATCATCAGGTAGAGAGGATTTTTCATTGGATTGGCTGGCCCAGCACTAACTCGGCAGACCCAGCCAATAGGGGGAGGCAGTTTGATGGCTGAGGTCTCCAGGACTCTGAACAAATCCGAATCCTATTATTTGATATCATGTACTGTTGAATTCTGCTCCGTACTTGTAATATTTTTATTTTACTATTAAACTGTATTGAGGATTATTTGTGTTTTGTTCTGTGTATTGTATTATATTATAAGAGGAGGGCAACATCAAAAACCAGAAAGTTTATGATTTAAAATATTCCACCAAAGCCGCAAGGTCACCAAATATTAAATGCTTCAAATCATAAACATACAGTACGTACAGCCACCTGCTTGTCCTGGTCCAAGCTGTACAGAATGGTAAGCTATCAATATAGGAAATTTGACTTTAAAAAAAAACAACACCCAGTCTTTACATTGATTTTCTTATAAAGTTACCTACGGTATTTATTAAATAAAACAGCCTGTTACTGGAGGGCCATCATTTTCAGTTCATAGTTGAGCCACATTGAGTCAAACAATTTGAACAAAAGTTCTGTGAGACTCAAAAAATGCAATTGACACAGCAAAATAATACGAGTAAAAACAAGTGACACAAAATACTATAGCGACTGAAGAAAACTATTGGTGAACATGTACTTCATTTAAACAAGTACGCCACTGTTTTCAATTAGAAAGTTGTGCTTTATTCAGATGAGCTGAAAAGTAGCTGAAACAACCACCACCTACGTCTCAGAATATGCTTTGTAAACCAATTTTAAATTTAAGGATTGTTAAGGAACTTGAAACGTGGGCCTTTTAATGAAAGCTTTTCAGCTCGCTGTACAATTACCTACCTTTGACAGTGAGCAATTTAGAATGTCATCCTTCTTGGCCTGCATACAAGAGGGGAGATGAGATATTTTCTCCATTAATGTACTTAGCAGGAGGTGGGCTTCTACTTCATTTATTCAATGTTTTTTTTTTCCCTCTTAAAGCTATCAATATTTTTTGTAGGATTTCAGTGATATTACAGCCTTCCCACGTCTCACCTTTGGCAACCACACGCAGAAACTATTGAATCTGTTTTAGAATAATGTGTTGTTCCCACCCTAATGGCAGTCAAGACTAAAATATTTTGCTGATTCAGTAACTTCACTTGTTTATTCCTTTCTTGCAATCAAATAGAAAGAAAATCATTATCTAAGCATTAAACAGAAATAGTTCTAGGAATGCAAAACTATATATTACATGTTAATTAAGCAAGACTGCAATGCGCAAGGAAATTGCTCACGGTTTAATGACTCGCATCAAAAATGAGCAGACTTGTGAATGCTTGAAGGTGGCATTAGGTCAGCTATCCTGTTATATTACTTTATTTAAATGTTATTCTTTTGTTGAGTTATGTACTCTCTTGTTTATAAGTGTGTTTGTAATTGGGAACTTTTTAGATCACTCTATCTATCTATCTATCTATCTATCTATCTATCTATCTATCTATCTATCTATCTATCTATCTATCTATCTATCTATCTATCTACCATTAGATTTAATCAGATACTCCGAATCCTTTTAGCTGGGTTAGCTTACTTGTTTTCCAATATATGTTAATATGTTATCTGGCATCAATGCATTAATAAACATTAAACTGCCAGTATCTGCCCACTTTTGAAAACCGTCTAAGTCTTTTTGAATTCTTTTCCAATTATCACTGAATTCTCTTCTTACTGTCTGCATCCTTATTTTCAGCCCTTCCTACTTGACTTCTGGAGTACAGCCGTTGGCTCAGTGATGGGAAAACAGCATTTGAGTTAGTCAAGCCAAAAGAGAACTTGAAGAACCGCCGATTACAAGGGTGAGAGTGCTGCAAAAAAACATTACTTTGGTTATCTTTGAATCAACTGCCTAAGATGGTTTCTTTCTGCACTTCCTCCAGTTGTGAGGCTGTCTCTTCTCCGCAGCAAGCTCTGCAACCCTCTCACTTCACAAAAGTGAGCAACTATCTCTCTCTGCCATTTAGGATTACAAAATAGAAAACAATATTATCTGCTTATTTTAAGTGAAGAATATATTAATAATAAATGCAGGAAAAATTTCAAAAACTTCAAGTGACCACATCATAAATATCAAAGTTGCTATCAGCATTGCCATTTTCATACCCCAAGAATTTCATCTTTTCTATGAGCACTCACGCAGGAAGGGGACTTGTCACACACACCATATTTTTTGGTTTCAAGGGGATTCTTTCTTCTCACTGAAAAGAATAAGTTTATGGGTCACATACAGCATGTAAGTGTGTATTCGTATGATTTCTTTTAGGATAAAGACAAAAGAGGAGAATTTGAATTGGTTGGTCTTAGTAGTAAAATAAATCTGAGGACTTGGGAGGCACTGTGCCTCAGAGGTTAGTGCTGCGGCTTCACATCTCTCTCTTGAGTTCAAATCCTGATCTTGTGCGTACTGTAGGTATGTTAGACTACTTGATGACTGTAAATTGGTCCAGTAGATATGTCTGTGTGTGCCTTGCAATGTACTGGTGTCTCACCTGAAATGGATTTCTGCCTTTATATCTACATTTGACTGTAGCTACCCATAACCCTGAATTGGATTAACCAAAGCGCTGCCGCCTCGCAGTTAGGAGACTGGGGTTCGCTTCCTGGGTCCTCCCTGTGTGGAGTTTGCATGTTCTCCCCGTGTCTGCGTGGGTTTCCTCCTGGTACTCCAGTTTCCTAGCACAGTCCAAAGACATGCAGGTTAGGTGGATTGGCGATTCTAACTTGTCCCTAGTGTGTGCTTGGTGTGTGGGTGTGTGTGTGTGTGTGCCCTGCGGTGCGCTGGCGCCCTGTTCGGGGTTTGTTTACTGCCTTGTGCCCTGTGTTGGCTGGGATTGGCTCCAGCAGACCCCCGTGACCCTATAGTTAGGATGTAGTGGGTTGGATAATGGATGGATGGATGAATTAACCAAGTTAAGGAAATGGATGTGCGGATTTTCTGAAAATTCAAACTAATCATAACTGTGTGGTGTAGCTTTTTATATTTGTGAGGCTATATAGAGTAACATGGGATATTAGTATAGTGTGTAGAGCTGCCACTCTACAGCTACAGACGAGCAGCACATGCTCTGTCTATTTAAAGTTTTCCAAGTCTCAATTTGTCTATCTGGATTTCTTCCAGGTATTCAGGTTTCCTTCAGAGTCATGTTGGGTTAAATATCAATGCTGAACTTACCCAGTATGGATGTGTGCCCAAGTGCTGTTGTCTGATCCAGAGTTAGTCCCTTCAATGTCTCTAATACTGCCAAGTTAATATCTAGTTCAGCAGAGCACAATCACACCCTGATCAGCTACAATGTTCTGTATCTTGTGCCATTCAAATGTTTCTTGAATTGTTTAAGAATGGATCATGGATCATGATCCTAGTAGTCTCATCATATCCCATCAGCAAAAACCTATAGGAACAATGGTTCCCTGGAGCAGTTTCTTCCCAGTACCTCAATCTTTTTGTCCTTTAGCTCATCTACAATAACTCCCCTCCTGACTGAGACAGGATGATGTAAATTCTGCATTCTAATATGTCATTTGACTGAATGTGACTGTTTTGTTATCCTGCATTCCAGCTACTGTACCACCAACCCCCTTTTTCCATGTTCTTTTTTATGACTTCAGAATGACTGTTGCTTTGATGTGTCTTGGGTGATAGCCCACTGTCAATATACCCAGCTGCTTCATATGCTTAAAAACAGCAGAATGTTGTTTTTCCTGATATGCTATTGCCATGTCCAGTGCTACACAGCATTCAAACATACATTTTTTTGTTGGGCCTGTTGTATGTATGAATTACATACGCAGGTTTTATCTTTCTGTGTTGAATAGCTTTGCATGGACTTGGCTCTCAAAGACTAAAGGTCATGTCAAACTACATGACTTTTCCAGTAATTTTAGTCATATTCTTCAATTACATAATCTTAGCGAGTTGGAAGCAATTGGCAGTGTGTTCCCATACAATCAGTCACGTAGTATGATCTACCCACGGACTCACTCCAACTAGTCCACGATTCATCCCAACAAAATCAAACAGGTTAGATTTTGCCTTTATTCGTAGGGGTGGGCTTATGGTAATATGCACTTAGGGGTCCAAGGCAGTGTGCTGATTTTTAAAAATTAAAACAGTATGTTCAGGCTTAGAGGGAGTAGGTGCATGGAGTAGCTTGGCCGATCTGCCCTGGGGTGTTGATGGGGCAATTGGCTGATCATTTATTCATGTGCAGATGAGGTCGATTTAGTCGGTTTCCTCCTTACTGCTCTGGGGACCATTACTGAGGCACCTGCACCCACGAGGGATGAAAGGAGCCTGAGCAGGATAGACAAGGAGATTGAACAGGAAGAATGAACAAGAGGCCAGAGGTTATATGGAAAGGAGAATTTTAAAAAAGACAAAGACGGAGGATTGTGGCTGAGCCGGAGCTGCTACAAAGAGGATGAAGGTGGTTGAGAATGCTGCCTTGAGTGGCGCACTGGTGGCCTGGGGTAGAGTCGCTCCTGCCGAGCGTCCAGCGTAGCGGGAGTGACCATCCCTTCTGAGAGATGCTCATAGTCACCAAGCAATCAGCAGCTGGACAAAGGAGCAAAATTTGCAAGGTCCCCACAGGTGCCAAGAGATGACAGTGTGAACACGAGCCAGAAAGAAGGATTGACCGTGCTTGTCGGAGGATGTCTTGTTTAGCTGAGGAGACCGAGAAGGGTGAGCAGAGGAAACATTAGTTTTAGAAGGAAGCATGGAAGCTCATGAGTAATTTTCAAGGACAGATCCTGATATGGCCTAGCAGGACAACAAAAGACTTCTATGCTTCTAAAAGACAAAATGTAGTCCCAGGCAGCGAAAAGAAGGACCAGGTTGCTGGGAGACTGGCAGATGGCAGATACTTTCTTTCCAAACTAGACTAGAGAAACGTGTTATCATGTACATGTACCTGAGAGACGTAACTCTTTACAAATATGCACAATAAGCATGTTAAAAGAAGTTATAGAATATTACAAGTAGGGCTGCTAAAGTAAATTATAGACTGATACAAATAGAAATGGTAAGGGAGGTACTAGGCTGGTGACCCTGTAGGCAACAACAGTCAGCCATACTGGCAAAAGTACTATGGAAACATTACCAGGAAGCAACTTCAAAGATTTTAGAAACCACTACCTGTTAAGAGATTAATAAATCTGGAGCCAGAATGAGATTGGAGACCCACCTACAGGAGAAAGAGGCATAGGGATTAGAAGGAAGGAGAAGAGGAGAAGGAAATATTTACCAGTAAGAGGTTTCTAGCTGCTTTTATTATTTTTTAATATTTTGTACCCTATCTTTATTATTCCCTGCTTTGTGAACGTGTGTTTTTGTTTATATGTAGATGGGTGAGGGATGTTTAATGATAGATAGATAGATAGATAGATAGATAGATAGATAGATAGATAGATAGATAGATAGATAGATAGATAGTCCAATTGTCCATTCTGTCACCCACCACTTCCACACAGCGCACATGATAATTGTCTGCTGGCGTATGCAATGCAGGAGCTCGCTCATAACTTTGAGCCTGGCAGCATTACTTTGAAGGTTTTACTCAGATCTGTCAAGGGACTCTCAGCTGCCATAATTTGAATGTTAGGACTAAGTTTAGAATTCCTATAGGATTTCTGGCTTGAGAAATAATAGCAAAGACCTGTCTTTAGCAGTGAAAAACACAGATGCCTTTATTGGACAAACTTTATGGTAAACAGCATGAGCAGCAAAACAACATCTGTAAATGCAATAGAAAGTAAAGGGAGTCAGCAGAAATTATACAGAACCTGAGTGAAAAGGCTATTTCTGGCATACTTTTTCTTTCTGTCAGATCAACGATATGTTTATGCACTGCGCTGATATCCTCTTACAGCCCATATCCCTGAAGGAAGAAGTTAAAATTTTTTACCTTGTAACTTCAGTTCCCTAAATAACAAGAACAAAAGCCTAATAAAACAGCACAAACAATGCGGTTCACTTTTCCCTATTGTTAATTCTATTTGCGCCTATCTAAGACATCTCAGTGCATGTTCTTATCTTTGACCTTCAGCTTGTCGCTTTATTGGCGCTTCCTTTTAGATCACAGATGACCTTCACACAGATATCATTAAACCCTGACCCACTCGATGATCTGCTCATGTGGAATGCATATGCTGAATTGCAAGGGTTTGCACGGTAGGGGTAAAGTGAAGTACTTACAAAAATTCAAGTTGACACGCTTTATCAAATGTGGAAAGATGAAGACAAAACAGCTGCTATTGCTGTCGTAAGCAATCTGCCAGTGATTGAATAAAAGTGTCAAGAAAAGGGCTGCATGCTAGTCTTTTGTTCTCTCCCATCACGCTTGATGTTAGTTTGAGCTGTCAGTAAGGAATCACAGCTGTGTGATTTATCAATACGCTAAGTGACCTTGCAACTGCAAGTGAGGTGTATTAGAAGACAGCGCCCCCAGCTGATAGATGAATGAATCTAATGAGATTTATCTGCCAATTGACTTGTTTTCTTTTTTTACGTTACCACAGTGCTCAATGTGTTTTCATGTACTGGGTTCAACATCTTCCAGCGTTAATTCTTCACATTTGAATTGGGAGGTGTGTGGGAAATCGAAGAGGAGGGCCAGGGGGAACAAGATAAAGTAAAATAACTGGAGTGGAAAGCCGATGATAGTCACGGAAGCAGGCAAAATAAAAAGCCTGACAGAGGTGGATGGATTGCATTATTGAGAGAATAGATGGAGTGAGTATGGTGATTTCGAGATAATTACAAGCTGCATTGTGCAGTGCCTGCACACAGAACTGTGTACCTAGATGGGAAACGAAAGTGGCTGAGTGAAAAGAAGGAAGAAAGTTAAAAGAACAAAACATTTCACTAAGCTGCACTTTGGGGGAAAATCCATAGATAATAAACAAAATGGTTCTGAGTGACCGGATGGCTCTGAAAGATATGTTCTTGCTTTCGAGTGCATGGGCCCCTGCTTGATTTTTCACATGGAGTCTGCATGTCTTGTAGGACTTCCCAGAGGGACATTAGTATTCTAAAAAGTGTGGAGGACAATTTATTTGCTGCTTTCCAGTGCATGGTCTTCTGCCTATAGCAATCGGTTGGGCCTTCAGTATGAAGGTTACCACTATAGTAGTATGAAGCACAGAGTCAACCCAGGAACTTTACAGGTAGCGGCCATCGGAGTAGACATGAATGTGGTCGGTTTTGGGGAAAACTTTCTGTGTGAGTTTGTGAGTGTTCCGAGTGTGCCTTTCCTGAAGTTTCTGTACCATTTGTTTCCAGTACATTTACCGTGGATATAATGACTTTTAAACTTTTAACTGTGCTGCTAGGGTTGCACAATATACAGGAACTGGAAAAATACCAAAAAACCCAAATTTTAAAATGCCACTGAAGCAGCACTTCAGGATTTTCTCTATCGGAAGTTAATGCCAGCCTTCCTTTCAATCCCCCCCCACCCCCCCAACCTTCCATCAACACTTGCTATTGCAGTTGTGGAAAAACATCCATTTAGTAAACTTCACGAAACAAAACTACACACTTCTAAGCAATGGCAACCTCACAGCTGTTAAGAGGGAAGCAATGAATACTGAGCAACTTCACAGCTGTTAAGAGGGAAGCAGTGCATAGTGGGCCGTGATGACGTGGCACACCAGGGGGGCAGGTAATTGTGCCAGGCACTCTGGAGGCTGGAGTAAGATTGGAGGTTTAGGAGTTATCTGTCATTTACTTGTAAACTGTTTTGGTATTGATACTGAGGTCCAAAAGCTGGTATCAATGCGAAAGTCAAAATCTTAGTACCAATCCAACTGTAAACTGTACAATTATATTTAAGAAGTTCCTATTTAATGCTAGGATGTTTGCCAGACACTTTTAATCTATCTATTTTGGGAGCTTCAGATCTACAAAATATAGGGTGCGTTACGGATTGTACTATTTATCTGTTTGTTGACTGGTGCAAAGTAATGCATTTCTTAAATGTGTTTTGTACAGTAAATTAACCTGGCTTTTTAAATTCGAAAGCTCTTCCAACCTTAATTAGATTTCCAAAGATGTTGCTCAATCTCTACTAATGTATCTGGCTTACATTTGTAATTTTTGTTTTAATACTTGAAAAAGCAGATAATAAATCCGAACAAACAAGTATATAATTTGGCCATACCAGATTATATGTTACACATTATCTGAGTCTTTTCCTAATGCTAATTAGGCACATGGGAAAATACACTGAAGGCCCTGTATGACCAGTCACTGGACCTTTCGAGCCATCTGTATAGATTTGTAGAAAGCCATAATACAATTGATTGACAATTGGCACTAGTCCCCCCAAACTTGGGATGTGCATTCTGAGTCTCTGTTCCCCTTCTCCAGCTCAGTAAGTGGCGATAATATACCTTTTATATTACTCTTTTTTGAGTCTTTATTCTAAATATCATGATGATATCATTCCATCTTGAGGTTTACAAAAGGATTTATTAAATTAAGCATGGTTATATTTAAAAAGATACAGCTTTATGAAATCTTAATTTTAAACACATGAATTACTGTATAGACTCGCGTTTAAGTTCTTTCGCGGATAAGTCGGGCTTGATTTTACCATATAGTTTCAGTTATTTTACAATGTCAGTCATATAACTCAAATGCAGAAAACTCGTGCTATTGGCCCAAGAGATTATGATATGCTAACTGAGAGAGTAACCATGGAGTACACTGCCTTTTTTTTTTTCTATGTATTGTGTCTACATGACCACACGGTAATACCCAAACTATCCTGAAGCGACAATTGTACTGTTTTGTGTTTTTTGTATCTTACACCATCAAACACCTTTATTGTAAGAGCATCCCTTATCTACAAATTATAGTCGTTGAAGTGGGGAAAGAAATTGGTAACTGCGTTGCTGCAACAAAATTTGATGTGTCTGAGAAACAGGTGCGAGATTGGAGGAGGCAAGAAGATATAAAAAAAAATGTAAGTGTTGTATTTTTGTATTTTTTTATAAGTCAGGGTCTGATTTTATGATTGATTTTTTGGGTTTCAAGACCTGACTTATATGCGAGTATATATGGTACTCCTGCTAATGTCTAATCTAATGTATATGATGTCACACATGTGTATTGGAGGATCACCTTCGGGGCTCATCTGAGGTATGTAATATCACCCTGGGGTGACAGGGGACACTATCACTAATATTGTTGTCTCTTTGGCTCCACCCCTTCCTGTCAGGGCACAGTGGCGTAGCTGGGGGGAGGGGCAAGGGGGGACTTCTGTCCCAGGGCGCAGCTTCCAGGGGGCGCCAAATTGATGTTACAAAATTTTAGAATGAAATGTTTTCCATTCTTAAATGCACTAAAAAGTAAATAAAAAACATTTGCATACTCAGTCCATCACTCCATCAGTATGAGGATATCTTTTTCCTTTGTTTTTTGTCTTTTTCTGATTTTGAAGCACGTATTAGTTCTATATACCCAACAGACAATAATTTATCCCCTCCACTACTCTAACATTCTTGACTCCCACCCAGAAACATTTTTGACGTTATTAAACATGTCACGCGACTGGCATGAGGCATTAGTGTATCATTGTCTAAGTTGTTGCAAACGCCATTTCTGTGTGCCAAGTGATTTGTGTTTATGTGTTTGATAGAAAATTGATTGGGCTGTGGTGAATTATTCTAGTAGATGGCTGCAAAAGTCTTGACGTTTCCCCATCATATTTTCATACGAATAAATTGTAAGTAATGCAGTTTTTATAAATATATAATTATTTTGCTTTATAATTTGCTATATACTTCTTTAAAATCATTTTTAAATGCGGAAAACAAATTTTTTCTAATTTAAAACTATTTAAAATAAAAAATATGAAATTTTTTTCTTAAAATACTATTATTTTAAATACATGTTTTAAAATTTTCTTCCCCTTCCCCATTGCATTTTGGCAAACAGGAGGGGGAGCGAAATCTTCAGTTGTCCCCGGGCGCTGAAAACCCGAGCTACGCCTCATAAATCCCAACCACAATGGGAGGAGGCATCACTTAATGATCTGGGCAAACTGCTGGACAGAGCTCCAGCAAAGCTAACAGAGAGTTCAAGAAACCACTTTTGTGAGCTGCCAAAAGGGGCTACATCCAGACTGGCACCTTTTCAGTTTGTTTTGTTGGCCATTGAGCGATGCTTTAGTTGTTTATTATAAGCGAGGATGACCAGGTTGGTGCTCCAATTTGTATTTTGCCTGCTTTTTCTGCCACAATGTCTTTTTTGGAATGTCCTTAGTTTTTTGACAATTTATTCTCCAATGCAACAAGCTTCTAAATTGAGGAGTCAGATGAACAATAGTCCTTATTTGTATAAACTGTGGGCTATTTATGTCATATATGAAACATAACTATGTAATAATTTAAATAACTTTAGCTGATGAATAAAATAACATAATGGAACTGAGTGTTGAATATGCTTTTGTTAAGCTTTCAGAAGAAAATTCTGAAGTAAAGAAGTCCCATTTAGTCTTCTGCTCAATGAAGAAGAATCCTGAAAAGCTTGCTGTTAAGATGCAAGCTTCGGGTCCAATTTCCATTTTAACCTTAGGTGCCATTGCACGTGCAATCAATCTTGTCAAATTTCATATCAGCGTTATAAGATGATTCAAGGAAGGAGGTAAAGAAAAAGGCAGGGGAGATCAATAATCAAAAAAAGCTTGAAGAGAGGAATTGGGGTGGGCAAGGCTCTGAGAAAACCAGTCCTCAAATCCTCTCATTTCACTCTTGTATGGTTTTGTGTTTTGGTGTGTATTTCCATTGAATTCAATGTCACATTTAGAACTGTCAAAACATTAATAATATATTAAAAGGTAAAACTTAGAGACAGAGCCTTGGGAAATAAAACATTATAAAGGGTGGTGTGAAGAGCAGGGATATTGTAGCTGGAAAGTGAGGATCTGATAGTATCATGGCTCTCCAGCTTTCTCATCTTTAAAAGATTGGACCCCAGGCTGGAACAGAGTATATTGTCCTACCAGAATAAAGAGATGTGCACCGCCAGGATTGATATGGCCTGTGGATATGGTGTGTGCTCTAATAAGCCTTTAAGTATTAATAAGAAAGAAAGAACTTCAATTTTGGTGGAAGAATATAATACGCCTCAGGACATGCATGTCCAAAAAGGTATTAGGCTGTGATATCTGTTATATAGAATGTGAAACTCGGGACCTCCACTAAGATCTGGATCCTTAAAAAAATGGAAGGCTTAGAGACGGAACTTACTGTCTCTAGAGCAAGTGTAGGACTGCCTGTCATCTCAGAAGCTAGTATAAAACTATATTCTTGTAAAACAGTCATGGAGTGTTCAGTTGAGATGATGGGTTACACTGGTGTTGGAGTGATGGGAGAATCCAGATTTAGAAGAGAACAAGAGAGATGACTGAATGAATAAAAAGCAGCAAAAGGTATACGGGACCAGGAAACTGCCGCAAAACAGTAACAAGGCCAAGAAGCAGGCAGAAGTCAAAAGTAGAATATCAAATAGATATAAGCGCCAGAACCCTAAATGTTAATCAAAATTTGTCATCTGAAGAAACAATAACCGTTCAGTAAACTCCTTTTACTGTTTTATTCAAAGTTCCTTAGCATTTCAGAAACTTACTAATGGTAATGTAAAGGTTATATGCCATTGCTAAAATTGATGTCATACTGGTGCAACAATCTGTGCAGTAATCCCTACAATCCTGTCATTGTGACCTGATAACTAGGACCTAAAATGGCAGCATGCATACAAAAGTTAAAATGGCATTGTGGCAGAACAGTAAATATTAAAATCAAATATTACATAGAGTGGATTCTGAAAATACTGTATTCAGATCCCTTCATTTTCTGCACACTTAATTGCACTGTAGAGTTAATTTTAAATGGATAAATGTGCTATTTTTCCCATCAACCTACACTTGATAATCCATAATGACAATGTGAAAATATGTACAGAAAGGTTTGCAAATTTATGACAAATCAGAAATTGAAATTTCTCGTTTATATAATTATTCAGACCCTTTGTGGTGGCACTCCAGCTTGTGTCAGGTACATCCTGTTTGCTGAGATATGTCTAGAACTTCAATGGAGTCCACATACACAGTCCGGACCCAAAATTCACACTGCATTTCAGGACAAAAACCAAGCCGGGAAGTCTAAGGAACTCTCTGTAGACCTCTTTAATCAACTTGTGGTGTGGCATAGATCAGGACACATGGTAAACCATGTCTAAAGCTTTGAGTGTTCCCAGGAACACAGTTGCCTTAATATTTGTAAAAATGGGAGAATTTTGGAACCGCCAGGACTCTTCCTAAAGTTGGCCATCCATCCAAACTGAGTACCTGGACAAGAAGATACTTGGTCAGGGAGAAGGCCTCTGCTGAGATGGAAGAACCTGTTGGAAAGCTGGCCATCTCCACAACACTCCATCAATCAGGTGTTTATAGTAAAATGGCCACTCCTGCTTGGATTTTGTCAAATGGCATATCAAGAGCTCTGAGAGCATGAGGAAAAAGATTTTCTGGTCTGATGTGAAAAAAGGATGAACTCTTTGAGCAGAAATCCAATCACTATGTCTAGTCTATTACCATCCCTATGATGATGCATGGTGATGGCATCATCATGGCTTGGGGATGCTTCTCAGTGGCAGGGGCTGGGAGACTGGTCAGAAATGAGGGAAGGATGAATGCGGCCAAATACACAGAGGTCCTTGAAGAACATCTGCCTCAGAGTGCACACAACCTCAGATGAGGTGATGGCTCATCTTTTAACACAACAATGACCTACACGGTACACGGCCAACACAACCCTGGAGTGGCTTCAGGACAAATCTCTGAATGTCCTTGAGTGGACCAGGCTCATAGAACATGTGTGGAGAGACCTGAAGATGGTAGTTTACAAATCTAATGGAGCGTGAGAGGATCTGCCAAGAAGAATGTGATAAACTGACCATATCCAGGTGTGCAGACTTTGTAGAGATGTACTAATAAATACTTGAAGTTCTAATTGCTGCCAAAGGGGCTTCTACAGAACACTGAGCTAATGGTCTAAATATGTACAAATGAATGAGAGATTTCAGTTTTTTGATATTTAATACATTTGCAAACCTTTCTGAAAACATGCTTCATTTTGTCATTATGGGTTATAGAGTGTAGACTGATGGACAAAAAGGCCAAATTCATCCTTTTAAAATTAAATCTTCAGCACAATAAAGTGTGCAAAAAGTGAGGAGATCTGAATCAAGTGACAAATAAAAAAAGTAGTAAAATGATAACAGAGAAATAAACTCAATAATACAAAGGTTACAAAAAATGGTTTTCAAAAATTTACTGAAAGAAGGAAAAAATGAAGCAAGAAATCTATTGCAACTTCCAAATTCATGACAGCTACATTAGTGGGTAAGAGGATAAGCCAACCCATCTCTCACTTACAGACAGGAACCGATAAAGTCAGGCCCTGGAAAGGTGGCAGGACTTTTTAATTTTTATATTTTTTACTGTTTTGTTTTTATCCCTTCCATGTGTCCATAAAAACACCCTTTTTCTGGTTTATATTTGTCCTCTTTGGGCATCAATTTGAGGCAGAATGTTCCCAAGTGACTAAAGCATAGAGGTAGATAAATAAAAATAAACAACAGGTTCCCCCAGGGTAATAATGCTATCCCTGAGGTTCTAGGAAAATTCCCCTTCTGTCACTTTGTTACGGGCTTGTACTGTACATACTGGGCTGCTACTTAAAGTGGTTGAATTATTTTCAATTTTCACTTATTTGAATTCAAAATTAATTAGGTATGTGGTGAGGTATTTGCATCTGATTCCATGATACTTTCACACTCTCTTAAAGTAAAGCTTGGTAACTCCAGTTGCAGTTGATTTGAAATATTGAAATAAAAGCCTGTCTCGGCTAAAGTATTTCTGATAAGAGATAACAGAGAGAGAAAATGTATTTATGAGCAGACCTTGTGTGATGATGCTCATTGCACGATTACATTGTGTTGTTGAGCATCATCAGAAATAAAGACACATATCTATTCAAATAATGACACATTTGGGGTCACTCCAGGTAAACAGGGTGGGATAAATAAAACATTTGGATGTTGCATTATGCACTTGTCCAGAAATTACAAAATGAGTTTATTTATTTAAAACATTCTCTTGACACCTATTAATAAAAGTGGTATATTTTAAAAAGCTTTACTAGATATCTGTACTTTTGTTATGCAACAAATTTTTTACATTCGGGTAGAGAAAGACAAGAAAAGACAGTGAAACACAAAGATCTAATTTATAACTTTCAGTCTACACTGAATTGCAAATCCCACTGGTGTCCAGGAGTTCTCATTTTCTAAATCAGGTGAAAATATGAATTGCAAATGATCCAGACAATTCCCCACAGAAAAGTATCATCAACTGGGACAATCTTTGCAAACAGGATTTTGATTTATTTTTTTTTTTTTATTTTTTTTTTATGAAACTTGTGTTTTGCCTAAAAACAGTTTTATCCCATAATTCAGTACATTTTAAAAGATGAGACTTGAGTACTCAATCAGTTCCCCGCAAAATGCAATTCACAATTCGTAAATCTAAATTAGTGCATTATGAGTGAGTGTGGCCTTTTCCATTAGAGGGTCATGAAGAGATATAGGCTTTGACATGTGTGCCGTATAAAGCAAGAAGACGAGTACTAATGGCTTGAATTTGAAGAAGGGGAAAGTCTAAAGACTTAAGTGGCAACTTGATAATGGGATAAAAGCACAAAGTAATAATTGTTAACATATGACAGTGTCTATGTCAATGCTCTCCCAAAAAACAGCCACCACATTGGATCAAAAGTGGTTTTCGGGTCTAAAACCGAGGAGCATTAATAGGTCCAAATGGAGTCTGACTTGATTTGTGCAGTTAAGACGTCTACTGTCAGCAGACTAACAATTGAGTATATCAGTGGTACTAAAAGAGACATGTCTGAGCACAATAACTAGTTATGCCTTGTAAGAGCTCAATTATGGCAGATAATGAATAAACAGAATTCCATCTTTGTCAGTAAAAAAATCAAGTGGTGTAGCACAATGGGCTAATCACCACAAATCATTAATTATTTGGCTGATGCCATTATCCAAGGTAACTTACAACATTTGTGATACATACAATTGGTTACATTTCTTTTGGTTTTCCAATTGGAGTACAGGAAGGTCAAGTGACTTGCTTATGGTCACACCATGTCAGTAGTGGGATTTGAACCCACAACCTCAGGGCTTGAAGTCCAAAGCCTTAACCATTATATCACACTGCCTGCATATAGAAGACATGCAAGACTGGTGTCATGCATGAACATCTGAGGATCAACCTCCGGGCTCAACTAAGGTATGCAATGCCATTCCGGGACAAGGTTGACGCTGTTGCTAACAGTATCATCTCTACTACACTCCCCAAAAAAAACACCCACTGAGACCAACTGAATCTCACCTCAGACTCACAAGAAACCCTGCCTGTTCCTTAAGACCGGATGTGCCAGGAATGGGGAACTCAGTCTGGAATGGATCAGTTCATATGATTGAGCTCTCCATGCCTTGACCACCCAAGAGAACTCGAGTGTTTAAAAAGCCTAGCTGGCTGAGAAGGTAATTAATGTGGCTTATTTCTGCTGTGCCACCAGCATTTATTTTTGTTCTATTTTTTGGACATTGGCATTAAACAAAGTGGCCCAGGTGGACCCCAGCTATTCTTTAGGACTCCTCCCATCATTCAAGACATAATACTAGATACATTTTATCTAGCCTTGTGAAATCCAGTTCCTGCTGATTCACACTGATGATAAATAAAAACAAAAACTGATATGGCTAACATGTCATCTAAATTGAATCTATGAATCCATCCATCGGATACCTCATTGTAAGTAAAGCAAAGCTTGAAGGATACAGAATATGTGAATATTGTTGCATTTTTCTTCATGAAAGCAGTGTAAAATATGGAAAAAGAGGCAGGATAATGCTCCAAGCCACATGGCTATGAAAGTCCTAGAACAGTTCCAGGACCATGACAGTGAATTCATCTTAATGTAGTTGCTTCAAGTGTCACCAGATCTCAAACCAGTAAAGCATATGTGGAACAAGATTATACTAATTATTCCAAGAGCAGACCCATAATCAACAAATTTAGAACTGCGAGACACCTTGGAGTGTCCAACCATGGCCAACCATTCCTTTCTAAACTTTCAACAGCTTGTTGAGTCCATGACCTAATAAATTCAGGGATGATCTGAAGGCAAATGAGGGATCAGCTCCTTATTACGTTAGCACATGTAACAAAAAGTAGTGTTGAGAAGTGAATTTCGCCAAAGCATTCGTGTTCACCCTTATTTTTCAAATTATTTACTGATAATTTAGACGGTTTAGCAGAACTTTTTTTCCCAGTGCCCCATAATGTTTTGTGAGGCCAGTGCAACATCCTCCGGAGATGTAACAGCCAACATTAGATAGGACAACCCATCAGGTATATAACGCTGATCATTTGTATTACAGACTCTGTGGAACTTACTGGTAGAACACATAAGTAAATAATGCAGGATCTCAGTATTGTATTTTTATGAAACAAATACAGCAAAAAATTACGAGTTATCTCTGCTTGTCGACAAATGTTCAGGTTGAACTTCAAGTTCCATGTCAGTATAAGAGAAGGAGGCACGTGCCCTCTGCACGCATAATTAGCCACATGGAGATAAAAAACAAACCTTGAAGGAGCCTGATGCCCCCCTGCCTCACCACCACAGGAGACTTTCTGAAATAATAACAGAAGATTTATCACTATTTACAAGAAGTTTCTATCTGTTTGATAGAAAAAAAAGTGTAAGGTATTAGCACAGACAGTTTGGAGAGCATTCAGCATGACTTCAAAACATAGAATGAGCCAGCAGCTTCAATCATGACACATCACTTTAAATTTTCTGCATTTAAAAGGCCTACTGTGCGTGCTTTTCTGACTTTTGACTATGACTCTGGCATTTCCTCTTTGTTTTGATATAATAGCACGTCTCTGACTGCAGGCTTTCTTTTTTGATATCGCAGAGCCATGGTGGTGCAGTGGTTGGCACTGCTGCTGCACAGCTCAGGTCACCTTTTTGGCTATAATAATCAGTCCAGTATAGTTGGCAGACATTTCCCTAACCCTCAGGACACTTTTAAGATCATTGAACCATTATAATCTGGTAAAATCTAGTTCAGTTAATCCTTCCCCATTGATTTAAATGCATTTTGCGAATTTCAGTGATATTCGCATCTAGTTCCAAGAATTATCTGAAGATGAAGCAAACACTGTGGAGTTCACTCATCACTAACACACAGGTTACTGTTAATCCTGTTAATGGGTCTGGGCATCCGTTGAATTGATTGTGAATTGATGTGAGCCTGTGTTAGCAAAATGGATGACAGCTTTAGGCCGGAGTTATACTTCACGCGATGCGACGCATAATGCAGAGGACACTCCTGCTACGCAAGTGTTGTAGTGTTTATACTTGCGCGCGTACTTTACGTAAATCTGGAGGAATCCACCAGGTGGCAGTGCGAGATATTATCACGGTGAGAACATGTTCGGCTTCTCTGTGTTGTGAATTGCCTAAAACACCTATTAAATTCCGATAACACCTTACCGCAATATCTCTGAAAAGGATGTTTATTGATTAAATCCATAAATCCAGGGATGTGTCCATTCCAGCAAGCATTGGGCACGACTGAGAAACAATCCCTGGACAAGGTCTCCGCTCATCGCAAGGTGAATACAAGCACTCGCATACACTAGCGTCATTTTAGCGGCACCAAATCCCCATATCTGCATATCTTTGGAAGGAAACCGGAGCGCAGTGTGAAATACAAGCAGGATATACCAGCAACATAACTCCCTGCGAGACAGCAGTGCTATCACTCCGCCGCCGTGTCACCCCCATGTGTGTAATTATTCCCCCCATGTGTGTAATTATTAACAGTATTCATTATTTAAACAAAATTATATGTAAAATGTAACATACACACTTTAATGCATTTAATCATGAAAGTGATATCAAGTACAAATCTAAAGATTCTAAATGTGCAGAGAGTTGAAATATCATACA
The DNA here is from genome assembly GCA_026402145.1 of Polypterus bichir lapradei. NCBI lineage: Eukaryota > Metazoa > Chordata > Cladistia > Polypteriformes > Polypteridae > Polypterus > Polypterus bichir. Next base: position 17,209,301 of record JANRMT010062833.1, on the reverse strand, counting down.
TTTATTTTTTCTGTGTGGTGATATATTGCTGCTTGCCGCAGCTGTCAGGTCCAAGAAGCTTGCAGCGATTAAAAACTGGGATGATGTTTACAACCGTCTGCTTTAATGATAAAGTAAACTACGAGGTTAAAGTGGGCAATTTGAGATTAAAGCCGAAATTTCCACTTTAATCACAAAATACACGTTTTCACCATGTCCTTTATTTTTTTCTCAGTGGCTCAAATACAGCGTTATACATTATGTTGCTGTTGTTAAGTTGCAAAAAAAAAAAAAAAAAAAAAAAGACGGCACAAAGATGTTATGTGAGACTTTTAAAATGCATCGTGTCATTACAATCGGGAATATGCGACGCTTGAATATAAAATCACCACGAATGCATCTGTATGTCAGCATTTTGCTTCACCACTTCAAACCATTCACCAAACAGCAAAGCACGCACTTCGATCCCCGTAGGATCTGCATAGAGGCTTTCTGTCACATGTAGATAGTAAACAGAGACTCTGACGTCACATTCCGACTTTTAGCACACTGCGCCCCCCGACTTTTTGCTGGTACTGCAACTCGCGCACGCGTCGCGTTAATTTCTGAGGACCTGCTCAGAGGACGCATGAAATGAACGCTGGGGACGCGTGGCAGCCATGATGCGGGCGCGTACGCGTTCTGAGCGTGAAGTATAAATGAGCCCTTACATGTCATTACCTTTTCACAATATTATCTTTACATTCAAAGCAATGCCTTGTTTTAACTATAGTAATTATTATAGATCTTCACAGTTCTTTCATTAATTCTGTGCAGCCCTAAAAATGGGTTAACTAACTATAATATGCTGCTGTCCATTCTTTATGAGCCCCCTACTCTATATTTTCCCATTTTTTAAGCTCATTTCACTTTTACATGTACTCATATTTTAGTCTTACAATCTAAAGGTTTTCCTTTTTTTTAAAAGAACACATTTTAAGTATTTAAAAAACTCTGATCAGATTGTTTTGTATAGCATCTACATATGAAAATTTTCATTGCAAAATACCATGTACCATTTTAGCCAAACTGACAATAATAAATTTTGTTGTGAATTTTATGGGTTTATTAAAACTATATTGAAATATCGCATTTTCAAAAATGTGTAATAAATACAGATAAATCATTTTAAACGTAAAATAAATTACATTGCATTTTATTTAAAAACACCAAGAAGGATATGCTTAAATTAGCAAAATACAAGCAGGTAGCACAAGCAAGAGCAAAAATACACAAATCAGAAACGCACAGCAAAGAATGTCATGAAGATGGCATTATGCTTTCCTAAAAAAATCACAACAATCTTACAAGGCTCCTTTTAGGACATAAATCATTCTGTACAACACATGTAACTCTCTACTACTACTACTACTACTGAGATACTGCTCTGATAAAGCTTACACACAAATTCGTCATAACGTTCTTGATTTTTCATCTGTTAATTGTTTATACCCAGTAAATTAAGAAACTTTAAACAGATCACAGATGTTTTATAATCCATCCATCCATCCACCTTTCTAGCCTGCTCATTCAGAGCAGGGGTGTAGGCACAGCTAGAGTATATCTCAGTAATCATGGCGTGAAATGCAGGAACAACACCTGCAACTTCATTTATAAAAGTTTGCATGATTTCGAGCATGAAAATATGTGTGTGCCAAAAAAATATTAAAATGCATATAGCAAAAAAACCAGATTTATAAAACCTGACCTATGCACATTTCTACACAATTTAATCTCTATAAATCACAAGACAACACGTCTCAATTAGTTATGTGCAGTGAACGAATGAACTAGTTCCTTTGTACTTGTCTTAGCCTCTGAATGAACATACTGATTTACTGACATTAAAGAATGAATCTTATGGAGGTATGTACAGCACTTTATATAGCAATCTGCAACAGTCCAGAGCTATCATCTTAGCATCAATGAAATGGCTTCTGTCTTCAGGAAATAGTCTGTTTCAGCAAAACAGTAATGACGACAACTAGCCAATGGCTGACTTGGTAGATGACACCAAGCACCTCCCATTGATCAGTTCACACTGACTGTCTCAATACATACACTGACTGACTGACTGACTGAACCAGTATGCCCTCTACTGATATTGAGGACCATTGCAAGCTTCTTCACAAACAGCAGACAAGAGACACGCAGTACAGTACACTGAACTAGTTCACGAAAAAGAATCAGTACGTGTACTGAACTGAGAAACGAACTGCTGAACTAGTTCTCTGAAAGAATCAGTTCATGCACTGAACTGAGGAATGAACTGCAGACAACTGAACTGCAGGACTGTACACTGAACTAGTTCACTGAAAGAATCAGTTCATGTACTGAATTGTATACACGAGACTCGCTGTACATTGAATGGCAGTTCAGTTCACTGATGATATACGAGTATGTATGGCAGATTGCATCAGAAAGGACGGGATATAAAAGAAGGAAATTGCAGGAAATTAATCCAAAACGGAAAATAATTTTATCTAGTCATATTTCAATGTTCTCACAGTTTTACTGTGATGTGTGTACTATTATAAGGTTCATTTTTTTTTCTATTTATTGTTGAAATTTCATTTATTGTCAAAATTCAATAAAGAGGATTATTATTATGTGTGAATTAATGATTTTGTTGCTTGCTTTTTATCTTTTTTGTTTTTTTGGTGGTTAAAGTTGTTACACAGTTATGATACTATTCTAGATTTTAAATTAGAATCCAGCTTCTGGTTGTTTCTGAAGTGAACGAAACAGTGATTCAAGGATTTGAATCATTTTGGTGAACTGATTGACATCAACATTTCACTTCACTAGTCTCAAGCCCTGCCCATTTCCACCCTGAAACAACTATAAATTGTGACGTGTGAGTCCGTGTCTTGCACACCAAAACATGAGGCTGAGTCTCAGTACTTTAGTAAAAGCAGCTTTATTCAGCTTGACACAGGAACAGCACAGCTACTTATTGTAGCGGGATCTACCACTCTCCTACACAAACACAGCCATCTGGCAGGGTAGTGGCCAAGTAATCCTGTTCCCTGCATTTATAATGTTCCTTGCATCACCCATCGACGAAAGAAGATTATAGCGTGACCGCGGTTTGTTCGGATTTGCTTTCGCGACAAGCCACTGCAGCACTGGGAGCCTGCGGTTGCTCCAGCAACAGATATGAGTATGCTGTTTTCCACAGATGCGTCGATCGAGTTTTGGGACACACTTCGGCATGTCGTCCTGTTGGGGGGAGTCCCAAAAGAGTTTAGAAACCTTACAATATGAACCATGCTACTCAACCTCATACATATGAAATCACAATGCTGCTGACCATCATTGGCTGGTAGTGCAGCCATAAGATGTACTCAGTAGCGCTAGACAGAAGTTCTCGCCACTAAATTAGGGGTCCACAATGAACTTACATTTGGTTGTGACCTAAGTGCAAATGTCAGCAACAATCGCAAATATGATGAATGGCAACCTGTTACTACTGCTGTAAATGTTGTGAGCTCCAGCCACACCAGGCCTGAAATTTAAAAAAAAAAAAAAGGTCCAGTTTCTGGCAACGAACAGATTACTACTCGCCAGCAGAATGTGCTTGTAACAGAAGGAGAAAAATAATACATCTATGCTCTCTGATTTCGATCTGGGAATGGCATCTGTAATTAAAAATAACTTTTTATGCAGCAGTCCTGACGATTGTCAATTAATTCTTGACATGTTAATAGGATGTAACTTAACAAAATCAAAAGTATTCCTAATTACTAATTACTCCCTGAGAAGTTACAACAGATTCTTCAGTGCAAATACGCAGCATTGGTCCTCTTAAATGGGAGCTCAAATATATATCTGTACATCATATTCATCACATTTAAACTTTAATACGTTTGTCATGTCAATGCACAATATCTTGGTGATATGAATAATGCATGAAAGTCATCATTTATTTGATATACCTAGTTGATCAAGCGTGTGATCATTTCCCAGTTTCTCCAAAATGTTGCGGATACATGGGTCAGAGCTGAAATAAATATACACAAGTCCTCCCATCAAGTTTTCTTTTATAAATCCTGTCATTTGTGTCGGAAGTTGCATACTCACATTTTGAGCCTGTTTTTGTGCTAATGGAAACTTTAGAAACAAAGCCCCTGAACTGGGTGCCAGTCCATCACAAGGTGAACACGCACACACTTAATGCAATAAAACATCACCATTAAATATGTGCCTATACAGTGTATGAAACTAAATGTCAGAATATAATCATACATTTATCACATTCTGAAGTGTAGTCATACATCTTAACGTGCTGGAAAATAAGATATGTCACTTTTTTCTAAAATATGATTTCAGTACGGCATGGAAATTTTAATCAATGATTTTTACACACCAGTGTTTGTAAAAGTTTGAATGTGGTATTTATTACATTATGAGATGAAAATCTTCATATGCAGAAATACACTTATTATTACACTCATTATGATCTCCAGTTTAAAGTTTTAGTATAAAGTCTGTCTCATTTTAAAATCCTGAACATGCACTAATATTTAACAGCACATTTGCAAGCCAACATTAGGGTGAAAGGTTTTTAGATGCAGAGTGTACTGAAATTTGCAAAAGGACTCATGTTTAGTGCAGTACATGTGGCATTAACAAATGATCTGAAATGTTTTTTAAAGGCTGTTTAACTCAATCATAAGCTTAACAAATGATAAAATGAAAGCAGTAAAAATAACTATTTGGAAAAATCATTAAATAAGGATTTTGTTGTGAAAAAAGACGTGGTGGTGAAGCTGCCTGTTTGTTTAAATGATCAAAAATAATAAAAAAAAATGATTCTAAAGTTTTTAGCTATTGGATATTTATCAGTAAAAATGCACTGAGACTTATCCAGGCTATTGCAGCAATTAGTCCACTTTGCAGAGGTGACAATAATGTGCATCCAAACCAGTGAATCTCTCTGGTCACTACAAATAAAACGGAGGACTGCACCGGTTTCCATATTCTCTGTCTCTTGTATTCATTGACAGAATGCACAATTCCTGTCGTTTCTTAGAAATGTGACAGATACACTGGTTTCCCATCAGGGCCATCACTGAGCTGAGCGCTCCCTGAATGGTTTTGTTTTATAAATGGAGCAAAACTTTCTTGGTTCAGCATTTACACTGTATTATTATACAAAATTGTGTAATAGTAGAATTACTTATATGTAAAATACTGTATGCCTGTGTGCAAGGGAAGCATCTATAAATGCTCAAACAAGATATCCTACTGCCCCAAGTGCCCAAGAGACCACGGTCACTAATGCCTGTTTCTTTTACAGCCACAAACCAGAGGATGAGTCCTGTGATGGACCATGATGTCACTTACGGTTCCATCGGAAGGTCTCGCCTGTTCCACTCCGAGTTCTATTTTAGGAGTGATGACACCAGAAGTGGGAGTTGTGCATACAAGAAGCATTAAGCTCCACAGATGAAGATTGCCCTGAGTCAGAAAGAAACTTGCTAGAATATACCGACAGAGGACGTGACACATCCACAACTTTTTCTTTGACCTGTTTTCATTGGTTACCCAGGTGATTCCCAACCCTGTATGATCACTCTCCCTCTTTTTTCATTACTAGATATATAGTTAGAAATCTTAAACCTTTTAGAGGTGGCAATCTGCCTAACATATGGATGAAACCCACAGTATACAGAGACAAACCATGTAGACACAAGCTGTAACCAAGCAGGAATTCAATCCCAATTAAAAAAATGGTGAATGAAATTGGAAGAGCTAACAAGTAAAATTTTATCTTCATTTGTTTTGTTTTTTTTATTATTATTATTCTTACGATAGCTAATGTAGCTATCTCACCGGTTTGAATCCTAGCCTGGACATTTACAGTGTCGTATGCATAAAGGTCTGTTTATACTTTGTATATATGTGTTGCTGCAATGGTCCATGAAATGTCATATTATGTGGAAGAGCACATCTGCGACTGTGTTCCTCAAGATTTATGTGTCTGCACATCACCAGCACATGGACTAGCAACAACACATGGACACATTTGAAGAGAAGGCCAGTGCGAATGCATGGAATGATTTTGTATCAGTACAGTTTCGTCCACACAGTTGTGCAATAAACAGAACATGGTGCACATCCTCAGTCTACAAACACATCATCAGCTTCCTGCGTCCACCCTTTTTTGGAATATAAACTTTCTTTTATGTTTTTTTTTAATATATTTTCAAGAGATTATTCAGACACTATAATTTAGACCAGGAGTTTTTGTACAGTCTGTGTGAGTGTCCCCTGTGATGGTTCTGTGTACTGTTAAGGGCTGGTTTTTGCCTTGTGCACAATACTTCCTGTGACCCTGAACTGGAAAAGTGGGATAGAAAACAGATTCATGCTTTTATAGAGAAAGATAATTAGCACCATGATGTCACATGTCAGCTCACATGTCCACTTCCAGCGACATCACCCGCCCTTCTCTCCTCATTGCAGTGTCACAGCCATTATAGAAAATGGTAGGCAAACCAATGTGTATATTAAACAAAACAGACAATAAAATGTATAAAATGGTGACAAAATGCCCTTAACTGATTGAAACAAATAACATTTTACACTTTCATGTACAGTTTTGATTGACTTCATTTATTGAATTGATAAACATTAATTGCACTGGTTACAAAAGACCAAGAGTTTGATTTCAGTATAAATTTCATAAGTAAATGGAGAAAATATTTTAAAATAGCCACATGCTAAATCTCAATGAATGTTCGATGCATCTTGACTCCATGCAATGCCACAAATTATCGTTTGGTTGAAGATTTGACAGACATGTTGAGTCACAAATATCCAAACCTGCACAAATGGCTTGAAAGTTGTCCAGCTCAGTGGAGTCATTTTAATCTGTCTTTAATTGTCCTCCATTCCTATCACTTTTTCATTTAACCAGCTTTGCGTGGAAAGTTCTTCTCATGTCACTAGTGGACATAACACATTAAGGAGGGATGGACTTCCTCACTGGGACATTGTTCAGGGCATCAAACCGTGCATAGACGTGATGTAGAACATCTGAAAGAGAGGCATCCCCACTGCAGACAGATGGTGTGGTTTTATAGTCTTGTGATGGCTTAGATTTCCTTCCACATGTATAGTGTGTCTCTGGTATCCTGAATGTAGCTGTGGGTTTGATGCTCCAAGACAAGTTTGCCCGTGCTGTCCTGAGGTTTATCTTCTCACCTGATCTATGAAGCATTATGGGCTTTAAATTGTGCATACCAGCAATGTCACCTACGGTTTCTGATTTAAATGCATTTTGATGATCTTTGAGACAGTCACGTCATCTATGCACTTGTTGATGCAGCCAGTGACTGATAATGCATACTCCTCTAAGTTGATCTGATGGCCATATGTGGCAGCTGCTTTAAACATGGCTCAGTCCATGTGATCAAATAGTCCTGCAGGGCTGAAACAGCTCCCCTAATTTGCTTGAGAGTTAGTTTGGAATGTTTAAGCGGTATTCTGTATGACTCGAAACACCGAGGTATGACTTTGTAAGTTTGTAAACACAAGATCCAGTTTGTTCTATCTCCTGATTGAAAAGTTCATGATGATTAAAATCAGCCGTTACAATGATAAAAACCAGTGGGATGCACAGTTTGCAGTTTATTAACAGTTCTATAAAATGCACCCTGCGCTTCTTTGGAATTAACACCCAGTGGGATGTAAATGGCTAGAAAAAAATAACAATAAACTCCTTCGGAAAGTAAAAAGGACGGAACTGTAGACATTTTAGACATCCCACCTCTGGAGAGAAGTGGCTTGACTCTACTGGAATGTTTCTACGCCACTCGTCATTCATATAAACACACAGAACAGCTCTGCACGCCTTACCGCTTGCTGAGACAACTCTGTCCTCTGGGAAAAATGTTGTTTCAGCGCAGATGGAAGGCAAAAATGAAGAAACACAATGCCTTTTCTAATGTATCGATGTCAATGTGAACTAGGCCAGAACTGTAGACTCTTGTTACTACTTGCAATGTGCAGACTTACATGCTAAATGGTTTAATCCACCCATCTATCCATTTTCCAACCCACTGAATCTGAACACAGGGTCACGGGCGTCTGCTGGAGCCAATCCCAGCCAACACAGGGCGCAAGGCAGGAACCAATCCCGGGCAGGGCGCCAACCCACCGCATTAATGGTTTAATTTTTCTTTAAATTTAAGTGTGCAACTGCTACTACTATACCCAAATCAGCCTGTCTTGGAAAGTGGATAAAATCCAACTTTTTTCCAATCAAGGAAGTGTTTTTATGTTATGCAAAGTCACCATTCGAGTCAGCATTCCAGCGTGAAGCGAAAGGCTGAGGGTACTATTGTGATTAAATACTGCATGATAGTGAAATGTTGCTGAGGCTATTTTAAAATTGGGGAAATGGCATTAGGTTAAACCAACATGCCCCTCATTAATGAGTCAAACATCATCATTGATTTTAAACAATGCAAAAAAGCAGGTAAGAGAATGCAAATGAAAAAGATCAAAGCAGGAATAGTATTGGATTGATGCATTGATTGCTTTAGGCTCAGCGTATGCACTTCTCTCTCATATGCAATCTCACATAAACATAGATTTTTTGTATGGTTACTGTTCTGTCGCATCAAAATCACAACAATATTAAATAAAAATGGGAAACAGAAAGTCTTCCGTAAGGAAAGGGAATGGATCAGTTGGCTTGCAGTGTAAAGAATTTAACAGACACAGCGATCTCCTTTAATTGCATAGTCGCTGCGGGGATTGATCGGTGGCGTTCTTCAGAGAAACAGATAAGGACAGTGTATTAAAGAGCATCACAAGTACAAAATTAGACATTCTGCTGTTTTGTCTTTTCAAGTACTTTAGTAAGGTGCCTGCTAAATACAGAAAAATGTTCCTTCTCTCAACATTTATAAATATATACAGTATTAAATCTGTGCACTTTATCATTATTGTAAGCTACACTGGCCATGAAAATGTGCTGAAAACGGTTTTAAAGGTGTTTACCCACTTCCACATATTCCAACATTTTGCACATTTCTCTTGGAAACCAATCTTAGTAAGCTAGTTGGCTGGTCATTTGAAACCCTTTGAAGTTTAAAAATAAAATATTTTCCATCTAGTCTGATTACCAGACCTTACAAACAAATGTAAGTACAAGTATTAGACTATTATCGAAATATTAACTGCTTTTTGATCAGATGCTCGAGATTTAATGAAAAGCAGCTGGGGTTTTGTTCTTGGTTCTGAAGTCAAAGAAGTCCAAACAAAGGGGCACCTTCAGGATTAAAGAGATCAACATCCCTTGAAAAGCAGGCCTGCCAATCAATGGGATATTTTAAAGGCACTTTTTATTAGTACGTGTTCTGCATTCTTGGTAGGAATCTAAGGAAATTAATTAGGTTTCATCCACTTGGCTTTTTATAACAAAGGTGCTTTTAACTGGAGATTGTATAGCTACACTGCTATTTTAAGAAACTGCATGCTCAAAAATATAAGCCAATAAACATATACTTTTTTGCACTTTAATGTCTTCATATAATAGGCTGCCACTGGTTTCTAATTAAAATGTTGGAGAAATTTCACAAGGATCACAGTGATCAATGAAACTGAGGTTTACAAGAGGTAATTGATGCTATGTCAATAAATGGGATATTTACGTCCTCTCACTTCTTCAGAGGCATTGGGCACAGCGTACAGACCAATCCTCGGACTGGACACGCACACACAATGAACTGAATCATTTAACTTTCACATCTCTGGGAAAAGAAAACAAGGTGTCCAGAAAAATACACACAGTCCAAGAAAGGAACACAGGGCTCTGGACTTATGAGGTGGCTGCACTTTGCTGTGCCATCTTAACAAAATACCAAATACGTTCACAATTTCTTCTTGTTGTGTTGATGAGGAACTTCTTAAAAGTCATTCCCAGTCATGGGCTCTAATGAAAGATTTATATAATACTACCAAGTAAGCTTTAAAGAATCAGATTTGATATTTTTTGTTCAGTGTAGCTAATAATAATGAAAACACAAACACAGCTTTAGGTATGCCAACCATAACGACACAAAATTAAAAGAGTGCTTATTTCAGTAGCTTATGTGCAATATATGCAAAAAAATGACACTATACAAATGTCATGACATCAACTTGTTTATTGTTGTGTGTGTAGTGTACAATGAAAGTCCTTCTTGCAGGTCTCTCATTGACCAGTGACAGCAATACAATAAAAAAGACAAACATGCGAAACCGAGTGTAACATTTACGGTATATAAAATGTATATATCCAAGTGTTTCAGTATGACTGGCAGCTGAGAAATCTCATGATCTGGCGATAAAAAATGGTCACTGAATGTGCTGGGCTGAGTGCTAATGGTCCCATACAGTTTGTCAAAATGGAAGACTGTGACGGAGATCTGTAATATTAAAGTTTGTCTTAATGCAGGGTGTGTTATATAAGGTGGTCCAGATCTAATTATGCAATTTTCATTACGCTATAACTTATTAAGTTTGTTACATAGAAAATCACCCGAAAAATCCCGGACCATCGATAAGTGTGTGAACTGACGACATGAAGAATTGTCTTCGCGTCGAACTGGAATCGTCCCCGCATAAATCAAAGTCATCCAGACGATCTGGATCTGCATAATTAGATCTGGACCACCCTGTATAATGTAGTTGAGTGCCAGTAGTATGCCATCCCACCTTCAATAGTGATGAGCAAAATGATAAGTTGAATTCATAACGAAACTCCGTTTTTCAATACAAAATAAATTGCATTTTGCTTTTTCACAAAATTTGTTGTAGCTACATTTTAGTTGTACTCTTAATTTTATGCCAACATTGTCTATTATCATATTCTTCAGGGATTTGCAGTCTTTACTATACTAACCTCTACTTGTCTCTAATTTCTTTTCTGGTTCTTCACTTGACTGAGGGGCTATGCAGCCACCTGTGATGCTTGAATGAAGGTGGGTATTCATGAGGGCAGCTGCATCGAATCCTCTAGAACAAAGCTAGGAAACAATGAGGAATGATTTAATGCCCAGTGGGGACTGGGTGGTCTTTGGGCCTTGAAACCCTTGCAGACTTTGTTTTTTTTTAACTCCGGCTTAACTGGACTCTTTTTGTTTTTTCTGTCCTCCCGGGCGTCTGAGTTTATTATCGTATTGTATTGTAATGTTTATAAGGATGTTACTTTTCTACCAATTATAGCTATGTTATATAAGCTTGCATGGATTTTACTTTTTATTACATCCATTATCCAACCTGCTATATCCTAACACAGGGTCACTGGGGTCTGCTGGAACCAATCCCAGCCAACACAGGGCACAAGGCAGGGAACAAACCCCGGGCAGGGCGCCAGCCCACTGCAGCTTATTCATTACTATACTTACCTCATTTTATTTGTTTTTCTTTTCTTGTAACTATCTCTTTCACTATCATAAAGAACTTTGAGTTATATCCTGTGTACAAAAGTGCACTATATACTGTAAATAAATGTTGTTGTGCCATTTACACAAGAAGAAAGGCATTTGGTTCCTGTATGGAAGCTTTTACATGCTGTCACACACGTGCGAGTAGGAGGCAGCTAAAAGGCCTGAGTAATTGTAATAAAACATCCGACCAAGGGGCGGCGGAGTGCACTGACTATCTTTCTCAGTTCCCTACAGACCTTTCCCGGGAAATCCTGCAAGGGCCGGCACCTCAGAAGACATCACTTCCAGTGCTGGGCCCTTTTTAGTTGATGTCACTTCCAGTCCAGAAAACATCACTTACCGGTGCTGGGCCCTTTGATGATGTCACTTCCGGTCCAGACGACATCACTTCCGATGCCCTTTTGATGATGTCACTTCCTATGCGGGCCTTTAAAGCCTCCGTCTTTGTCTCTTGTAATCAGTTCTGTTTTGGACTCAGTCTTGTGAACAACTCTGTGAAAATTTACTACATTAGTAGCCAGGATACATTATATGGGTGGCTGCCCCAAACCTTTATGATGTCTGGTGTGATTCTTTGTGACAATGTATTAATTCTGCATGTGTCTACCTATCAATTAGTATCTAAATAAAGATCTCTAGTTAAAAAAAGAAAAATCACAAAAGTGTGCAAACTGTATCCCCATTTAGGATAAGGTGCTTTGGTAGATACTGTAATGGCAGGAAGGAATAGGATTTGGCAGAGGTAACTTTCCACGTAGTTATTTTATCTATAGAGGAAACACAGTAACTTGCACAGTATATGTGCTTTAGTGTGGAAAATATGCTGCATGTTCCATTTTTAGAAAAACATACTGTACTCCTTCCCTGGTGATGTGAACAAGAGGGTTTACAAAATTGATTTTACTGGTTTGGTACAAACTACATGTTTTATGTAGCTATAAAAAATAACAGAGTGTAAGAGGCCAGACAAATGACAATAAAGAGTTGGGGCAAAACCCTGGTCACACGGTATAATTGGAAGTAAAAAATACACAATAAATGTGCAGACGTCTTTTCAGACCCGAGTTCTGAAAGTAAACCGAACTAAGATTGCAGATCTTTAGGCTTTGATGACTTCCGGCAGGTCCAAGTGGGCAGACACTGGAAGCGGCATCAGTGGTGGTCTGCAGAGGGAGGAAGAGAAGACACAGTACATCGCCAACTGTTGGAGTGGCAGGATATTACCATTAATATAGCCCTTAAGTTGTCCCCTGTGTGCACACGTGTGACTACAGGAAGTATGACTGAGGCTGTAGGAAAGCAATATTCCTTGATTGCCCTACCCAAAAAAACCTTTAAAACTCCAAAAATCTCTTAAGTGAGGAGTCTCATTATTTCAAAATTGCCTGTAAAACCACACTTAGTGTAAAACTATATGTAAATTGAAAGTTACCTTTTTGACTTCTCACCAGACTCTGTCAACCTCTGTAGCGTTTTGCAGTCTTGAGCTGAGCAGACACCTTAAGATGTTATGCAGCCAGTGTGAAGATAAACTCCATTGTGCTCCTGTGGAAGTTGATGAGCACTGATGGAGACATACAGGCTTATCCTCTGAAATCTGAGGAATTAAAGGCACAGGTAAAGTAAGCCTTCTTGATGATAGGTAAAATGTATTGTGCCGAAATGCCACACTGCTGACCCTATCTACAGCATGCACATAAATAAAGATTGAAGGTCTTCCATGCTTAAAATATATCACCAGCTCCTTGGTTTTACTGGTATTAATGGAGTACTAGGGTGTTGTACCGTGTTAGCCATTATGAATGTAGTGAGAAGTCAAGCCAAATGACACCTTTTATTGGCTAACTAAAAAGATTACAATATGCAAGCTTTTGAGGCAACTCAGGCCCCTTCTTCAGGCAAGATGTAATACAGAAACTGTGTTTATATAGACACCAGGACAGACACAACATTGGAAAACCTTTAAGTGAGACATCTTCTGCCACCAGAAGCTCAAAAAGTTAATCTCTTCTGGGTAAGTGATCTCTTCTTTGTACATAGTGGTGTCCACAGCAAATTTAATACTGGAGCTGAAGCTGAATCTGGCCCTAGGTAAGCAAGGAAACAAAAGGACATTCAGAACACAATCCACAATCCATCTGGGTTGGGAATTAACATGGAGTAAATGATGCATACTGGAGTTTGCCAGTCAGGAAGTTCAAAATCCACTTGTAGATGATCTCAGTGATCATCCTTGATGGAACAACATTGTTAAAAACTGAGCTATGGTCTATAAGCAGCACTCGGGCCTAGCAGTTTTCATTATTCAGTTGTGTTAGAATGATGTTAGTGCCATCCTAGTGCTAAGTATACAACATTGTCTGTGGGTTGCTTCTGACAATAAGCAAACTGGAGCTGGTCCAAACTATTTGGAATATTACGTTTTATGTGCCCCAAGAACAGTTTCTCAAATCATTACATTACAATGGCAGTGACTGCCACCAGTCTATAGCCATTGACAGGCCCCCCGCCCCCTTTTTTTTGCCTCAAGGATAATTGTTGTCCTTTTGAAGTAGTTGAAGGCCACACCTAGAAACTAAGAAATACGCCACAGATATATAGAAGAGATCGCCTCTCAGAGTAGTTCCTGTAACAACTGTCAGTTAATGGACACTGTCGGCTGACATCTCCCCGAGTGAGCAAAGGATGAGGTTTTGTGTTAATTGCTGAATAGTCAGGGTTATCGAAGGAGTGAACGAGCATTCCCTGCCACTCTGCCAGCTCAAGGCAGATTTAGGGCAGCTGATACAAAAGAATTCAGCAAAAGCCCCAAGGAGTCAATAATGTGAGGTGAAACACAAGCTACCAGCAAACAAAAAGGGCAGAGATAAGTCAGCTGGGAAAGAACTTGATTTCTGTTCCCGGAGCATAACGCTTTGTCAGAAATCTCAAAGGCTCATAATGAGTAGTGTTTACAATTCCGTTTCAGCTGTTCTGAACAAAATGGGAACCAGTGTTATTTGTCATATTTTTTTTGGTAATACAGTTTCACTGAAATGGACACTCTGTCAGGATGCTTCTTCTGTCCTTGTTAGAATAATTAATTATACGCAGCTTTCAAACAAAATGCAAGTTTGTCTCTAACCACTAAAAGATTAAAATGACATTGACGCATGAAGGTCTTTCTGCCATTGCTTTCTGTTTGTTTGTTGTGTTTATTGTGACTAATGTCCGGCTTGCCTGCCGCATTCTCGGCATAAATCTGGTTTTATTAGTGCATGAAGCGGTTTTGCTTTTGAAACATTAGACAAAAATAAGCCACAAAACCTTTAATTGATTGGGATTAAATTTAAGCCTCAAAGTTTCCCCTCTTCTGCTGATTAGCACTGTCAAAGCCTCCTCTATTTTTTATGAAGCTCTTATTTCTGGATGTCACTCAAATCTCGCTGGCTTCTTTGAGGTGGAAAGCTGCTCTTCTCCGAAAGCAGTAGTGTATGACATCATTTACATGCATTTTTCACAGAGCATCTGATGCTTTGAAAAGTTAATGATTAAATCAGAGATGGTCTAGGGAGACTGACAAATTTATCTGAGCTTTTTATTCCAAGCTATAATCTTAGGATGTCCATGTAATTATATAGGTTATTTGTTTATTGGAGTAGGATGTGTCACATGAGGGAACCATGGGGGCAGAGCGGTTAGTCATGCTGTCTCGTAGCTCCAGGGATCACATTTTAATCTAGGGTGCTTTTTTTGCCCCAAGTCCACATGGAATTTCTCCAAAGTACTCTGCTTTTCTTTCGACATGCTAAACGTTAATTAGTAGTTCTAAATTGGCCCAGTGTGAGTAAGTGTTTAATAGTTTCGTATATAGTGCTATTCTCTGTTAAATGGGACTGGAATATGCAGACAAAAAAAATGAATAGATATTGTCACCATGTTGGCACAGTCCTTTGCACTAATACCCCAAACTTTTGTGTGATGTTCGCACCTTCTCCTCGTGCTTAAACAGGTTTTCTCTCTCATTTGAAAGATGATAATTCTGAGTTACTTGCCAATATGCATCAGTTCTGTATGTGAGAGTGTTGATGTGTGGGGTTGCTCATCAGAGTTGATGTAATAAGTGCTATGGAGCACTTATCAAATACATAAGCCTTTGCAGTGCTTAGCTGGCTTTGGTCAGGAGAAGGACAGGGTGAAATACGGTCATTAACTGATTTTCAGCTAGAGTGGAGGAAGACAAAATGGGTAAACCCAGTGGCATAGTTAGAGTTGGTGCTGCTTGGGGTGATGCTTCAATTTGCCGCCTTCCAATATATGTTAACCTATTTAAATAGAAAATTTAAAATGACATATTGAGAAAAATTAAGATAATTTTTGCATAGATTTTGTCATATATAGAGAAACCGCAAGAATGTTTCGCATATAATTATTTATAAGCGTCAGCTAGACAAGAATATACTGTAGTATAGACGCACTGATAAGCCACGTTCTAATTATTAGTTTATTACACGGTGAAAACCAGAGCCAGTGTAGTGTGCAAGTGATAGGTGGGGATGTTTCTTGTGCCGAGCAAGAACGCATTCAGATTGATAACGAAACAAAATCATAAATTGTAAATTAGTTGTTTATCTTCCTAGAAATTATTATCGGTGTAATGTTTATGTTTATTTCTGTTATTGCCTCATAAATTTCAACTGCTGTGTCTAATGCCGTCACAGAAGGACAGTCTGAAAATTATTTTTGAAGCATTTATGGATAAAAATCAGAGAATTTTCTTGTTTTCATTCATGAGTGATATTTTCCGAACCCTGCTGCTTACATATGAATTGTACTGAGCCCTTTGGCCAATAATGCTGTCCCCAAAAATGTGCCGCCTAAGGAAGACTGCCCCCTTCGCTTGCCCCTAGCTACGCCACTGGGTGAACCTTGGTGAAAATTCTGCTATGTCTACACAAGTCCAGCCACTTCCAGTCAGGATTCTATATAGAACAATGCCCAGACTACTATATTTTCAATTAAAAACAGTGCTTTTGAATGAAAATGATCACCTATCAACTTCACATAGTTTATAAAAGTATTCCCATCTACACTAAAACGACCGAAAACGCACATGATGTACACATTTGCCTATATGAGCATTGGTGGACTGGTGGAAAACTCCTTGAAGGAATGATGTCATTAAAAATTCAGAGCCCTGTGAAAGTCAGATTCCCTTGTGCTTTATGCACTTTTAAAACTAACACAGGGCTTTGATATCGCGTTCACAGAATAGAAAAAGAAAAGAGATTTTTAAAGGAGTCGCAGCTAATTGCCACAGCGTCATGTTAAATTGCTGTATACAGTTAAAAGTAAGAGTCATCACAACTTTTGAAAGTTGTCTTGGCATTAAAAAAAAAACACTATAAAAGTTAAAACAGCACTAAAAAAGTCATCAACTCTATGTTCAATCGTGAGAGAGTCCACAGCAATTGGAGTGCATCTTGCACCAAGCAACATTTGTAAAACTAAGTCCATAAAGAAAATAAATAATTGTACACACTTGACTATGGCATCACTTTACGGCATTGTGCGTTTGTGTCTCCTTTGTGTATTCTTGTGAGCTTCTTGTACATTCTTGTAGCGATGGGACAGGCAAGGCAGACAATTTCCTGGGACCCCAAACTGGGAAGGTGGCCCCTAAGGGTAAACATCTGCATAAATACTCGTTTCAATGACTCCTCTGGCCTTGAAGTATAGCATCATCACATTACAGCAACACAACTGGAAGCCCCCACCAAGAGGTTGCTTGTGAAGAACGTTATTTTTTTTTATCCATCCATCCATCCATCCTCTTCTGCTTATCCGAAGTCAGGTCGCGGAGGCAGCAGCTTGAGCAGAGAGGCCCAGACCTCCCTCTCCCCGGCCACTTCTTCTAACTCTTCCGGGAGAATCCTAAGGCATTCCCAGGCCAGCCGGGAGACATAGTCCCTCCAGCGTGTCCTGGGTCTTCCCCGGGGCCTCTTTCCGGTTGGACGTGCCCGGAACACCTCACCTGAGAGGCGTCCAGGAGGCATCCTGATCAGATGCCCGAGCAACCTCATCTGACTCCTCTCGATTCGGAAGAGCAGCGGCTTTACTCTGAGCCCCTCCCGGATGACTGAGCTTCTCACCCTATCTTTATGGGAAAGCCCAGACTCCCTGTGGAGGAAACCCATTTCAGCCGCTTGTATTCGCGATCTCGTTCTTTCGGTCACTACCCATAGCTCATGACCATAGGTGAGGGTAGGAACGTAGATCGACTGGTAAATTGAGAGCTTTACCTTATGGCTTAGCTCCTTTTTCACCACAACAGACAGATGCAGAGCCTGCATCACTGCGGACGCCGCACCGATCCGCCTGTCGATCTCACGCTCCATTCTTCCCTCACTCGTGAACAAGACCTCGAGATACATGAACTCCTCCACTTGGGGCAGGATCTCGCTCCCAACGCTGAGAGGGCACTCCACCCTTTTTCAGCTGAGGACCATTGTCTCGGATTTGGAGGTGCTGATTCCCATCCCAGCCGCTTCACACTCAGCTGCGAACCGATTCAGAGAGAGCTGAAGATCACGGCCTGATGAAGCAAACAGGACAACATCATCTGCAAAAGGCAGATATTTTTTTTAGTAACATTAAATCTAACCTGCACTGTTTTCAATTGAATTTACAAGTCTGGAAGCCAAAAGTGGGAAGAAAACAAGACCAGGTGGTAAAAAGAAACAAGACAGTGGTAAGTAGTGGAGATGTGGTGGGGGTTGGAAATGAGCTGCGGAAGTGGACTGTTGGATTGAAAATGGAAGCACAGGAGAGTCTCACACACTGAACCAGCAGATGGAGTGTTTTACAGCAGTAGCGGAGAATAGCTGATAACTTATCTGGAGCAAAAACAACAATCAAATTTAGTCAGTAATCCAAAAATTACAGCTGGAATGAAAGCTGACATCTGACTAGGAGGAGAAACCAATGACCCAGTATTGAGCATCTCAATGGTGATGATGAACTTTGAGCAAAATATAAGTTTGATATGTTCTCTGCCTGTCAAGGGCACATTTACTGTATATGTTGTGTATCTTACACCAGCTTAGGATTTCCAGTTTCACTTACCAAAAATGTACAGTTAACTTAGAATTGGTTGGGAACATCTGTGCTTTGGAGAACTGCGTTAGGAACCTGATAGCAACTGACATGATTTGTTTAGATAATTTGGTGATTTCTAATTCAGCTTCCTTCTCTCCTGGCCCCACTGTAGTTAGTGCATAGACAAAATCAGCAGCACCAATTCAGTCACGGGGCGAGTGGGTCACAGTGAGACAAGAGTCTAAGAAGTTAAAAAGTAGTCTCTTGCCATCTATTTCACAAATTCATTTTATTTATTTTTTTAGTTATTTCAATTTCTAAAATTTACTTTATTCTATTTATTTTTTTATTTTATATTTTGTTTTCTATACAAATGTATTTATCGTGTTGTTTTATTTTTATAATTTTTTCACAAAATTAAAATAAAGGATTTGTGTTTATTAAATTCTCCCTGTTGGGGTGGGAACTTTATTCTCTTTTTGACATTGTACTTTTCTTACTTTGCTGTTCCCCTTTCATTCTGTTTTTAAAAATGATAAAAAACTGTTTACCAGAAAAAATTAATTCTTCCTGTTAATTTGGACTTTGAGCTAAAATAATGGTAATACATTTTACCATAACAGCAGAGTGAATTGGAGGGCCCCCATAGTGTTTTTTGTCTAGTGCTCCCAGTGTCCCTAGAAACACCTCTGGCTCGGCTGCATTCTATATCCATACGCTTCATTAAACACCTTATTATTCATTTTTCTGTGGAAGCACCCCTCCTTGCTGTAAGGATCAAGTTTAAGTAAGAAATACTGATAAGAGGCAGTCAACTGAGTTAGTTACAATCGGATTCTCAGAAGACTCTGAATTTTTCACTATCACTGTAAAGGCAACTACCACAGGATTTATTTCAAAACTGGTAAATTATTTCCCTTTTGGGAATGTATGCAGCATTCAATGTGTACAAAACACAATTTTGATGCATACAAGTAAGAAAAACAAGACATGCCATGGAAAGTAACTCTTCTATACCTGCACTGTGGAGATCTGATTTTCTTCCATGGAGGGGGACCAATCATTGTAATGAGGAAAGGAACACATTATAAGCATGAACAAATCAGCGTTTTCACCCATCCACACTGAAATGCTGAGCCGGCGTTTTCAGAAGTACACCGCTCTGGAAAATTTTTTAGAAAATGTCCATTTACAGGGGTTTATGTGGATGAAAGGTGAAAACAGCGACTAATGTTTGCATTTTCAATTGAAAACGTAGTAGTGTAGATGGGGCCTAAGAAGAAGTGCAGCCCGAAGCTGGCGTTCATTCTGGACCCTGATCCCAATGAGGACAGAGCCTCCTAAATGAAAGTCATAGACACTCAATTTTTTAGACTGTCAGTTCTTCAATTTTTGATAATTTTCATATTCATTTAGTTGGAAAAGAACTTCCTCTTATTAAATGGGGTTACCATTCTGGCTCCCAACAACACCCTGACAATGCCTCTCATATTTCCTGCACATTGTAACAGAAAACTCTGGTTTTGAAAATAAACAAGTTGATGGATTATTGAATAGCCATCTGGTTAATAATATAAAGATAAATATTATCTGAATTCCGTCATCCCTGAAAAATGAATGCATAATCTGATCATATTGTTTCTTCATTATGGCAAAATTAATGGATTTAGTACTGTTCCAAAAATGTAAACGCTTTAGATTTAATCCTCTGCTTAGTCGGTAAATCACTACTAACCTTGAATAGGAGAAATTCAGTATAGACATTCTGACATAGTGACTGAGACTGCATGTTGGAAATGATATTTGGAGCAACATTTCATAAGTACAGTGAAAGCTGCTGCAGCAGGACGTGTTATGGAGTGCTTTTCCTACTAAGATTCATTTTAAGTGCCTCGGTTTTGGAGACCAACTAAAAATCACTTTCA
This sequence comes from Polypterus bichir lapradei, assembly GCA_026402145.1. Taxonomy (NCBI): domain Eukaryota; kingdom Metazoa; phylum Chordata; class Cladistia; order Polypteriformes; family Polypteridae; genus Polypterus; species Polypterus bichir. Next base: position 17,188,834 of record JANRMT010062833.1, on the reverse strand, counting down.
GTTTAGAAACTACAATTAGAAAGTTTACATTTTGTTATGGGAGTTTCTATTTTGACTAAAAATAAGATTATCCGTGGCTCCTAGATTAAAAGATTAGGGATATTTGTATATGGGTTGGCTGAAAATTGTGAATTTTAAATACAGAAGGAAATGCTCCATAAAAGTTTGCATCTTACCCAAACTTTATTATTAATTCATTTATTCTGTGTCAACAACAACAGCTTAACTGCTCAATATAATATGGTAATATAATATTTTCTTCCTCCAAATTGTATTCTAAGGTGTTCCCTAAATCACCTTGAAATGTAGAACTTTTTAAAAAGCACCACGTAAATTCAAATAAAATTTAGTCGAATGATTGTGACTGGGTACTTTTATTAGGATGGGGCCCCTGCTCATTCTGTAGATAAATATGTCACACACACAGCACTAATCAACAAAATAATCAACCAGGCAAAATAAAAATCTATACAAACTAAAATACTCTTCTTGGTGTTATTGATCAAATAAGAATCGAAATACACCCATATTTCCTTGTTAGATAGCCGTACATATAAAAAGTACCTGTATTCTTCTCACACTCTCTTTGCTCTGCCTGCATATTCATTAATAGAATCAAACTATTTTACCACAATATGGCATTAATTACAATTATATTATCCTTAAACTAAATTTCGTGTCATTACATTACAGCATCTAAATGACCATCATATAATAATGAATATGGTGTTATTTTTGATTTTTCATCATTTACTAAGGATCTAGCCCTCCACGGAACTTCATCAGAGGGTGAAATGACACATTTCTATTACAATTGAGAATATTTAAACTGAAGAGATAATTTTATATTTCAGATATTTGACACAACTAATCTTATTATGTACTTCTACCTCATGAAGTATAACATTATATTCCTTATGAATACCCCAAATTAGGGTTGCTAATGCTAATTCAGATATTTTAGCATACATTTATTTACATACTCAATTCAGTATGCTCATTATTAATGTGCCATGCTGCTATTAATGATTAGAAGGAAATGTTTTACACAAAACTGAATATGCAGTGAAGTTTAGTGCTTGGCTTTACGAAAAAATAATTGCAAAATAATTTTTCACTTCCAGTGAAACTAATGCCATTGGTGCAGGAGGAAGTATGTTCAGGTCCGGTTTGGAAGCATTTACATGCATTAATTTTGCAGTGAAATAAAAAATAACTGGACTTATTCCCTGTCAAGTGTAGACATTTTGTTGAGTTATCAGGTGTGTTGTAGTAGTGCGATCCCCAACTGTACCAATTATGATGACAGTTTCAGCGATCACAATCTTTAGATGCATCAGATACAGAAAAAAACTCATAAGCAGGTGGCTAAAGTTGCTCCATGAGAGGCTGCGAAAGGAAGTACCATTATCCTCTTGTCTGCCGCTATCTCCATTGAGCCCAGAGTCAGTATTGTAATAAAGCTCACCTTACTTATTCTGGCTCCTAGCAGTTCCTGAGGAGGTGTTACTCCCCCAGCCAACCACAGTGTAGGACAATACACTAGCCATTACAGATTGGTAGAGCATCACCACCGTCTTGTCACATATATTGAAACAACTGTGCCTTCTCAAAAGGAAACTCCTACTCAGGCCCTCAACAGGCATTGCACATGCTAACATAAAGCAACTAGAAATGCAATTAAAATCCATCCATCCATCCAACACTCTATTGTCTTTCTTCAGCACTTATTTGGGGCAATACTGGTCTAAGGCAAGAAACAACCCTAAGTGAGACGCAGAGCAGATCGAAACCAAGATTTACACATTGAGCCCGTTTTGAGCTTCCGATGAATCAAGCAAATAAATATCGGAGAAAGCCCACACAGACACAAGGAGAATATATACAATCTATGCATGAAGTGACTGGGCTGAGAGTCAAACCCACATCCCTGGAGCTGTCAAAAAGAACTTCAAGCTGCTCTGGCACCTTGTGGGTAAATAAATGTTCTGTGGAACTCCCTTTTTTAAATATATTTTTTCACTTCTTGTTTTACACTCAATCAAAAACTTTTGATCTCTATCTTTTAAGTTTTTTGGAAGATGAAGAACAAAACATGTTGGACTTGGAACAACAAGGTGCCACAGCAGTTAGCACTTCTACATGACAGCTCCAAGGACATGGGTTTGATTTTCAAAAAAAAAAGAAAAAGAAAAAAATGTGTGGTGAATTTACATATAGTAAATGTAGAACTGAGTCATAAGTCAATCACATTTCACACTAATCAGATAATTTTGCTTAATTAATTATTAAAATCATTGGTAGAGCTGAGCTTTGATATGTTCAGCAATCCACAGCCAGAACACGTGTGTGAGGTTTAAGAGCTCCCTCTGCTGGTCACACCCTGCCACACCACTGCATCTTTATTAATTCTTAAATCTTGCACATACTCTACATACGTATTGGTGTTATCTGCTAAATGAAATGAGAGCCTATCATTTTGTAATATTCACAATTCATGACTATATATTACTATCCATACAAAAAAATACTATCCATGCCGTTTTAATGAAAAATTCTAAAAATGGAAAAATCATTCATAAATTAATAACCAGGGGATGGTGCCTTTGCGTGTGTGTATGTGTGTATTTTGTCTATCTTTCCTCCTGCATTGTGAAGAAATAGTTTTTAGGTTAATTGGTGATTCTGCATGGTACCCAACAGTGAAGGTTTTGCCATGTGTTGCTAGTAAAAGGCTCTTGCATTATGACTGTATTAGCTGTAGATGACAGGCTTGAAAATGGATGGATTGTTTTTCTTGTAAAATAATTTCTACAGGACATACAGTAGATGTGAATCCTTTCTTTGTGGATATTTTGAGAAGAATTCTGTAGGAATAGGTAGTATAAATTAAATATGTGTCTATTTCTCCTGGGCAGCCCTTGGATCTCCAGTTCTTGTGCTGTCTTTTATGTTGAACTGGAATGTTCTCCTTGTGGTTGTATGAATACCCAGCCAGAACAGACCCCGAACTAACCCCATCCAAATCCTTATTTGGATTGATAGCTCTAAACTGGGCCTGTATGTTCATGAGTGTTGCCTGTGATAGACTGGTGTCCTATCTATTGCTGATATATTTTGGTCCACTGAAGATGAAAGCAATATTTAAAAATAGATGATTACATGACATATTTAAAACAGGCAAAGAGATAAACTGAATTCACTCATTTTGTAACCCAGTAATGCAGACCAGTATGATGAAGAGGCAAAGCTTATCCAGGGAGCATTTGGCTAAAGGCATGAACCAATCCTGGATTATGTGCAGTCCATCTCGGAGTGCACCCAGGTGCATACACATGCACTCACAGTGGCCCAATTTTGAATTATCAGTAATTCTAATATTCAATTCTTTGAAACGGACCTTAAAAAACAAAGTCCACAGAAGAAAATCCATGCAGACCTGCTTTGGTTCCAAATCCACATTTACACAAGTTTGTGTTTGTGTGCTCTTCATACAGTGTAATGCTGTATTATTAGGGTGATCAGAAGTGAAATGACATTGACGTGGTACGCTTGTGAGAAGACTTGTGTAATCGCCTATCATGCTTTGTGCCAGTTTCATTCAAGTTCAACTTGGTACCTCTGAAATCAAAGTTCTACCAAAAGACTTTGTGTGAGATCCCTATAGTATTGGCATGGTTTAGCTATTAACTGACCAAACCAGCTTGCAGCACTGAATGGTCCCCTCTCATTTGTCAAGCATCTTATGTTCTCACATATATGTTATGTATAAGATCAAGCAGCTGCACTAAAAGGGCATGACCTACTTTGACAGGTTGTGGAAATGCAACCTTTCTGGGACCTCATCCAAGCTTTCAGACAATGAAAGACATCAACAAAGCAGTTTCAGGAGATTTCTAACTGATAAATGTGAAGTACACTCAAGATGGAAGTCATGTCACTGCTGTTGAAGCTGAGATAGGGTTAACCTCTCCATGATCATGATTTAAGTCGGCTCAAAAACCAGATGGATGGATAGTTAGAAGAAAAAGAATAAGAAAAAGCAGGTCCAGGATGAGGAGGAAGAAGAGAAAGAGGAGGAGATCAGGCCCAGTGTACTTTCCACAATAGCTTACCTGCCTGTGCTCTAGTTCTAGAAACACAGAGATGAACAATTATTTTAAATTGCGCCCTTCTATAGCAAACATCATCCCAAAGCACTTTACAGGCACAGATGTGCAGTATGTTCTTCCTATGTCTGTGTGGGTTTCCAATGATTTTCCTCCCAAATACTCAACTCCAAACTGACCTTGTGGAAGTGTGTGATTGGTCATTGCTGCTAGGTTTGGTTCTGACCGCCATGACTTTGTTGGATCAATGTGTTTGAGAATGTTGTGATATTTTATGCACACAGTATACAGTATATATATATATAAACATTGAAACATTGTCACATGTGTGTGATTGCTCCGTCTGATTTAAAGGGTACGTGACGGATGGATTTGAGTTTTAGGCAGCAGCTTACCTGTTTGCCACTTCCACCTTCAGCCAAGACGCTCGTGATGACATCACCAGCTCTCCATTCCTGCCTTTTCTGCTGCATTTTCCATAAATCTGCTCCCCTCCATAAAGTACTTTTCACTACTGAACAAATACAAGAATAAAATATGACAGTGTCTCCACAAACTGAGCTTACACAAAAGTGAAACTTTAATCCGATTAGTCTGTGGCACCCCATATCTTCCTGATGTTTCGTTTTTGTTTATATCCAGCATATAAAATTTGTGCAAGGAACTACTCTTTCAGCCAACATAAAACCTTTTCAATTAGGTCTTCCATTCAAGCCAACTAGGGTGACTTTATTATAAAAACAGTTCATATAGTGCTCTAGAAAGGTTTGGATATTCAGTAAATATCTCCAGTTGAAGTTTGTATTATTCAAATGATGTTATTATTTCTTGAATATAGTGAGACTGACCAGTAGCCACAGCTCTTGATAGAAGACTAGAGCCCCTGTCTAATGCTTCTTAAACTTGCAGCAGCAGTTTTTCTTCCTCTAGGTAGGTAATGACCAGCAATTCCATTTTATTTTGTTGTTTATAAAAACTGAAATGGTTGAACACTGACTCCTTATGAGGTCTGTGCAGGGCAGGCTGGACTCCTATGAATGTCCAGTTTCCTTAAAGGCATATATTCAATGAGGTGCTTGTATTCCCCTCCAGCAACTACACACTTTGAGGTGTCCCTCATCCTCACCTGCAAAGTTTTTCCTGTGCTCCCATTACAACAGGGTGAGGTGAACTGTTACATTTCTAGTGTAAGCAGGTCAAGTGAATTACTTTGGGCCACACAGTGGGTCAGAGGTCGGAAATGAACCAGCATTCCTTAACCGCTGTGCCTCCTGTGTTGTTGAGTTCTGAAATGGTGTTATTACAAACTAGAATTTGCTTTGGAACTGCTAAATATTTTCTTACTAATATAAGGTGCCTCTTGGTGCTAGCAGCAGCAGATGTTAATTTTTCCACAGCTCACTTTTACATCGACCAGATGCTGGCTAAAGAAACGCATACTTGTCATCTTAAATATGTTTATAGGGGACTAACACATTCAGACATTAATCTAATGCCTAACACATTGTCGCAAAAGCAGCAAAACTGACTCAAGGTTGTGGTTGCATATTGTCAGACTTTGTTTGAGTTGACTACATTTGTTATTGAAAGTCACATCAGAGCAAATTCAGATTAGGCAGCGTGCTGCCAAATTGTCAGGCTGTACTGTGAGCATAATAGTGTTAGAAGGCAACCTTGTGACATCTTTAAATATTCAAAACGTTATATAGCGCTGTTTGGTTTTAGACTTTTTAATCACATGCCCTAAATCGTCCTTATCTAATTCTTCACATGCAATGATTCTCAACAGTGCACTATTTAATCAAAAATGTCAGGAGACCAGATTAAATTTATTTATTGCCCGGTTGAAGAGACTTTTTTTTTTGAACAAACATAGGATGTACAATTAATCATGCATTATTATACAACTCCAAAGTTTGACACATTTTTTGACAGATAATTATAATTTTGCCCAGAAGAGGTTTCCTCAAAAACTTGTGTAAACTGGCTTAAAGATATATTCTAAATAATTCCATTTCTATTTTTTTTTTCTTTTCTTCACATTTTGTCAGCCCTGGTACTTCACGTTGATGTTTAGCTTCAATGCCTTAAACTGAACACTTAGTTCATCAGTGTTCCCTGTTTGATGGTCACAGCCCTGACATGAACAGCACACTCTTTGCAATTCACTGTCCAAGCAGATTAAGTGGCTTACCAATGCTTGGGATCTGAATCTACAGTACAAATCAAAGCTGACCTCTTGTTCTGCTCACCACCAACACACACGTTAAATGGCATGTAATGTACGTTTAATGTAGCTTTCAATAGCCAAAAACATTAAATGATAAAGAGCACTACACAAAGTGAATCCATCTATCTGCTGAGACTATTTTATTATTATTTATTTGTAGTGTACTGTGCATTTGGTTGACACCTTTATCCTAAATGACTTACTAATCAGCATGCATTACAACAAATGTTTCAGAAGCAGGAACTGAACAGGCAGCCCAGTGTTTTAAGGTCCATCAAGAATCTGGCAGGAACTAATCCTGCCAGTCCATCATGCAGTACTTACACTTCTGCTGCATGAATTTAGAATTGTCATTTAGATTAGATTTAGATGGAATCTGTACAAAAGCACAAGGAGATCCTTCAAAGTCTACACAGACAGTGCCCAGGCCAGTGTTGTGTATAGAAGTCACAAACCTGGTGAAATTAGGCTTGAGGCATTTTAAATGTTCCACAACCTTCACCAACCTGCCCAGCCATAGCTTCAGCCCAGGCAGCCAACCCCCAACTACAACAGGAAGGTTTCGGCCTTCAGAGAAGCCTAAAATGGTGCCTGGCTTTTAAAATGTCTCAACATAAAATCCTCTCTAGGGAGAGCAACCATAAACTGTAGACCCTCTGGCTAAATTTGACAAGTCCAATCTATGAATCTTTATAAAATAAAGATTTTATTTTGTATTCAACAAAAAAATCAGCAAAAATAAGGCTAAAAGGATTTGCCCAAAAAGGCAATTCAATGCAAAGAAATCTCAATATGTGACACAAGAACAAAATCCAAGAACAGTAGTGAAAACATAAAAAACAGAGAATCCTAAGCAAACAATACTTATAAAATCTCAAACAAACTCCATGATCTTTTGCTGCGACCTTCTCTCCAATCTCAAAATAAAGGCAAAGGGATGACCAAGCAGCAGGGTGGCCCCACCCCCTGGGGTTCCACTCACACAACACAAGGAATGGTGGAACATTTAAAGATACATTACATTAACCTTCTTAGTGTTATATTTAAAAAAAAAACAAGTAAAAAACATATTTTTTGCCTTTTTATTAAATATCATCTTTCTATTGTGGTGGAGTGGTGGCTCTGAAGCTAGGGATCTGCACTGGCAATCGGAAGGTTGCCGGTTCGAATCTTGTAAAAAATGCCAAAAGGGTCTCTGCACTGTTGGGCCCTTGAGCAAGGCCCTTAACCTGCAATTATTCCATCCTTGGTATGACATTAATCTGCATCCGTCCCTGCATGTAGGCTCACTAACCTGCAGGGAAAAACTTGGGGGTTGGTGGCAGAATTGGCACTACAGCCACCACAAAAAAACCTCACACTGTTCCATTCCATCTGAACTAGTGTGGTGCTGAGGTATCACCCGTTGCATGGCTGCACTTGGGTCCTAATCTGGATCCTGAGTTGGTTTGTCGTATGGTGGTTGCGGCAATGCACAGTATTAGCGTGTGCTCCTAATCTCTCTCTTTCTATTGTAAAAAATGCAAAACACTAAAGGTACAAAGTTAGAAGTGTAGAAAGTATAACAATGATACAAATAATAATAAAAAGAATGAATAATAAAAAATAATATGATCGGCTCACTGCGCATGTGCAAATGACGCGAGCGTCACTTTCGAATTCCCAGATTCACTTTTGGTTTCACTGACTGTTTCAGTTTCACTGCCTGAAGACACATTCACTCCATCATCACCATTTTGAGGCTAAGAGAAGACATACGTATCTACACCTAGGCCCAGCCTGAGTGATACTCGAGACTAAAGCTTTTAGCACTGTTTTTAGACCCCAAGTGATGCTCAGGTCTAATGCTAAAGAGGTTAATAATAAACAATAATATAAACATAACAATATTATCATAAACCCAGCTGGCCGCCTTCACATCCACTCTTGTTAAACATAGGCCATGTAAGCATTTACAACGCAGAATCCTAAAATCTCCAGATGTGACCTACACAAATACAAGGGGAACATGCAGACATGCAGACTCCACATAGAGGTCACCCTAGAATCAAACCTCTGTGATGTAGCAATTTTACCAAGTGAGACACTATTTAGAGCACATACTTTAAAAAAGAGTGAAATAGTATTAAAAAGGGGGTCCTACTATGGGCTTGTGCATTGCACAGGACTGACTCCTGCCTTGTGTCGAGTTCTGCCAGGGTTAGGCTGTGGTTACCTGTGGCCTTGAATTTGATTAAACAGGTATAAGAATGTCATGTTAGGTTACTGTGGAAAATACACATGGTCCAACCAAATGGAAAATAGATTTAAAAAAACACTGTAGTAGTAATAGTAGTACAATAGTAGTGTTGTCAAGTGTAGAGAGTACAGTGAAATTCTTACTTGCATGTTCAACCAACATGCGACACATCACCGCCCTCTGGCTCTGTGATAAACAGGAATGCATTATAGGTCTGTCGGTTTACAAGGTCATAATTGCCATATGTAGAGAGTACAGTGAAATTCTGACTTACAATTTGGAACATTAAAATACAAAATTTTACAAATTTTACGAAAAACCCTAACCCTAATTTCTTGAATTACTACTTACCTGTTTCCACACTTATACTGCAGCTAGCTCAGTGGTTAGGGCTAGTGGAGGGGAAATCCCATCTGGGTTAAGCTCTGGCACACTAATTTAAGTATTAAATTTAATCTGATCAATTGTAAACACAACCGGTGAAGTCTCCAATCTCAAGTTATATTCCCTATCCAAGGAGTTTTAATCAATTATTTATTATACACCTAAAACAATTGTTATAATCAATCTATAAATTCCCCCTATTTCGTTGGGGGTCTTCCTCTAACATCTCCAAAGATGGACTAGGAAGGTTAGTTTGGTGATTCAAAATAGGTCATATGTGGGTGTTGATGTGTCCATGAGTGTGGGTTGCTATGGACTGATGCCCCTTGCTGACTCACTCAGGATTGTTTTCTCCTTTGTTCCTGGTGCTGCCCTTACTATTCTGCTCCCACCATGTAAATGCTTTAAATTAAGCAGGTTTCTGAATGTAAGGGTAGCACAGAGGTGTAGGGGATGTCAGTACTGCCTCTCTCTCCAGGCACCTCGATTTGTTTCTCATGTCACTATCTGCATGGAGGTGGGAACATCTCATGGGCTTTCTCTGGTTGTTGTAGTTCCCTCTCACGTCCCAAAACAGTGAGGGTTAGGCTAATTGGAAAGTGGAACTTTCCTCCACCGTGGACACCGTAATAAAGAATCATCTAACGTCTGGCTTCTGGCTTGCATACTATCCATGTCAGTTGTTTCACAAAATAGAAGGAAGGCAGGCTGCTTCTTTCATTGCCTCCAGAATGATGTGCATAATGAACATAGACTGCAAGGATTAAATAAATATTTAATAGAGTGTGCCATATTGTACAAGCTAAATAATTAAAGAGAAAGTTTGAGTCACCTGCCTAATTCTACAAACAGATCAGAAAGAGTTCTTCAATGTCTAAAAATCCCTGACCATGAATTTTATTTTTCCACCGTTGTGGCCCCATGAACCTCATTGGATGTCTTGTGAGGCTCTGAATGTACAGCAGATAGACCAAAAGCGTGATTTGGCTGATGAGACTTTTTAATTAAAGGTATAATATGGAATTAATTTACAACCACAATAAATAACAGTGCGTTTATGATGGTTTGATTAAAACAGCGTCAGAAGTGTAATAGAGTTTCACTTAGACATAACTTAATAATTTCTAATGAATATAATGTATTCATTTTTGCTGTTGAGTATACTGGAATGCCATTGTTCAGAATTGAGTCTCAGTGCATTTTAGTGTCATTATCGTCGGGCCCATCTGGGGAATGACACTGAAAATTAGCCCTTCAGCTAAGGCACTTTGTAGCTGAGCATTTGATGTTGCCTTTCTCTTACACTTAATTAATGTCATAACAGTAAATGTCCTGATTAAATTAAAAATGCAATTTTTTTTTAGATTCCTTGACTTGAACATGTAAGCGATTAGTATTTTATTTGCCACTGAAAGCATTCTTTCAGAGAGTTATTAACTTTTAAAAATGTTCATCTTATTTACTTATTTGTTGTTCTCCACCCAGTAGTAGCCAGTTTTTAAACTCACTCAGGTCACTTTGTAGTCTCAGCGATATTACAAAAGGTTGCCAGTGGCAGGGTAGTTGTGAAAGGGATTGATCAGGGTTACAGCTATACTGGCGCATGTAGAATTTATACAGACAGCAGTAGACCTCTGAGAAACTTATAGCCTAATGAGGGCCACTGGTAGACTACCAACTTTGAACTTGTCTGTCGCTTGTTCTTTTCAGTCAAATAAACTCAATGATTCTGTGTGTCTTAGAGTTTGCATAAAACATTAAAACTAGATTCTAAGCAGATTCAGCAAACTGACAGATAGATATAAAGGAAGTACGGACATGGAAAGGATTAAGCAGAAAACTTTCTAGGTTTGATGGCTTTTTCTATGCATGAACCAACTCTTTACATAATACCATTCCAGAGCATGGCACACTCACATTCTCATTAACTCAAGCCAGGCCAATTTGAAGTCATCAGTCCACCCAATGATTCCTTGCATGTGGAAGGAAACCCATATGGAGATTGGGCGAATATAGCTACACACAGATAATGACTTGACCTGGAACTGGAGAGGTGAGATAGGGGTATTATACATGGCACCATCACACCTCTGTTTACACTGCTAGACACTTTATTAAGTGTTCCCAGATAGGCCCTTGGGAGCCATTAGGGAAATTAGTAGTGATGTGAACCTTTCCCACCAAATCTGAGAAAGATTAATATACCATAATAAAAAACAGGGTTCTTCAGATAAAGTCATTTCTAGGACCTCCTCCTGTATGCTATTTTGTATTTACAATATTTTTTTGAACAAGCCCCTTTTTTATAGTAGGTGAATAAAAATTTGTAATATCTATTTAGATAATCCCATAGTCCTCATAACGTATGACATTAGAATATATTCCAACTGTTTCCATGCATGTTTATCACTATGAACACAGGCAGATTAAGCGATTTGCTTAGGGTGACACAGTGAGAGGAACTGACCTGCTAACCTTATGGTTTAATGCCCAGTCCCTCAGCTGCTAAACCATTCTGGAATAAGTGGTACACCCTGACTTTGAACTGGATTAATTATGGACGGATGGATGGACAAGTGACATAGCATAAGCTGATTACTCAATTACTTTTACTGCCTTTTTGCATTTGGATAATGCAGTGGTGACAATCGTGCTGCTCGAGTTGAGCTTTTGTTGGAAGACCAAAATGAGAATAAACTTCATCACCTAAAGCACATGATATATGACTCAGCAGTTTCTTCCTCAAAAGGCACTTATCTAGCATGATTCGTATTATTTGCTGTGTGTGCATAACATTATTATTTTAGTAATACAACATTAATATATTATAGAATATGATTATTGATGGATATGTATAGAAAAATTGCCCTTTCATGAAAAAGACAAAGCCAATATTAATCTTGATTCGCCCTTGTTAAATTGTGACGGTAAGGGTAAAATATTCATGAAAAAGTCAATACAGCATTGTAATTCTATATGACACTAATGAAATAACACAAATGACAATTTATTTTTGTTTACTTGTGTGCTTCTTAATGGATTGATAAATTTTGTTAGAACAGAAAACAAGAACTCAGTGCATACTAGGCATATTCGTAAAACAATTCTGATTGATTTTTCCCACTCTGAGTTCCCAGGAAAGAAAGAAAAATAATCAATTGTGTTAGACTCATTTTGATCCTCATATTGTTTTAATAATCCTTGTTTTTCAACGGGTAAGCATATTTCTTAGAGCCCATGACAAATCAGAAATGAGTGCATCACTCAATTATCAGTGCATTTCATAATTTCCCTTTCTAACTCAACCTAAAAAACGTTATTGTTCAGGATCAGAGCACATCTGTCTATCTATCTATCTATCTATCTATCTATCTATCTATCTATCTATCT
>JANRMT010062833.1:17022368-17120355 GCA_026402145.1 Polypterus bichir lapradei | reverse complement strand
GAGCGTGTGGTTGTAGGTAGCGCCCTCACTCTTGGTTTGTATTGAGGGGAGGTGAGCACGTCTACAAAATGAAACCGCAGACTCTGCATTTCAATTTTTTTTCTCTGACGATTTCAATAGTTTCTAGGAGCAAAGGCTTTTTACAGCACAGGGTTCCACGGCTAGTGCATTATAATTAAATAATTAATATGCAATTCATTTAAGGTGTCCCACAATTTTTATTATGTATAAATCAATGTAATCCATTAAATTGATTCACTTAAGTAATTTGAAAGAATCAAAATCAGTAAAATGAATCAAAATGACATTTCATGACAATAAATAAATATATGTAATAAATGCAATGGGGCTTTATAAAGGAGTTAAGTGATTTCAGAATAATTAAAAGAAAACAGAAACATGATGTTCAAAGTTTAAATTCTTTATTATCTTTTAAATGTTTAACAGCCATAGGCGGCACGGTGGCGCAGTGGGTAGCACTGCTGCTTCGCAGTTAGGAGACCTGGGTTCACTTCCTGTGTCTTCCTTGTGTGGAGTTTGCATGTTCTCCCTGTGTCTGCGTGGGTTTCCTCTGGTTACCTCCCACAGTCCAAAGACATGCAGGTTAGGTGCATTGGCGATCCTAAATTGTCCCTGGTGTGTGGTTGGTGTGTGTGTGTGTACATCCTGCGGTGGGCTGGCACCCTGCCTGGGGTTTGTTTCCTGCCTTGTGCCCAGGGATTGGCTCCAGCAGACCCCTGTGACCCTGTAGTGGGTTGGATAATAGATGGGTGGATGGATGTTTAACAGCCAAAATGTATTTTTGTTTTTCAAAGTTGGTTAATTTTCCCTTTTTTTAATATTGTGATGCAGAATAAATTGCTGTTTTGGTTTATTTACAGTATTTCATCAATATCACTGCTTGATCCTTACTGTAGTTTAACACTTTGAATGCAATGTATGAGTTACATCATATCTCATTAGGTCTGTCAAAACACAACATGTGAGAGAACTTGTATCTCAATATACAGCCACTGTAGAAGTGCGGGCTTTGCTGAAACGTCTCAGTTACCTACTAAAATGCTGCCATTTCGTGGATAGCCCCAGAATGGACATTCTGCCGCTGACTGAGCACAAATCACCACTAAGTACCAAATGTGTTGTGTGCAATAAGCGTGGACAGCGCAAAGAAACATATTATATTAGGGACTAGCAAAATACCCACGCTTCGCAGCGGCGAAGTACTGCCTTAAAATTTTTATTAAGAAGAAAATTAAACCTTTTTAAACTGAGCGAAAATATACCAATAATTATTTGTTAATGATCTCTTTGTATACCACATTGTCAGTTCAGCCCTCCGGTTGTAATATGACCAAGCTGACCAAGCTGTGTGCTGAGCTTACTCATGAGCATGCAACGTACAGTGTATTTATGAGCAGGGAGACGTGAATCTCGTTGCGAAGCAAGGAAGGGAATGTAGAGACCGGAGCGACGGATGGCCTTATATTGGCAGGCAGCCAACAACGTGGGAGGCGTTGGGATGGGGGACCCAACGCCGCCTCACACGGTGACCGAGCTGCAAGCTATGGACGTATATATGTACGTAAGTAGGATTCAGTTAGCGTTGGGAACCCGCGTACCAAATGTCTTGGAGATGGGCCCATAAGTAACAAAGACTGTTGGAAAGTTCAATATGGCGGCCGACAGTGGCGTCATACCACCGAAATAAGTACGTACATTGGTTTCAGTTAGCGCAGGGAAGCTGCCTACCAAATTTCGTGAAGATGGGGCCATAAATAAGAAAGTTCAACATGGCGGACGTTGTCTACTGTTATGACTGTTACGCGTAGAATTTCGAAATGAAACCTGCTTAACTTTTGTAAGTAAGCTGTAAGGAATGAGCCTGCCAAATTTCAGCCTTCTACCTAACACGGGAAGTTGGAGAATTAGTGACATTGGAAAGTTCAATATGGCGGCCGACAGTGGCATCATACCACCGAAATAAGTACGTACATCGGTTTCGGTTAGCGCAGGGAAGCCCCCTACCAAATTTCATGAAGATGGGGCCATAAATAAGAAAGCTCAATATGGCAAACGTTGTCGACCATTATGACCGCTATGCGTAGAATTTCGAAATGAAACCTGTTTAACTTTTGTAAGTAAGCTGTAAGAAATGAGCCTGCCAAATTTCAGCCTTCTACCTACACGGGAAGTTGGAGAATTAGTGACGCTGGAAAGTTCAATATGGCGGCCGACAGTGGCATCATACCACCAAAATAAGTACGTACATCAGTTTCGGTTAGCGCAGGGAAGCCGCCTACCAAATTTTGTGAAGATGGGGCCATAAATAAGAAAGTTCAACATGGTGGATGTTGTCGACCGTTATGACCGTTACGTGTAGAATTTCGAAATGAAACCTGCTTAACTTTTGTAAGTGAGCTGTAAGGAATGAGCCTGCCAAATTTCAGCCTTCTACCTACACGGGAAGTTGGAGAATTAGTGATGAGTCAGTGAGTGAGTGAGTCAGTCAGTCAGTCAGTCAGTCAGTGAGGGCTTTGCCTTTTATTAGTATAGATATATGTGCTTCTAAGCCTGAACTCTGCATGGTGCCATCCTTCCAGTACTTTCATTCAAATGGACTTTTAGTCACATTGCTGGTGAAAATGAACAGTCTCTTTACATTTTTGATGGAGTTTCGGTTGATAATAAAACTTGTTTTCTAATACATTTATTTACATTTTTTATGAGTTTTGATAGAGTTCATTTATCATATATGTATAGAACTATATGACAGGGTCCTGGTAATAAATGGTCCAGCAGTATGTGTGTTAAAATACAAAGCCTGGATAAATAAAGATGCCGATCTGTTCCCATAGTCAGCATTGTCATACCCAACACTCTGGTCTTCCCACATATTACTTGTCTGTGGCCTAGACATTTCTTATCAAAAAACTGCGGCTGCAAAGCTCTTATACCTTTAACAATACAGATTCAACCATGTTAAAAATGCAATTTTGGCTTGAAAACATCAAAATAACATAAAAATAAATAAAAATAGCTGGTGTGTTTTGCTGGAGAGCCGAACCAACACAAAGTGAGCCCAGTGTTTCCTCTTTGCCATTTTTTTCCCATTCCCAAATATACCTAAAGGTTATAAAATTTACTGTATGTGTTGTGTACAGCAAATGGCTGTTGCAGATAGGATAGAAAAGTTCTCACTTTCAGAGCTGCCGAGGTCATATTACTGCTCCCGAGATCTCAGTTTGAATGAACAAGCACAAATTATCCTAAGTCGATGGTCTTAAGGGAAAATAAGGCAACGTGATATTTTCTTTGGAAATACACTTGTGCTTAAACACTTAACACAGTAGGAGTGAATTTATCCAAATTCAAGTTACTCTGAAAGTAGTTCATTGCCTCCTTCTTTCCTGTGGTGAATGCTAATTTTGGACAACAATAATCTCCTTTTAGCAGCTTTTCTTGGATGAAAAGTGTGAGAAACACATTTTGTACTGGTGTTTGATTCATTTTTCAAAGTTATGGGGAGTTATTAATATGAAGATGTCACTTTTGTTGGGACTGTCAGGGCATGTTGCCCACTCATTGTGAATGTTAGGCCTTTTGTATGTGCAAAAAACAACCTGTGTATATGATGTGGTATTCGGCACTCAAGAGTAATAGAAATGAACCTCCAAATTCTGTGCTTAGTTTCCGTAAAAATGTTGAATGAAGACAAACCTTATTTTGGATCTGATTTGTATCATAAGTAAAAAAAAAAAAAATTAAATACAGAAAAGCCATTACAAATGTTTTAAAGATGGCCATATTCCAACAGCCACCCTGTCCACCAGCCTGGGTTGATCTGAAGCATGCTTCCTTGACAAGCTGTCTAAAGTAATAATAATAACAATGATAATTCTTTACATTTATATGGCACTTCTCTCACTACTCAAAGTGCTTTACATAGTGAGTGGGGAGCCATTTCACCCACCACTAGTGTGCACCATCCACTTGGATCATATGACGACAGCCATTTTGCACCAGTACGCTCACCACACATTAGCTATTAGGTGGTCAAGTAGTGAAAGATATAGATAGCCAACTAGAGACAGGCAACTATTAGGGGGCCATAATGGGCAATTTAGCCTGGATATCGCAATGCTCTTTGTAAAGGACACCCATTTATGACTACAGAGAATCAAGACCTCAGTTTTATGTCTCATCCGAAAGGACGGTACCATTTTTACAATACATTGTCTCCATCACTGCTCTGTGGCACTGGGATCCACACATAGACCTCAGGGTGTGTGCCCCCTGCTGGCCTCGCCAACAACTCCAAACCCATGAAGTTAGCGCTACGCCTGTGTTCGGATGTTAACTCAACTGCATTACAACACTTTTTTTTTTTTTTATAAAGTTGAAGACCAAAGAAATTGATGCCTGATAATGGATATTTACAGTTTTTTGGTACATTTATCACTGTATTGCTTCATACATCATTTATTCACAATTTATTTACAATATTCTCAAATCATCAGCTAATCATGATCTAATGCATCATCTACATGTATCAATCAATGGAATAAAACTAGCTTATCCAAGTCAGGGTTACAATGAAACTATACCAGAAGTCCACTATGAACCTATCATAGGGTAGGGTTAGGGTAGAAGTCCACACTTCATGATACTCCTGTCTCAACTAAAGGTTAAAATGTTAGTCACTGAAGCAGTTTAATTACTGTAAAATAGCACAAGGCAAGTGACCCAATAAGAACTGTATTAAAAGAAAACAAATATTGCATTAAGATATTAAAAGAAATCAAATAGTGTATGATTACACATACTGAAAAAAGACTACAGAGAACATCAATAAAATTAAAAGAAAACTTCAGCAACTGGGTAGGAATGCATAAAAGAATTCTGAACAATAAAATGTAAGAAATTATGAAGAGACCGAGTGAGACAGAGAGATGGCCACTCTGCTCATTCATGTTCCTCAGAGCTAGCCAGTGCTCCATCTTTCATCATATCTGGAAGAAAGATTGTAAAAAAAAAAAAAAAAAAACCTCACTCCTAACATTCCAATTCCTTTGTTACACCCTATCAAAGATACTCACTGCATATAACCTTGATTTCGCCCTCACCTTGGACAATTAGATTCTTTCTCAGTATTCTTGCTGCCTGTGTACATATACAGTCTGAAACTTGAGGAGCTGATTACAAAAGTAATACAATTCTAGACCAAAACATTGAGTTCCTGATGTACTCATAGCTTGCTTCACACAGCATACAGAACTTGATACCAAGTCGTGCCTATTTGAATGAGATGTAATATATCCATAAGATAGATAGATAGATAGATAGATAGATAGATAGATAGATAGATAGATAGATACTTTATTAATCCCAAGGGGAAATTCACATAATCCAGCAGCAGTATACTGATACAAAGAAACAATATTAAATTAAATAGTAATAAAAATGAAAAAAGTTAGCATTTACTCCCCCGGGTGGAATTGAAGAGTCGCATAGTGTGGGGGAGGAACGATCTCCTCAGTCTGTCACTGAAGCTACTCCTCTGTCTGGAGATGATACTGTTCAGTGGATGCAGTGGATTCTTCATGATTGACAGGAGTTTGCTTAATGCCCGTCGCTCTGCCACAGATGTTAAACTGTCCAACTTTACTCCTACAATAGAGCCTGCCTTCTTAACAAGTTTGTCCAGGCGTGAGGCGTCTTTCATCTTTATGCTGCCTCCCCAGCACACCACCGCGTAGAAGAGGGCACTTGCCACAACCGTCTGGTAGAACATCTGCAGCATCTTATTGCAGATGTTGAAGGACGCCAACCTTCTAAGAAAGTATAGTCGGCTCTGACCTTTCTTACACAGAGCATCAGTATTGGCAGTCCAGTCCAATTTGTCATCTAGCTGCACTCCCAGATATTTATAGGTCTGCACCCTCTGCACACAGTCACCTCTGATGATCACAGGGTCCATGAGGGGCCTGGGCCTCCTAAAATCCACCACCAGCACCTTGGTCTTGCTGGTGTTAAAGGTGTAAGTGGTTTGAGTCGCACCATTTAACAAAGTCTTTGATTAGCTTCCTGTACTCCTCCTGCCCACTCCTAATGCAGCCCTAAATAGCAGTGTCATCAGCGAACGTTTGTACGTGGCAGGACTCCGAGTCGTATTGGAAGTCTGATGTATATAGACTGAACAGGACCGGAGAAAGTCCAGTCCCCTGCGGCACTTCTGTGTTGCTGACCACAATGTCAGACCTGCAGTTCCCAAGATGCACATATTGATGTCCGTCTGTAAGATAGTCCACGATCCATGCCACCAGGTGTGAGTTTAATCCCATCTCAGTCAGCTTGTCTCTAAGGAGCAGAGGTTGGATGGTGTTGAAGGCGCTAGAGAAGTCCAAAAACATAATTCTTACAGCACCACTGCCTCTGTCCAAGTGGGAGAGGGATTGGTGTAGCATATAGATGATGGCATCCTCCGCTCCCACCTTCTCCTGGTATGAGAACTGCAGAGGGTCGAGGGCGTGGTGGACCTGTGGCCTCAGGTGGTGAAGCAGCAGCCGCTCCATGGTCTTCATCACATGTGATGTCAGAGCAACAGGCCGGAAGTCATTCAGCTCACTAGGACATGTTACCTTTGGGACTGGGGTGATACAAGATGTTTTCCAAAGCCTCGGGACTCTCCCCTGTTCCAGGCTCAGGTTGAAGATGTGCTGTAGAGGACTCCCCAGTTCCAACGCACAGGCCTTCAGCAGTCGTGGTGATACACCATCTGGACCTGCTGGTTTGCTGGCATGAAGTCTTTTCAGCTCTCTGCTCACATGGGCTGCTGTAATTGTGGGTGGGGATGTCTCACCTATGCTGGTATCAACAGAAGGATGGTTGGAGGATGCAGTACTCTGAGGTTAGATTAGGTTAGGGTGATCAAACCTATTAAAGAAGTTGTTCATTTGGTTTGCTCTCTCCAGGTCTGTCTCGATGGTGGCACCCCGCTTCGAGCTGCAGCCAGTGATAATCTTCATCCCATCCCACACTTCCTTCATGCTGTTATTCTGCAACTTCTGCTCCAGCTTTCTCTTGTACTGCTCTTTCGCCGCCCTGAGCTGGACTCGGAGTTCCTTCTGCACGCGCTTGAGCTCATGCTGATCACCGCCTTTAAAAGCCCTTTTCTTCTGGTTTAAAAGGCCCTTGATGTCACTTGTAATCCATGGCTTGTTGTTAGCATAGCAGCGTACTGTTCTTACTGGAACTACAATGTCCATACAGAAGTTGATGTAATCAGTTGTGCAGTCAACAGCCTCTTCAAGGTTCTCACTATGTGACCCCAGCAGTATATCCCAGTCTGTAGTTCCAAAGCAGTCTCTCAGAGCCTGCTCTGTCTCAGGGGACCACTTCCTGAATGATCGTGTGGTTGTAGGTAGCACCCTCACTCTTGGTTTGTAGTGAGGCTGAAGCAGAACCAGGTTATGATCTGCTTTCCCAAGCGCAGGCAGCGGGGTGGCGCTGTATGCATCTTTAACGTTTACATACAGTAGGTCGATAGTCCTATTTCCCAGGGTGTTACAGTCCACATACTGGGAGAAGGCAGGTAATGTTTCATCCAGCGTTACATGGTTAAAGTCTCCAGAGATTAGCACAAGTGCCTCAGGGTGCTGCGTTTGTAACTTAGCAACTGCGGAATGGATGATGTCACTCGCTATCTCCGCGTTCGCTTGAGGGGGGATGTAAACAATAACATCAATCACGTGTCCAAACTCTCTGGGCAAGTAATAGGGACACAGACTTACGGCCAACAGTTCGATGTCCCTGCAGCAATTGGAGATTTTAACGTTTACATGTCCTGAGTTGCACCACTTTGTATTGACATAGAGAGCGAGTCCTCCTCCTTTCTTCCTGCTGGTATTTGCGTCTCTGTCCGCTCTAACTGTGCTAAACCTGGGTAGCTCCACGTTAGCATCTGGGATGGTAGTTGTTAGCCACATTTCACTAAAACACAGCAAGCTGCATTCTCTGTAGGATCTGACATTTTTCACCAGCACAGCCAATTCGTCGATCTTATTTGGTAGTGAATTCACATTTCCCAGGATCACAGAAGGCACCAACGGTTTATAACGCTATTTTCTCTCAAGTTGCCTAGCTTTTATCTTTGCACCGGCTCGGCTGCCCTGATATCGTCTTCTTACCTCGTCAGGTAAATAGGGAACCACACCGGCGTGAGCATTTCTTCTCAGTGCTTTAAGTTGACTACTTGAATAGGCGAGTCTCGGAGTGTAAAAATCCATATCAAGTAGTAAAAATAGTAAAAAGTGTCCGGGGAGCGATTCCACATAAAAGAAAGTGGTAGAAGTGATCAGTGATCAGTGAAATAGAGAAAAAAAAATAGAAAAAAATGGTAAAAAGATAAAGTCATACACGGAGCTGCTGAAATGGCTGCCACTCGCATGCGGTCATCTCTTGTAACCTATGAGACTTTCATCAATACTTATGTCACAATCAATCAAGAACATTCACTTTCTGCATATTTTGGTGATTGTCGGGTACACATCTCCCAGTTTGCACTGTTACGGTGATGGGTGATTGGCTACTGAAATGTAGGAATGTGACTTTTCCAACACTGCTCAGCACAGCATTTCATTTCAACAACTGTTTTCTCCACCAGACTATTATTGACACACAGTCGTAAATAGTCCAGATAATCGTGATAAGCAGACACCTTTAGATCGGGGTTACCCTTAAATGTGTAATGAGGATGTGCACGATTGTCAGCAGTAGTATGAAGCAGACATCAATCATGAACATTACTAAAGTTGTCTGTGTGGTCATCTGATGACCAATTCACATTATTGTTACTATTACTCAATTCGAACAATGGTTCAGTTTCAATTTGCTCCAAAACTGGCTTTACAGCTTTTCATTTAAAAATCATTGTGTTTTTGGTTGAATTTTCCACCCCCTAATTAATATTGATGAGTTACCATAGAGATAACATAAAATGGCAGAACACATCGTAATATTCTTGATTTTTGGCAGCATGATATGCCATCCACTAGATGGCAGCAGAATACTTGCCCGAGAGTTATTCAGACTTAACACTGCAAAGCGGATCATTACACATCACTTCTTGGCTCGGGCTTAACCGTATTTACATAGAATTAGGAACCCGAGTCATATTTGGGATTAACAGTGAGGAGGTTAAGATCTAAGGGTGTCTATTTTACATGTAAACTTGTTATGCATATTAGCCGTGCATCTTCTTGATAAACATGAGCAAATTAAAATTAAAAGGATAAAGAAAACAAATAGGAATCGGCCAATTCTAATGCTAATCACAGTCTTTACTACCTTGGAAGTCATAGCAAAGAGTCATTTTTCTCCCATCACCACTCTGGCAGATGGTCCTGGACCATTAGCATCCACACCGCTACTTTTAGAAACTGTACCTCATCTCAGGTATAATGAGATGTCATTATATTATCTATTTCAAATTTAATTGAAAATAACAAGACAAGATACAAAATACATTAATCCGACTACTTATGAGTGTAAAGGCCACCTTTTCTGTTTAGACTTGTGGTATTTGTTTGTTAAACAGAAGGGAACATTAACAAGAGTACAACGGTATGAGGGAAATTGCCAACCCAAACCTAATGACCCTGTGTCCACCTTGCAAGACAGGAATCTGTGCAGTGTGTGAAATCTGCAGAGAGAAGAGGATCAAATGCACTTTGTAGTAGCATTAATACAAATGGCAAGCAGGATTTGAGCAGCTTTATTGACATAATAGTGCTGCCAAAATCAGGTGAAGTAACCCTGAAGCTTCAAAAGTGATCACAGTACTACTACTACTTTAACTTTAAATCAGAGGAGAATATCAAAACTTCCAAGGTGTTTAATGGTTCTTCGAAACAATTGCATAAATTTATGCTGGACACCCCTATCTAAGCGTGCATTACTTCCCCAAGGGTTTAAAAATGCATCTTTTTTGCAGATAGATGTTTATGACATAAATGAAGATGTATGCTGGCTGAACACACCTATTCCTGGGGGTATTTCAGCTGACTAGATTTTCATCTCACAGGGGACTCCATGCTGGTAAGGAGTTTGCATTTTACATCAAAGTATAAATCACTGAAGGATAGCCTCTTCACTTGTAAAGGGAGTTGCATTGCTGCTGCGCATGCCAAAAGGGGGGGCTGCATATATAAAAGAAAGAGAATCACTTGTATTATAGAGTGTGCTGCTATGAGGGCATCATGGACATTTTACACTCTACAGTATCTAATCACGGACATGTTACAGTAAATATGCAAAAACAATCAAAAAAATGTTCAACGAAGAAAACAAATCTTTGTCTAAATCATCCCAATTATGAAGTAAGGCTAGAATGATTAAAGATATTTAACCTGATAATAGGATATTTATTTAGAAATATTTATTTGGTTGTCTTGAAGGCACAGTGGTTTTAGGCCTGGTAACTGCCTTTGCAGAGTTTACACTTTTCTCGCTGTGTTTGCATGGATTCTCCTCAGGAAATTCAGGGAACTCTAAATTGGCACAGTGTCAGTGAGAGTGGGTGTGCAGAGGGTGATGGACTGGCACACTGTCAAGTGTTGGCTTCTACTTTGCTCCAAGTACTGTCCGTATCCATAATTTGATCACACAAGCTTGCAAATGGATTGATGTATTTACCTGTTTAAAAAGCAAACGTTTCTTAGTGTCAGGTAATGAGTTTGTTTTGTTTAAGTGCTGTGAATTCTCATTTGTGATTTTGAATATTTTTATTATTATTTTGGTGACATCCTTGCATCACCATTTGTTTTGCATTAGCCATGTTTTAACCATGTTTGGTCGCTATAGTGATGGATAGTGGCCAAGTTCGTGATGCACATGTCATGTAGTAGTAGTAGTAGTAGGAGTAGCAGCAGTTTTGACATGTGACCCATGACATCATGACAGATATGACATATAAGATGGCCACTCGCACTGATCAGCTTCCAAACACTTGGCGAAGCAAACTAATAAGCAAGTTATTTAGGAACAACGTCTGGTTTTAACTTTAGTGTGGCTTAAATTACATCTTTAGTTTTGCTCATTACTTTTGTTGATCAGGCCTAAAACTTTAATGTTCAGATCTTTGCTGATGGCATCAACTACACTTTGGTTTGCCCTCTGAATTGAGAAGCAGAAATAAAAAATGACAGTTTGGCGTCCTGGAGGATGCCCCATTGAATATTATTGTGTGCAGAACAAACAGAAAACACAAACATACTGTACAAAAGATTGGCTTGACATTTAATTGTCAAAGAAATAAACTTCTGAGGTGTACAACGGAGGTGTCACAAGCTGCTCCAGCGATGAACGCTGACTTCCAGTGAGGACTTTGGCCTTCCTGTGATTTCTCCTACTTACTAAGTTCCTTCCCCGTATTATTCCAACACAAGCCTATAAAATGCTCCACATACCCATCTGTCTGACAGACCTTAAAGAAAACCCTCCTGGATTTCTGGCACTTGCCATTCACTCATTCCATTCGAGTTCACCCTCATCTAAGTCAAACATGACACCCGGAATTTGACAATCACCTTTTTCCTGTTCTTCTGTATTCACTCCTGCTTTTAGTTTGTGCACACTATCCAATTTGTCTATTTATTATTTATTTAATCATCAAGCCCTTCCGTGAGAACCCTAAATCCAAAGAGGACTGTTTCATTTATGTTAGGTAGAATGCCCAGAGGGGACTGGGCGGTCTCATGGTCTGGAATCCCTACAGATTTTATTTTTTCTCCAGCCGTCTGGAGTTTTTTTGTTTTTTCTGTCCCCCCTGGCCATTGGACCTTACTCTTATTCGATGTTAATTAATGTTGATTTATTTTGTTTTCTTATTGTGTCTTTTATTTTTCTATTCCTTATTATGTAAAGCACTTTGAGCTACTGTTTGTATGAAAATGTGCTATATAAATAAATGTTGTTGTTGTTGTTGTATAATGTAATGTTGTATAATTTTCAACTACAATGCATTCTCTAATGCTTGAACATTTTCTTCCCTTAAATCCTATTATCACATAAGAAGTTATCCAATATAATATCAAATATATAAATGAAAATGGCCAAATTATCTAAAACAAACATGAAGATAATGGAGGTGATTAATGGATTTCAAATAATATGAGGATTATCACCAGCTGAAGTACAAGGACTTGGTGACCCATTCATTTTTTAAACATTGCCCCCTATGATGTCCTTTACTACATACTGAGTCAGTCAATGATAAAAACCAGGATTAAGTTAAGCAGAAATGGAATCACTGTCACAATGGAATCACATGGAGATCAATGACAAGAAGGAATAATGTGAAATAGTCATTGACAGACAAAAAGGAAGGACTCAATGTGATTAAAGATAAGAATAAAAGAAGGTACAGGAATGACCAACATGATTGAAAAACACACAGGAGGAATATTAATATGGTAACGAGAGGAAGGTACCAGGAGCAGAAACTGAAGAAGAAATGTAAAAATAATGCATTGTCCAGAAACTGACAGAAAAAGGATTAACTAATGCTGGTAGAGAACTAAAATATGAGCAACATAATAAGATGGAAAAGTGGGAGAATGGAATATCCTTAATTAGTGGGAACTAGGGTAAAAGGGAAACTAGGTAGCCCTGGAAATGCAGCTGAAAAAGAGAGATTGTGCCGGACATGATGCTCGAGAAGAAACAAGGAGCTCAAAAAGGCAAGATTGGAATAAATTAAATTATGGAAGGGATTAGGAATTAGGTGGTAGGGGAATTTCTAAGTTGTTTATTAAACAGAACCACTGACTTCAGGTTGGGGAAGATCACCCCGACTACAAGCAGAAACAGGACACCCAAAGTCCAAAACAAACACGTTCATTATTTTGTTCTTTTCAGCACACAGCACAATGCACAAATCACCAATTCAAAAACTCAGTCCTTTTCCTTTTCTTTTCTTTCCTTCTTCACTGCCACCTCCACTCCTCTCTCGCAAGCTCTGTCCTCTGCCACCCGACTCTGGCTCCCCGAGTGGAGTGAGGCGGTCTCTATACCGGGTGTGGTGGAAGTACTGTATGCCAAGACTCTGGAGCTGTCCAGGCGCCCCTTGTCGGTGGCCATGGGCCCCAGCTGGGTTGAGCTTCTAAGCTCCAAGCCCGTGGTCCTGATGCAACCTGGGGGGCTGCCCTCTCGTGTCCCGGGGGAGGTACACTGCTGTTGACATGTCCTCTCCTCAAAAGGGCGCCCTGACCGGGCAAGGAACCCAGGTGTCTGTCACAAGATTTATTTGGTAAATAATTCTGCTCACCTCCAATATCTAATAATTATACAGTCAGTCCAACTTCATCCTGAAATAGGGTTATACCTTAACACTTGTTTTAAAGACAAACTAGAGCAAATGCGACTACTGTCGTCAGTCATAGAAAACTTGATCAATTGAAGAAAACCACCAAATATATGCTGACTTTTTTTCTTAAATCATAAAGGTGAAGTCAAATAGCTCATCATTATTTTTGCTGTTATGTCTGCAAAGAAAATCATAGGTAGCAAATATACTTTATGAAGCATATGCTTCTGAAAAACATCTCTAGTATTGAATAATCCCCACACATTTAAATGCAGCACTATTCTGATAGCAGAAAATCTGACACTGATGCCTGATGTCGACCCCAGGAGTTCAATGGACAGAAATGCTCAGGCTTACTATTGATAATGAAGACTGGTGGAGCCTGGGTGATAAGGCTTTTAAAGCAGGTTAAGAAAAGAATGCACAGAATGTTGATGCTGTCAAGGCAGGCAATTTAAACAGACCATCTTAAAGACTGGAGACTGAAGTAAAGTGCAAGCTAGTGAAGCAGGGTGAGGAACATTACTGAAATACTTGAGAAAATGTACCAAATATTATTCTTTATTTAGCAGATACTGTTAGTCAAAAAAAAAAACATAATATATACAATATGAGTGATAAGAAACTACAAAATAGAGAATAAAACTGAATGCTGAGCACAAGACATTGCAAAATCATAATTAGTCACAATGCTAGATGAAAAACTAGAAATCTAACAATAACAAAATTGGTTGACATTAAATTAGGAGTTTACTTTTGCAGATATCCAGATGAAGAGCACAGGGCAAAGAATGTGTAAGCAACCCGAAGAGTACAGTAAAGTAGAGTAAGGAGAAGTGTCTTCATGAGATGCCTATTTCTGGTGTAGTTTGGATGGTCATGATGAGCTCATTCCCAAAGAATGAGAACCAATAAGACCTATATAGTTTAACTTGTCTGACAAGAGAGTGGATGGTCAGTCAGCAGGCCCAAGCAGAATGAAAACTCATGTAGGTTCAAATAGAGAGATCTGATACTTGAGATATTAGCAGTACTAGAGCATTACAAAAACTGTGATGAGAACAGGCTATTCAGACTAACAACTTGTCTACCCCATTCACCTAGATTGTCCAAAATAACATCACGTCAAGATTTGAAGGTCCATTAATATCTACTCTTCACCCCCAATACTTGGTACTTTACTCCATGTGTCCATAGTTTTTTTGTGTGAAGAAAAACTTTATAAAATTGGATTTCCTCTTGCAGATTTTATTTTAAAGTAACAACTGGGATCTGTCGTATCAATTTTTAAAACACTTCAGTCACATCCTCTTTTAATCTCCATTTGTTTAAACAGAAAACGGTTCAGCTCCTTCCATCTCTCTTCACGTCTCATACTTCTTAGTGCTATAATCAGCCTATTTGCTCTCCTCTGGACTTACTCTAGTGCTACTGTGTCTTTTTTGTAATTTGAAGACCAAAATTGAGCACAGTACTCTCATTGAGGCCTCACTAGTATGTTGTATAACTTAAGCTTAACCTCCATTTATGTGTACCCTACACATTGCTCTATATGATACAACATCAAATAGCTTCCATCAATGTCTTGATGTAACTTAGTGAGGAGTCCAATATGATTCCTAAGTTGTACTTTCAGTTTGACCTTCCACTTTTTATTCATTTTTACTTCCTACATGTAATATTTTACATTTACTTACATATAATTTCATCTCCCACAAATCTGCCCAAGCCCGTATGCGGTCCAATTCCCACTGCAAGCATTTAGCTGATTCTACATTATCTGCCCTTCCTCCTAGTTTGGTATCATCTGCAGACTTATTGCTTATGTTCTTGTCCAGATCATTTATACATATTAAAAAGAGCAGCAGGTCCCAGCACTGACCCCTGAAGGACACCACTTGTAACATCATCTAACATCATGAAAAGGTTCCCCTAACCATTACCCTTTGCTTCCTGTGTTTGAGCCAGTTTTGTACCCACATACACACCATGCCTTGAATTCTCACTTCTTTTAGTTTGATCACTAATCTTTCATGTTTTACTTTATCAAGAGCCTTCTGAAAATCATGATGAATAATATATATATATATTTGTTTTTGCTTTTGTATGCTTGTGTTGCTTCCTATGAAGGAACACATCTAGGGTGAGACTGGTAGATAAGCCAAAACCTTCGGTATTGCCTTGATCCAATTTCAGGCCAGTGTAGGAAGAGCGAAGTAGAGAATTGTGGATGAAACTAGTTAGCCAGCTGCATTCTATACTTATCAGAGAATGAAAAGTGCCTGAATGGGAGAGTTGAATGCCACAACCCGTGAGGAATATTTGAATCAAAATGAAATCATCCAGAGTCCCACCAAGAATACTGAAACTAGCCAATGACGAGATTGTGACATCATCAAGATCAATGATTACAGAAAGAACTGTGGATGGAAAAGCAGAAAACACGTGAAGGTTTTAGAATTGGAGGTGTAGTTCATGTTGGAGGGGGCAACCACAGTAATGACATACTTTATCCAGCTCTTCTAATCAGATGTAATGGATGGCACTTGTAATCAAAAGTACAGATGGTTATGTAAAAATTTGAAAAATGCATTATTCAAACTGTCAATGTAAAAATAGAGGCTGCAATGAGGTAAGACCAGTTTTATGTAATGAAATAAAAATAAAAACACATGTTAATCACTCTTGTAAAGAATTTTTCATTATAAGCATAGAATTTCTAAGACAAACACATTAAAATAATCAATAATGGGTGAGGGGGGAGTTGATTATTTCATAAACACAATAGATAGTAGCTGAACAGTCACTCAGTATAAAAACTCCAGCAGTTCTACTGCTTTACCACCAGACTCTCCTCAGGAGCTCCAGGTAACATATTGTTTTCATTTTTTGTCTCCTATTTTGCCACTCTTCATGTGCATCTTAATTGCTAATAACTGTTGTGGAAAAAACTTCTTTATTCAACTAAATCATTCTCGGTGACCAGATTAAAATGTCAAATGATTTTTTATTTGCACATAGATATGCACAAAAGTCTCAGTCCATGGAATGACCAATAAAAAAACAATTCATTTCTTTTTATACTTTCCTATTACCATTACCTTATCTACTACATTATGTCATCCGACTCTTAATATGCAGAATTCTATTATCTTAGCCAGTCAACTACAGCCACCAGTAACTTCATATACATGTCCATCCATCCATCCATTCATTATCCATCCCGCTATATTGTAACTACTGGGTCACAGGGGTCTGCTGGAGCCAATCCCAGCCAACACTGGGCGCAAGGCAGGAAACAAACCCTGAGCAGGGCGCCAACCCACCGCAGGGCGCTCACACACAAACCCACACACCAAGCACACACTAGGGACAATTTAGAATCGCCAATGCACCTAACCTGCGTGTCTTTGGACTGTGGGAGGAAACCGGAGCGCCCGGAGGAAACCCACGCAGACACAGGGAGAAATTATTCTAAACAGTGCTTCATTTACAGGGGTGTCCTACGGGCTTTCCCATATCACCGCTTCATAATAGGGGTGTTTGGGCTTTCTCACTTTTTAAGGGGGTGTTCATTACATATCTACTTCATTTTAACCTTAGCAACTATCTTGATGGCTCCTCTAGATGAGGCAAAAGCCTCACGTGCCCAGGCTTTAAGCCACATTTAGTTAACGCTTTAGTTACTGTCATTCCTTTCCCTGATGCTTTTAATAATCCATTTTTACAACTTCATTTGAGTAAATGCTTATATTAAATTGTAAAAATTATCATGTGTTGAATAAAAATAGGGTGGCACGGTGGTGCCTCGCAGTTAGGAGACCCGGGTTCGCTTCCCGGGTCCTCCCTGTGTGGAGTTTACATGTTCTCCCCGTATCTGCGTGGGTTCCATCTGGGTGCTCCAGTTTCCTCAAACAGTCCAAAGACATGCAGATTAGGTGTACTGGTGATCCGAAATTGTCCCGAGTGTGGGTGTGTGTGCCCTGCAGGGGGCTGGAGCCCTGCCCAGGGTTTGTTTCCTGCCTTGCACTCTGTGCTGGCTGGGATTGGCTCCAGCAGATCCCCATGACCCTGTGTTAGAGTATAGTGGGTTGGATAATGGATGGATGGATGAATACAAATATTTCATTAAAATTCTATATAATTAGCAAACAATGTGTAGTTTATGATTTGTGACTGTGAGATTTTATTAAGAAAACAACACGACACATACTATATTTTAGCAGTGCATAATACACGAATTGCAGTTGAAGGTTTAAAGTGCAGTAGTAACAGTAATAGTATTATGTCTACAAAACATTATGAAAGTTTTACTTTAATATTTAAGCAACATGCAACACATCTCCTACTCTACGGTGCCATGATGAGTAAGAATGTATGGGAGTGGTTTCTCATACATGCAAGTGTTTTATAGAGGGTCTCATTTTATATTGCTACGTATCTCATATATTTTTTCTGTTGAAGCAGCTACAAGTACTTGTTGTGCCTCATGTGACTAACTACATCTCCACTAACTATTCTATTTTACATGAATGATGATTTGGCTTATATGATTGACAATGACAAGTGCATACCTGTCAACTTCTTTTGCGAGATATTCTTCAAACTTGTTGTAAAATTTATGCTTATTGCAAATTTTTAATGGTGCTCGCTCTGGAAGGAGCTCTGTGAAAGTTTAAAATGAATCAATCAATTCCCAAGCATGCTTTCCTGAAGCACATGCCCCGTCTATCACTCTATTTCTTTTCTTTTGCTATCGATCGTGGATTTATAAGTATAGTGAAATTTCCTGGTTACTTTTTCAAATGATATACATAAATATAAAAAAAATATGTTTGTGAATGTCCTGGCACTACCTAAACAACAAGTAACATTCTCTGAAAAAGCATATCCTACTTGGCATCTAAACAGATGGCATCAGAAATAATACTTACTGTTAAAACAAATAATAAGTTGAGGAGATGCTAGCATTTTCGAGGACTGACAGGATGACGCAGCATCTCTCATCTCATTACTTGACAGTTGTCAGAGATTCTGCTTTATATCCAGAGAGACCTTGGTAGCGTTTCTTGTTTGTTCACTTTGTGTGTGGAGTTTGCACATTTTTCTCTGTCCATTTGAGTTTTGCTCAGATATTCTGTGTTTGTCCTATATACCAAAGATGGCGATAAAAATGTGTAAATGGACTCAGTTTGGTTGTGTACATAAGTGTCCTGTATGATTCACTGGCATCCATTACAGTGTTGGTAAGTGTGGCTGTGCTCTCAGGATTCTTTGCACAGTATTTTGTTGCTTGCTTTTTACTCTGTAAAGGAGAACATGGATTTAGAAAATGTGCAGACAGATGCATGATATTTTTCTATGTGACATGTGTATCCAGCCAGGGGCATTAGGTCTCTTGTTGGAATGAATTCTTTTGTAATTGCGGCATGTTACATAACTTGAATCTCTATAGATATAATATAAAAAGGTTATACCCCTCCTTTAGTCATATGGCGGTAAGAAATCACATAAGAGATGGCTTACGCTGAATAACAGATGAAGGAAGCCAATGGCAAGAACCCAGTTCGGGAGTGAGGGCCCAATGTGTAGAGTCCGTGCAGTGAAGGGATTTTCAGGATCAGATGACGTTATCTTCCATCCATCTGTCGGCTTCAAAGGTGTGCCGGGCAACGTTCCCAGGCTTTATACTCTTTCTTCAAGTGCAGGCCCCCACTTCGATGAATCATGCCATTCCAAACAAGTCAAAAGAGGATACAATTTCATGCTGACTTTGACACACAAAAATAGTATACAATGGTCATCAGTCTGACTGGCCATTCCGCAGTTGTCCCTAACTGTCTTGTCTTATAATGCTTGCCTAGGGGTGAACCCCTGTGCTAAATCTGGCTCTGTGTCAACTATGCATGTGAGTAGAAAAAGGCAGATTTATAAAATATATTTGCACAGAGCACAGTGACATATTAAACTTATACACTTATTACAATATAGTGCTATTTACTTTTAGTTAGTTTCTAAATCGATTTTATAATACAAAGCAGGTCCCCCTTAACGTCTACTTTGTAGTTTCTTTTTCGTTAAGTCTGGCTGGCTTTCAGCAATAATCACATGTTTATATTAGATGTAAAATGGTGTATACTGATTAAAAATAGTTTCTGATGACAGCTACATTGGTTCACTCCCCTGCCATGTGACTTGATGAAGTAAGGACTCAATTTATATGAGTCTGTACCTCATATTTATGGGTTTCAAAACAAGTACATGCTTTTGTTTTCTTTGTTTCTAAAAACATTCACATTACTTAGAATTCATTCACAGAAATGCAGCCTAACCTGTCATCATGTCTGAAAATGAAATTAACAGTGTGTGCAGTGTACTAAGTTTCAGAAAGCTATTTGTATACTGTACTTAACAAAAAAAACCAGGAAACATTTACTCAATGTCTTTCAAGCTACAAATTCCTCATGCCTTTTTTATCTCGTAAAGATACTGTCCTTATTTTGGAGTGGCTTGTCACATTTGGAAGTAAACTCAGCTTGAAGGACAAAATCAGATCAAAGTTATAGCTCTGTCAAACGAGTGCTGGAGTGCTGCTTAAACTGCAGATTCTCAAAAGAATTATACACATATAGAGACATTACCAAAGAGCTTAGATAGAAGGGGAAAGGGAGTTGGCATGAAAAGGCAAATTGGATTGACACATACATGGTTTGACTTTCAAAGCTTACAAGATCCAGACACAGCAAAAAGCTACTGCTTTTCCTTCAATAATCATCTTAATCTACTATTTAGTATGACTGCATGCTGCGCATAACAGTACAGATATTTTTTGCTTTGACTAAGAGTGCCATTTTAATTCTTTCATCACTGATTTCTGATATTAGGAATTCTTGTACCAGAAACAAATTATATTATATGACAGGATCCACCAATTTACTGATTATTTAGTCTTATGGTTGCTCAACTGTCAGTGAGCCAAATTACAAACTCCGCTCATGAATCTAAAAGCTTCTAGTCTGAAATGCTACATTTCAATTTACATCTAGAGGACAGGGCTTGAAAGTGCAGAAAGAAAGTAAGTAAGCCTGACAGTATTGTGCAATGGCTTCTTAAATCTGGCTGTTTCAATGCAAAGCCGTAACAAGGGATACTGATATACTGTGTGATGCACAAACAAACCAATAACCCAGATTACGTTTTTATATCACGCTTTAGAATATTCCAATTGCCTCAGTAAACTTTAAAAATATGTAACAAATTTTGATTGTAGATTGAACAAAAGGGTTTATCATCTGCAGGAGGCCAACATCAAGAGACATTTGAGGAATATTTAAACAAAAAGTAAGAAACAAAAAAGAAATCTCATTCACTTAAAGATATATTACCTTATAACTTTCCTGCTTTTAACCCAGTGATGCTGGAATATGCTGTAACTCCCCACAACTCTAAAATAGATTAAGGAATTATAGGAAATGGATGAATAATGATTAATTACATTATTGTTACCTAGGGAGTAGACAACTGCATGTTCAGCTGACAGGCTTGTAGAAATGAATGATAAATGGATTAGCAAACAGCAGCGAGGGGTCTGAGACATTGTATTCCAGGATGAAGAGGAGTACAGCTAGTCTATGTTACGATTTGTTAAACTTTATTAATTTTATTTTTCCCCAGGCTGAATATATTTTTGTCAGACTTCTATAAATTTTTACATGTCAGGGAATCTTGTGGAATTCTAATTTTCAGGATATGTTTTGTTTTGAAGGCTTTAATATTAATTTAGCATTATGGTTGGAATTTTGCTATGGCACCATTTTTTTGGCTCTGTTGCTATGACAAAATGACTTGTTGCTAGAAGTTGTGCATCATGATGTTATTAGTATGATGCTTTAAAAACAGGCACCATGTTAATACTAATGTCCGAGATTGTGAATTATACTTAGAAAGCGCCCTATTGCATTTCGATAGGTCCTTAGCACAACTTCTTGCAATGCCTTCTGCTTTTCCCTTTGTTTAGCATTTTAGTTTTCTTGAAAAATTAGTTTTGAAGACCCAATTTTTATATTTTCTCTGTTTTTGACTTCAGGTTTTCATCTCCCAATCCTCTAATAATTTTGTTTTCAGCCAAAAAAGCCCACATCCAGGCTGCCATTTCCCACCTAAAATCAAGGCCACTAATAGCAAACTGAAAGTCATGATTTGTATAGTTGTATTAAAAATTTCTTTTGGACCTTCAAATGTTTTAATATGTAGAGAACTGTTCCTTACCCTTTTCAATAATTAAAGGATATTTTTAACAGTTAGTTGGTATATCAAGGTAACGTTCCAGCTTTTATAGATTGTTGGCCACAGCACATGTATAAACTTCATCTAAGTTGCTGGGACACAGGTCCACTCTGTTCTGGTTGATAATCATTGCTGTATTATATTGTGGTTAACATTGCCAATCCCCTTTCCATATGTGCCAAAGAAGTGCAGCATGCCGTTTACTGTTTATGTGGGAACTGAATCAGGAGAACAGATGCATCGTGAACATTTGGTACAATAGGAAACAATGTTTTACTGCATGGAAGTGTTTACAGATGAATTGAAAACATCAACAATGGTCACACACGGGTCATAAATCAAGAATGATTGGGTGGCCCATACTCATTCACTAATGCTGATGATACTGAATATGCCTGTGACATGATTCTGGGAACTTTGGAATTAAAAATGTTAATAACTTAGGAAACTAAGTATTAAAAATGATACACAAGTAAATTCTGTATTCATTTTTACAAATATGTTGCAGATTCCTTTTGACTTATTTTCATAGATTAAATCAAAGGTAATGTAGGATTCAGAATAATATCAATTGTATATATGGTATATATTATAGAAATATAGTAAAAGAGGACAAAGATAAAGATTTGACATTACAACTGCATATATGGTAAAATCAATAAAATAGTAAAGCTTTTCAGCAAAAGGTCTCTGAGAACATGATTCTCAAATTAGACTATCCAAGATAGTGCCATACCCAATTAAATAAATACAGGCCAAGCAGGAAGAGGCGGGTTGCAGTGACAACAGAGGTTGCATGTGTTGTCAATCATCTGCTCTGCAGGGGGAGGAAGAGAAGAGTGTTTGAATACATGTATATCTTTAATTTATATATATATATATATACTAGCCGTTCCCCGCAGCTCTGCCCACGTAGAAGTGAAACAGGACAAACTTTAAATATCAATAAACAGAAAGGTATCGTTAGCTAACCGGAGGCAAGTTACACTCCAAAACAGAGGTAGACTGACTCCCCACTTTCCTTAGCCTGCAGCCTCTGTCTCGGATTAATGTGAATATATCACTCCTGCAAGCGAACTATGATTGTTAGCATGATGAGAGAAGTTGCAAAATCAACTGGAATGTTCAAGCAAATTCTAGAAAAAAAAAAACGATCTAAATACGTTAAGTAGTTCTCTGGGGATCCTACAATAGGATAGCTTCGCCGATGTATCTAAACAAGCTGTCACTTCTTACGAGATCTTTTTGATGACAAGATTTTGCAAATTTTTTTAAGTCAAAACTTGAATAAGAAAATGTTTTCTCCCCAGCAGAAACACGTTTTAGGTTAAAGCTTAAGAATCATTTTTATCTAGCCCCTAATGTATGTGTTCTTGAGAACCGTTAAATAAATTGGTCGCATGCCCTTTAAAGTTTTAAATATTAGAAGAAGAGTTTGCCCTAAAGTTTACTGGAAGCCATTGTAAAGGCTTAAGAACTAAAGTTATATACTGGTAATTCCAGGTTCAAACAATGATTCTTGTACAACCGTTTTGAATAAACTGAAGGGTACACATATAGTATTAAATCTGAACAGCTTGTAAATAGCACTGTGAAGTAGTCAAGAAATGAATGCATGAACAATCTTCTCTGCATCCTACTCTCTAAGAAAACACCTTCATTCCCCTTTATTTGTTGGCTACAAAAGACAGGTTTTTAGATGGTGTTGCAATGAGTGTGGTAAAAACAGGCTTGTATCAAAGATAACACCTCAATTTAAACTAATTCAGTAAAGTTAATGTTTAGGCCCACTGAGTTAGCATGTGATAAAGCTTTGTTGTCTCTATCTTTCCCACTAATTAAATTTGATTGAAGAGTTCAATATATGGAACATTTTCATTGTTTCTTTTGTTTGAATATTTCAGAAGTAAATTGAAAATTTAAGAGCCGAGTACTTTCTTTTTTTATCCTTATTTTGGAGCCAAGTTATCCTAAATGACACATGATTAATACCACTTTGCCACAGTCCAGCCCTGCAGCTCTAATTAGTTGGGAGCATGGATGGTAGACGAAGGCAATTTTGAGTGAAATAGGCTAAACTAAAAGGAACACCCTAACAATGATCTTGCTTTGAATTTGTATTTTTGCCTGTTTACTTGCAAATCCAATAATGGACACTGTAATTTTATAACACCATAACATGACATTTATTTTCTTTGCAAATGTTTTTATCAATATGACTTACATCGAGCAAACAGGAGACTATTTTGGAACAAGTGTTACTGGACAAGGTTACAAAACGTATCACCATAAGTGAACTGCTTAGAACAAAACAGAAGCAAGCTGCAATTCTTAGATTATGAAACTTAAAAGTTAATAAAATCTAGTCAAAAATTCACCAAACAAGAGAATCTTCAAACACTTCTTAAACAATGTTTTTAAAATTTATTTTCAGCGATGCCCCACTATTTAGATTTTTTTCCCTTTCTGGAATTACTTAGGGAGTCCCAGACGTCCTAGTACTCCTGTTTATTTATCACTTTGGTTAAAGACACAGTAAGAGGTTTGTCATTTGGTCAGAAGGAAAGACACATCTGAGTATTATCGACATAACAGTGAAAGTGCTTTTCTAAATTAATCTTCCAAGGATAGTATGTAAGGAGAAAACAATAACAGTTTTGAGTATGTGGCATAGATGTACAACATATCTAATATCAGAGCATAATGAAGACTCAAATCCAGAACACTAAGTGGTTTAGAAGGTCACAAACCTCACAAAGGGAAGAACAAAAAGGGAGCTGAAGAACACAATTACAAGAAATAGTGCCACAGCTTCTTTGCCGGTGTCATTGAATAGTCTTCAGGTAACTGCAGCCCAAATGACTGCAGCACCAGAGGGCATTAGTCTAATCATAGGCCTAGTATCAGCAGACAAGACACACAAGAAAGTGCAGTGCAAGGAATCAGGAGCAAACAGAACATAAAGCATGTGGATAATCAAGTCACAGGGAGTGTGGAAAAATTGCAATTAAGAAATTACAATCATTACTGTCATGATTTGGTAGTCCCAGTAGTACATAAATTACCTAAATACTTCCATAATTGCTCTCTTGTTTACCATCAAAACCCTAACGAGAAAAAAAGGGCCTTAAAGAATCTTTGTAAAAAAATATATATATATATTTTTAACAAAAATGCTCCAATGAGACACAAAAAGGAGTTTTTTGAGAATACAAGGCAATCCAAAGTAAACACAGTCCCAGATCTAAATCCCAAAAGACAGTTGAAGGTCAAAATATTTCAATAAGTCACATTAAGTACAGGGCACAAGAAAAAATACAGAACTCACCAAAAACTCTCTAGTGCATTCGAAATGAACTTGCACGAACTTTGGGAGGCCCACCAATGTAAAGGGTGCAGGGCAGGTAGCCCCACCTCTTGGGGAACCACCCTTAAAACACATGGTACATAACACAGGCTACATATAAACATAAACAAACGAAAAATAAAGAATCAAAATTGAACAAAAGAGACATTAACCATGAACTCCCGCCAGAGAAGGAATACTGGCAGAGATATGACATATTACAGGTGGACAGCCAACTTATTTATCCATAATTGGTGTTTCTTTTGACAATGCAAATTTAGATGAACAATCTGCCCTTTTTTCCCCACTGTTTCTGCATTAACTAAGTAGATCACAACAGGAATTAGATCAGAAATGCCATTTATTCATGATAAACACCCTTC
Source organism: Polypterus bichir lapradei (assembly GCA_026402145.1). NCBI lineage: Eukaryota > Metazoa > Chordata > Cladistia > Polypteriformes > Polypteridae > Polypterus > Polypterus bichir. Next base: position 17,094,977 of record JANRMT010062833.1, on the reverse strand, counting down.
TCCCAGTAAATTGTTGGAGTGAACTTCTGTGCAACTTAGGAACCTACTCTGCATATTTACTGCGACTTAATGGAAAACACAGAAATTCCTCCATTGCTCTTTAACATTATGCCTAAGTCTATAAACAATTTGGAATGAGCAGTGATTCAAGGCGACGTAGGTACTTTTAACACATTTTGCTAATACAAAAGGCCATCTCAGCCGACATGAATGTAGCACTAACAGAGACTGGTAAAAATAAATTGCAAGCTATGGCCAGAGTAAATTACCATGACACTGTATGTTACAATTCATTTCTAGCAATTGAATGTGATTACTGTCTCCCTAGTGTCTTTGGAAATCTTCAAGAATTCATTCCTTTTAAACAAAACTGCACCTTAGGTGACTGCAAAGAAAAAAAAATAACCTAACTGATGTTTCAACATACAAAAAATAATTTACATTTATTAGTCTTGCATAGTTTGGCCCCAGAGTCTCAAAGCTATGATTCTCTAAATTACTGAATTCTAAGCTTGACTGACTGGTTTAAAAGCTTTCAAGAGATTTACAGGGATTTTCTGAGTAAGCATTTTTTTAATTCAACCAAGAGGCTGACTTTGAATGACAGAAAATGTTGGGTAAAGCCTGAGTCAAATTACTCTGTTTTGTACCAAGAACAAATTGTTTTAGAGTGGATTTTGATTGGTATTTGAAAGATTATGTTATTCCCCTAATCCCATAACGTCACTTAACATTTCATTCAAGTGTAATATTTAAGAATCACTTAGTGCTTCCTGTCATATCTAAATATAGTTTTCAAGATTGTGGTATTTGCCATGAAGATATGAAATGTAGTTAGTGTTGTAAATGAAAGTTATACAACCAGTTTATTAAAGAGCTATTTTTATGTACTATATACAGTACATAATTTAAATCAGTGATGGAATACTACTGTACCATAAAAGAACATTCACAGAGCTCATGAAGCCAATTTAGCATTGTGGAGGTTGGGACCAGAGCCTATCCTGGCAGCACTGGGTGCAAGACAGGAGTTAGCCCAGTCCAAGATGTCGGTCTCACACATAGACATCCAGCAACTAACAATTAGCCAAACCTTCTTTACTTTGGGAAGTGGGAATTAAACCATTGTACCCTGGGAGATAAAGGAGCACTGGAATCATCGGGTAGAAGGGTTCTTGGATCTGAATTGACTCGGCTGTAGAATGGCCAGTAGCAATTAGCTGATGGACATTACTGTGTTTTTAGTGTTGTTAGTTTTTACTTTGATTTTAATGTATTTGAACAAATCTGTATCCTTATATGTGATAGTTACATATTAATTAATTAATTTATTTATAAAGCACTATAAAAACAACATCAAGGCTGACCAAAGTGCTGTACAATAAAAACCCAACATATCAGACACACAAATCCAAAGGGTAAATGAAACAGAAACACATACACACATAAGAACTGAAGAGATTCTTAATAAAAAGTATACAGATAGCCAACATATCATACTGGGTTAAAAGCCAGAGAGTAAAAATGTATTTATTTAGTGAGTGGTATAATCTATCCTTGCATTCTGCCTTGAGAGTTGTAGTTTGTACTATTGTATTGTATTTCTGAGGTGGCAGTGATAGATTGGCCATCTAGCTTTGTGAAAGGATTACTTTTGTTCTGTTGTGTGGGTTGCATTTACCCAGTTTTTTAATAACTGCTGCACACCCAACCTAGCTGGAAGAGGGTCTCTCTCTGACCCTTTCCCAAGATTTAATTTTTTTTAAGCAAACTCCGTGAGGTTTGCCATTCAGTATTCGATAACTACTAGAACAAAGCAGATGGGTGAAGACGGTATAAAACTACAAAGGAAAGAGTGTTAAATGACACTCTTGAAAAGCCAAACTACAGAACCAAACACTTTAGTCAATGAATGGGAGCTGAAAGTCAAAGACTCCTGCATGTAAAAAATGTCTTAAACAGGCAAGAATAATTAACATTACTTCAAAAAGTGTCTTAAAGAGGCAATCATCAATAACTATAATAACATTATTTCAAAGCTACCTTACCTTGAAGTCAGAATTATGATAGAATGTAAAGTGAAAGTATTCACCCCATTAGATTTTTTCCGCATTATATTGTTACAACATGGAAACATAATATATTTAACAGCCCTGTTAAAGCTGTTTTTAATAAAAATTGGGCCATTTTGGAGAATATATTTGAGTGTTTGTATTATACTGCATGCAGCTTTCAAGCATGGGGGCGTGAACTTCTTGCTAACAAGTGGCTCATCGCTAACTGCATTGTGGTATGATTATTTGTTAAAATGATTAAATCCACAACAATTGGGCCCAAATGCACATAGTTTTGAGGACAAATTATTTTTTTAAATGTCACATTTCCATCTTTTTCTGGGATAACTCTTCTTAACATAATATTAAGCATGGAAAAGACACTATATAAATAAGTTATATAATAATTATTATGGACATTAAAAAATGACCTTACCAAATAGTTCATTAGTTAGGTAAAAAATCCTTCCAATCAATTCTGTTGTGTAATAATGTATAAAAAAGCAAGAGTTTAAATATTAAACTCCCTTCTAATATCAGTATGTGCAGGGATTTCAATTCTCACAATTCTTTTGTAGTTGATGGGCATTTTTAAAGAAAGACTGAGTAGGAGGGAGGGAGAGTGTGCAAACCATAATGAAATAAATAAAATAAACAATGAAGGCAATAACTGCTAATATGTAAATCCACGCTTTTAATGGAATATCTTTCATAGGCTTTTCAAAGAAGAATAAAACATCTGTTGTCTGTCTACAGCTATAAGCGATAAGCTTGAGATGTTGATCCTGATAAGAGTTCATGTGATATTTTTTTTTATGTAGAAGCCCATTATCTGTCAGTAAAGTTGCTACTTTTATCTGAATATGTATCTTAATAATGACATTTTGAATGTAAGTAAAGTTTAGATCTGATCTTATTGCAAATTGGCTACACAGTGTGATATAAAATAACAAACTTATTTTAAGCCTTTGCTAAAGAGTTCACTGGAAGTTTGAATGAACAGGGTTTACAGAAATTCAAAATACCCCAACTGCTTTAAATAATTTCATCTTCTGTTGATTTATCTTAATGTGCACTGAGTTTGACCAACATGATGCCAGTGCTAGCAATATTCCCCTTCCTTGCACAAGTTTCCTCTGTTGAAGCTAAGTGGCTCACATTTCTGAGGATTATTTGTGAATCTAAATTTCCTTCGTGAGAGATGATATTAATAATTGTGCCTTTCCTCAATTTAATTAGATGTTTCTTCTTTTCCTCAGTTCCACTAGGGCTGGATTGACATTCACTGCAGCTCCTTTGTGAACTTGAATAAGGTGAAGTTGACTAAACACTCTGATTTGTTTTTTTGTTTTTAACCAGTCATACAGGGTTGCAGTGCACCCATGCCTCGGGTACAAGGAAAGAAATCTCAAAGAGGCACCAGTCATGCACATATTTATTTTTAGCTCTTCAAAAAGTATTACTTATAACAGCATTTATATAATATATGAAACCATTTTAAAATTCCTTACTTTCAAAGATCCCAGAGGACAGTGGGAAAAGGAGCTCTTACTCAACATTTCAGAAATGGAGTGGAAGGCAGTCACGCACAGAATTCACTCGCGCACGATATGGGCAAAGCTTTCAATTATTCAACTCAAAATCTTTTATCAAGCACATCTGTCTTTTTTTTTTTAAATGTTCCAAAATGTTTTAAGGTCAAGAACCAAACTTGGAATGTTGTAATTGAGCTCCAGCCTCACTGGGCCACATCAGACAGCCATGGAGTCACAATCCATCCTAAACCGCTAACAGCTGTGTTTGGTGGACTCCCTGATGGGCTTAAAGTGGAGAAGGACAAACAAACTGTAACTGCCTTTACTACACTAGTGGCACGCAGACTTATCTTGCTCAACTGGAAGAATCCTAGCCCACCACTTTTAAGTCAGTGGGTAACTGATGTTATATACTATTTGAAATTGGAAAAAAATCTGATACTCACTTAGAGGATTTGTTCAAAACTTTGTTAAAACCTGGCAGGACCTTACCAATAACATTTTAGAAAAAGCATTTATATTGGGAGAAAAGACTCCTTTCTCCTTTTACTACTCTCAATTGTTTTACTCTGGCTGTTGGCCTTCCTCGCTTTCTCATGGCTGTGGGCTGATTTGAATTTAATTTTGTTAAGTTTGACTTGACTGTATGGAATGTTATATGCTTTTAATAAATTCAATAAAAGATAAAAAAAAGTATTACTTATAAACGGTACAGCGTTGTATGGATCCCTTTTATTTATTTTACATTCTTTTACTTAATCTCTTATCAGTATGCTTTCATTTTCCTCTGTACATTTAAATATATCTTGTTCCGTGTCTTAAGCTTTGCCACCTGTTTATGATGTTTTTATTTTTTCAAATTAATCCTCAGTTACATTGGTTTATCTGTTCAGATTCATTTTTCCACTTCACTTCATTTTTGAGGTTTCCTTATATAATATTATTTCACACCATACACACATGCTGTCATAATTCCATTAACTGGCATATGTTTCTTATCTGTCAGTGATTTTTCTCTTTATTAAAGAAGCTCATGATTATTCCAAAGTTTTTTTATTTATACAAAGGTACCAAGATACCTCGGGCAGGTTTTAGGCTTAACTGAGAAAGAACTGAAATGCATGCGTATTTACTGTATAGGAGTATTTATCCTATGGCACTTGGGTTCATTTTATCAGGAAAGCTGCTCCATCACAAACTAACCCTGGACACACTGGAAGCTGTGGTGGAAAAGAGGATGGTGGCAAAACTGGATGTCATCATGAAAAATGACCACCTCCTCTCCAGGCAGCGCTGTCTTGGTACATTTTTAGTTACAGTTTCATTCCACCACCGTGTGCTAAGAATCACCTCCTGGGGGTCTTTTCTGTCCACTGCTATCATGCAATTCAAAGCTTCCACCCAATGTACTTGTTAAGTTTATTTTTATTTATCAGTTGATTTATTAGCTACAGTATATTATCTATCCTGTAAGTCTGCATTCCTGGTTTTAATGTTTTTGCTGCTGTATGAATTTTAATTTCCTCTTGGGATTAATAAAGTTTATTTAATCTAATTAGTAAATAACCATTATTTAAGGACAGTTCTTTTGTTATATCAGACTGTCAAGGGAAAATAAGTCTGCTAATTCTGCTAAATTCCAGACTATGACCATTGTGCTGAATGTAAGACATTTCTTCTTTATATTACCTTTGTTATTGCAGTTTTAACCATATTGATCGTTTTATATATATTTTTTTTGCTATTTCTCTCATTCACAGCAACATAGCCTTTGTTAAAATAATACTTAAAAATGTAAAATACAGTATAAACATTCTTTCCATATATAACATTTTATATGTGCCCAATATCAAGTAACAATATAAAGTATAAAACTATGTGTTAAACTAACCCTGGCAAGTTTGCTTTGTTCACATTTCTTTCAACCCAATACAATACAATTTCTTTTGACACTTTCACAATTTTACTGCACTTCTCCTCTATATTTTTCCACATTTTCTTTGCTCTCCCAAAACAAACTCCTCACAGGTCAATATTCTCTTCTCTGGGACATATTGTGGTTACAGACAATCTCTTCTGTTGCATATAAATATTGTGCATTGTGAACACTTAACCATTCTATCTCTTTGTGTTCTTTTAATTCATTGCCATTGACTTTAGCCCATATAATTTACTGATGACTCTTCATTTAAAATAACTACCAAAAAACTGTTTTCACTGATTTTTTGTAATTCTTCCATTCCGGTTATTTTGAGTTTCTCCTCTACTGTATATATTTTGAATAATTAGCAATATTTCTTGGGTATTAAAATCAGCTAGTTTGTTGATAGGAATTTTCATAGAGTCAATCCAAATAATCTTCGAATCAAATCTAGTGGTTAGTTACTGTGAACATCACCAATATTTGGAAAGCCAATGCCTCTTTTGTTCTAATCTCTCATAACTCTCATCATTTTTAGTTCTATCCTGCATTTTGACTCCGACAGATAACAGAACAACTTTCTTATTGTATGACTTATTATATTCTTAGTAGGCAGAACCACAGCATTCATTTGTAATGCCTCCATTTCTATTATAGCTTTCCCTATATTTGTAGTTTTCCATAGTCCTAGATTTTTGTTTTACTTTCTTCTCTAGTTTCCTCCTGTTTTCTTCCTTTATGTTTTAGTTTCTTTAGTGATCTTTTAGCATATTCACTGTGCTTCTTTTCGAACCTGCCTTTTAGGTGTTCATCAGTAGTGAGATTTACATCTTTACTGACAAATATTGTAGTAATTATATAATATTACATCTTTGGAAACAGTTTAAATATTAAAGTGATAAATACCAACTAGTAAAATAAATCTTCTCAATGGACCACACATCTTCTTAGCTTACAAAATATCTATTTGTTTTGGCCTATTATTGCTAGTTTTATTAATAGCTGTGTTTCATCTTGATACAGATGTGCTTGAAAGTCTGTGAACCCTTTAGAATTTTCTATATTTCTACATAAATATGACCTGAAACATCATCAGATTTTTACTCAAGTCCTAAAAGTAGATAAAGAGAAACCAGTTAAACAAATGAGACAAAAATATTATACTTGGTTTTTTATTTATTAAGGAAAATGATCGAATATTACATATTTGTGAGTGGCAAAAGTATGTGAACCTTTGCTTTCAGTATCTGATGTGACCCCCCTTTGCAGCAATAACTGCAACTAAACGTTTCCAGTAACTTTTGATCATTCCTGCACACCGGCTTGGAGGAATTTTAGTCCATCCCTCCGTACAGAACAGCTTCAACTCTGGGATGTTGGTGGGTGTCCTCACATTAACTGCTCGCTTCAGGTCCTTCCACAACATTTCGATTGGATTAAGGTCGGGACTTTGACTTGGCCATTCCAAAACATTAACTTTATTCTTCTTTAACCATTCTTGTGTGCTTAGGGTCATTGTCTTGCTGCATGACCCACCTTCTCTTGAGATTCAGTTCATGGACAGATGTCCTGACATTTTCCTTTAGAATTCTCTGATATAATTCAGAATTCATTGTTCCATCAATGAAGGCAAGCCGTCCGAGATGGGATAAGGTTCTTATGCTGGAATGCAGTGTTTTCCTTTCTCCAACCATAACGCTTTTCATCTAAACCAAAAAGATCTATTTTGGTCTCATCCGTCCACAAAACATTCTTCCAATAGCCTTCTAGTTTGTCCACGTGATCTTTGGCAAACTGCAGACGAGCAGCAATGTTTTTTTGACGTGCAGTGGCTTTCTCCTTGCAATTCTGCCATGCACATCATTGTTGTTCAGTGTTTTCCTGATGGTGGACTCATGAGCATGAACATTAGCCAATGTGAGAGAGGCCTTCAGTTGCTTAGAAGTTACCCTGGGGTCCTTTGTGACCTCGCCGACTATTACATGCCTTGCTCTTGAAATGATCATTGTTGGTTGACCACTCCTGGGGAAGGTAACAATGGTTTTGAACTTCCTCCATTTGTACACAATCTGTCTGACTGTGGATTGGTGGAGTCCAAACTGTTTAGAGATGGTTTTGTAACCTTTTCCATCCTGATGAGCATCAATAACTCTTTTTCAGAGGTCCTCAGAAATCTCCTTTGTTTGTGCCATGATACACTTCCACAAACGTGTGTTGTGAAGAGCAGACTTTGATAGATCCCTGTTCTTTAAATAACACAGGATGCCCACTCACACCTGATTGTCATCCCATTGATTGAAAACACCTGACCCTAATTTCACCTTCAAACTAACTGCTAATCCTAGAGTTTCACATACTTTTGTCACTCACAAATATGAAATATTCGATCATTTTCCTCAATAAATAAATGACCAAGTATAATATTTTTGTCTCATCTGTTTCACTGGTTTCTCTTTATCTACTTTTAGGACTTGAGTGAAAATCTGATGGTGTTTTAGGTCATATTTATGCAGAAAAATAGAAAATTCTAAAGGGTTCACAAACTTTCAAGCACAACTGTATGTACGCTCTGACAAAACTTTCAGTCAATCCTATTTAGACAAAAACTAAACCTTGATCATGAACTTCTCTCAAACAATAGGTGTAATCTCTCATCTCCAGTTTACATCTGCAGTATTTGAATGTTCTGTGAGGGCACCGCTGAGCCACATAGGCATTTACCATAAATGAACGGCAATCTGGTTTTCGCTCCAGACAGCACTGGGCTACACTTGTAAAAGTGGTAGATAATTTGCTTTCTGCTGCTGATTCAAAATGTTTAGCCCTCTGCTGTACATTTTCCAAGTAAAGTCTCATGATTAAAATTTATCAAACCACTAGCTCCTGGTAAACCAATACACACTCTCGTAGGCACTTTGTTCCTAAGCAAATGACAAATCAACAAAAAGTAAAATATCAGTAAAAAAACAAAACAAACAAACGTACTATTAAAATCTCTGCACAGGTCCTCGTGGGTGCATAAAACCAACGTTTACAAAAAAAATGTTATGAATTAAATAAAGAATTTACAAGCGTGAATTTCCAGATATAGGAATTCAGATATGTGAGCATCTTTTCATGATCCCTTCTGAAGAAAGCAAGTAACTTTACCTTCTGTAAATTTAGTCCATTTCCCTTTTTTACACACCCATTAATGTGTTCACATTGGATTCTGACTGACACCTAATGTGGCAAATGGCATATGCATCACACTTCTTCACTTAAGTCTCACACACAGTCCATCTCTGGCTAGCATCTCTGAGTGCTTGGGCCCTCCCCTGGCAACATCAGGCAAAAAGCAGAAAACGGATCAGGAAAAGGTGAAAATGCATCAATACAGTTGATACATTTTTTTAAATGTAAGAACAAAAACAGCTCATGAAGGCTTGGGACACCAAAGTGACTCTCTTTTAAGTACAAGATTTTTCAATCAAAAAGCAAAACAGAAAATAAATGGGAATAGACTTCTTCCGACACAAGTCAAGGATTGAGTACCTCAAGATGGCTGAGGAGCTGGTTTTAGGAGCTGGGAAGTGGAAGAGGCGGGTTCTGAGAGCTGGAAACTGGAAGTGATGTCAGCTGTGACAGGTCATGCATTTATTAGTAAATTAATACTTTTTGACAAATACACATTGAGTTTGAAAAAGGTTAAGTATAAATAAAGAAACATTTCCATAGTATGATAGTCTTCCATTGTGTTTTTGTGAACACATAGCTAAAGCAGGTAATATCTCAGGACACTCCTGAGTGGTCTTGACATTGAAAATACATTTAGAGAAACCAGTTCTTACATAGCTCTTCTAATTCTTATGTAGCAGCTACTGGAAGTTCAATGTTCAGCCCAGTCTGATATTCAGGTGCTCAGGTTGAGGTATTTACTTACACTGCCTAAATGTCCAACAGCCTCCTCCACCGACTTGGGAAATTCTTGATACTATTACGATTGGTTGCTTTCTTGAGGAGTTCCTGGGATTTCTTGATGCCTATTCTGGTGTTTCTGAGGTGGAGGAATTCAATACAAATATTTATTTCATCATATCTCAATTTCTGATGAAGAAATATTGTAATGTCTTATCGCACCACCATCTTGAAAATTGGTGGGTGGTGCCATTATGGTGAGTTTCTTGTTGACCGTTGCTGAGGCAACCTCCTAGAGTTCCCTAGGAGCTCACTTGCGTGACATCATCAGCGCAACCCTTTTCAAGGTCATATCATGTGCTGTTTTGGTATCCATATTTGGATAAGTCTAAAAGACTGTTAGTGTACATCTTGGTATTTTCATTTTCAGTTTTCTGACTTATTTTCCGGCTTACAATTCTGATTCTTGTCTCACATTTCTACTTGGTGAAAGATCAGCTTGTCTATTTGGATTAAATCTGTGCCATTCTCCATTTTGGTTCTAATTTCATCTTCTGATCCCTTCGGTTTTGGCAGAACCAATAGCTCTTAATATACTGTACTCTTATCAAATAATGCCTCTTGCTGACAGTACTTACTGAGACTCCTTCGAAAGTGGTAATAAATTATACCTCAGGAAAATTCAATTATTGCTTCCATAAAATCAAGTAAGGTCAGTGCATGCTTGCTTATTATGAGCTGTTAAAACTAAAAGTAATTTTCTGTGCAAGAAATAATCATAAACTAACTTAAGTATTCAAAAGCATCAAACACTGATACAAAAACACAACTTCTTGTTGAAGGAGAGCCATGTCAAAAAAGTATTAGTAGAAAGTGTAGAAACTTACTGCAAATGGCATAGGGAATTCCATTACAGGGAAGACATAAGCTGTTTGGTGGTAAATTTCATTTAAAAAATTGTACGTTTTTTCTTCATTGAAGAGATCCACACATATGTGGAATAAATTAAAAGAAGTGTGGTGGAAAGTAGTAGTACTTTAGAGACCTTCAAAACTCCACTGGGTAGTATTTAAATTTAGGTGAATAGTGATTGGTGAGGGCTGCTCGGGGTCAATGCCCTGTTCTTGTCCTAACTTTTCTCATGCTGTTAAGGCAGGAAAAAAGTGTGTGTGTGTGCTGGGGATGGTGGTAGTGGTGGCTTTTGATATTTCATTACCCATACACTCTAACATTCAGTATACACCATACAGCATATAATCTTTTACTCCTGAGCTCCATTCAGATTAGGGGAAGCAAAGCCATTTATATCAGTCATAAAAGAAAGATGAAAACAGACCAAGTCTCTTTGATGTTACATTACCTCCATAACAACCTAACCAATATTTATCTCCATGATTGCAGGTTGTAATTAGATCAGATAAACAAATTCTCTTCAGTCAGAAGGTGAATGATTTACAGAAGGAAACTGAAGGCTGGGATTAATCAGAGTTAATGTTTATTTATACTTTTGTAACCTTTGTAAGCAATCTTTTGCTTTCTGTAATGAATATTAATGTTACGCAATTAAAAATTCTGCAGCTTTTGACTATATTAAGTGCTTTGTGCCAACTGTTTTTTGCTAGTTTTACTGTTGAGAAATCATAAAGTGTGAGTTAAGTACCATGAAAAACTGCAATACAGTTATTTGTCTCGTTTCCATAGCTTAATGTTTATAGATTTGTGGAATACTAATCAAGGATGATCTTAAGATTTATGCTTGCTTAGGCGAAATGATGTTTCATTTACAGCAGGATTATATTTACTCTGTTTAAATAAACAACTGTATTAATAAAAACAAAAAATACAAAATGTTTCTACTATAATGTTTAATATAAGTGCAGAATGGTAACAAATAATTCCTTGGTTTATAATTTACTTTTTATAAGAAGTTAAGAACAAACATGAAAACATCAATTTGCTTCAGCAGTGCCTGCTGTATTGCACTGATTTGTTTAATCAATGTAGCATACCATAAAACTGTTAAAGAAAGGCTTTACAAATTATATTTTAAAACAATGATAATTTTAACTTATTTCCATAAAAGACCCTAAGAAAGTTGAAGCTTAAGGTGAAAACAAGTGACTTCATTTGAAAAAGTATTCAGACATATATCTTCAAATGTTTACTCTGTCAAGTTAGTTGGATTTCCTGCCTGGGATTCAAATCTTCTTTTTTATGTTTTCTTGGTTATTTGAATGTTTTTGTTAATATTGTGAATTATGTTAGAGATCTGATATTACTTGCATATACTATGTATTTTATTAATTTGGGGTACTGTTTGGTTTCTTTGAGTATAAGCTGCCATGTTATGTGCCTTGTGTTATGTGGGTAATCCCCCGAGGGGCAGGGCTACCTGCCAATCACTGCCTTTCATACTATACTGTATATTTGGAGGGTCTCCCACTGTTTCTGGCAGTTCATTTCAAATGTGCTAGGGCATCAGTGAGTTTACGTGGGTTTTGCTTAGCTTGTGTTTTTTTTTAATTACTAACTGTGCTACTCATCTAAGATGTGTTGAAATCTAAGTGGTCAATGTAGACCTCAGTGTTAATGTTTGCAGTAGACCATGCCTCGTATATGTCTCTGATATACCATTTGGTATGGAATTTGTAAAAGCAGTGTTAATTTTTGTGACATGCCATCTGCTGGAATGACAAATGCAATGCATTTTATTACTAAAAATGTTTGTTATGTGCCATATTTTGGAATGACAGAGACAGACACACAGATGCTCAATCCTTTAATTAAGGTGGATTAGATTTTTTTGACCATTTTGCTCTGTTTTTTTCTTTTTTTTACTTTTGACATTAGATTGTGTCTTGGGACTTGTTTGTCTTGGATTGCACTTGCTGGCAACTCATTTTTTGTCTTGTGTGCTCAACAGAGCTTCATGTACTTACACAGCATTTTTGTGATAATAAATCTTTTATTTTATAAAAATTCTACCTGGCCCTTTTTGTATCCAGTTGGGGTTTTTGATGGGATTTCCCTCTCTATTGAACATTTTTGGAAGAGCTTATGGCTCTTACATGCATTGGGATTCGTAGTCATAACAGCTATCTTCAAAATAACAATAGTTACAGCCAATGGTAGACTTCTAGAGTTGCGTAATGCTGCCACATCAGGATCTGAATTAAGTAGGTTTTGAGATTGCATCTTTGCTTTTTTGTCTTCTAGCCTTCTTCTTTAGTGGGTTAATTGTAAAAAAATGTTGCCATTCAGGATGAACCCCTGTTTTCTCTTTACAACATCCAAAGTACTTTTCTGACATTGTGTATCAGTTATGATATTGTGAATTGTTTGCTAGGAAAAAGTCTTGAAAACTCAAACTCTTAATTTTACACAAGACTTTGTTTTGAGTTAGGATAGTTACACTGAAAAAAACTGGTGTTACTTAAATTTGAGTTAATGTTCATCTTTGCTTTATGTGGTTTTTGCTTTTCATTTGTTAACACCAATAGTTGTCTTCTGAAGCTCTATTGAAACTAGTTAGTCCTAATTTACAATCTGTAAACTTCAGAGAAATGAAGGCCATTTTGGATTTCTGGCTTGTCCTCCTGTTCATGGAATAGAGTAACGTCTGAACTCTGAATATGACTTCCTCAGATTTTTTTGTCATTTTTATAAGCTACCACTCTGTTTATAGGTAATGGTGAGGGGACACTGTAATTGTCGAAAATAAGGACTGAATGGCTGGCCTGACTGAAATTGCTGCTGTTCTGTTATGATTGCCATAGGAAAAGACCGAGTGTAACAGACATTTTAAATTTTCTTTTAGAAATAGTCGAAAATAGTGTTAATGGGAAACTACGTTTAGAGTGTAATTGTTCACAGGATGCAAAGACATTATTTATATAGAAATCACTAAATTATCTAATCCCATATGTTTTCCAAGCATTAAAATCTATGTAAGTTTGAGAGGGCGGAAAAAGGTGTTTATCTTGTAGAGGTACCACAGATAAAATATTCTCTGACTTTAAGGGCTTCCTACATTGGTTCCATATTCTGAGTGAATGAAGGGCAATTTAGTTGTTAGTATATTGACAATACCTTTTCTTTACTGGTGTACAAAGCAAGGAATTTAAAGACGTTCTACAGGATTTCATTTCTAATGCAGACTAAGCTAGTGTGTGTTCATCTATTTGTGTCAGTGTCCTGGGGCCTCAGGCATAACGCCGTGCGTAGAATTCGCACTATAAAATGACGTAAGCACAAAAGCCAAAATGTGCTTACGCACAGAAAAATCCAGATGCAGGAATCTGTGCGTTCGCCAACTTCTGTGTTCTTCCGCTACATAAATCCCGGTCTGCGTAAAAAGTAACGCGCGTGCATGCACGTGCTGTCCCACCCCAACTTCTCCCAGAATTACGTCTCTTTGAATATGCAAATCAATATAAATTGCCCTTAAGCTCAGCCTTCTGTGAAAAGACAATGGGAAAAGCACGGGGGAAAATATAAGAATTTCAGCGAATACCAAGTGGAGGCAAAGGAAAAACATGCTATTTGTTTAATTAAATCGTGGTATAATCAACAAAAGGAAGTTGATCGAGTGACATAGCATGTCGGAGAAACTCAAAAGCTCAAGTTCACAAAGTCGCACAGTGCCAAAATAAAAAAGAAGTTGTCAGATATCAAAGTCGCCATGAAAAGGGAGTCGTAGTCCACCGTCTGAGCTTATTAGCATACAGACAAAAAAAATAGGCACACAGTAGGAAAAAAGCACGAAATGTCAACTTTAATCTCAAAATTTCCATTTTAATATCGTAGTTTATTTTGTCATTAAAGTAGAACATCATAAACTTCATCTTAAAATCATTTAATTTACTAGTTTTTCAAAGCCCATCGTAACTAAAGTAGCATGTTAAATGCTTTGTTTTGTATTTGATCTTCTATGTGCTCTATGTGTGTGAATCACTACGTGCTTCCGTTCATTCTCTTTCTCTGACAGGACACAGAATCCATTACATTCGTGATATTACAGCTCTCTGAATAATTAAAATACTGAGATGTATACGTGATATCATTTTCATGATGATTGGAATGAAAGCATGTTATTAAACATGGGAACACGATGGCGCAGTGATTGTTCATGTCTCACACAAGATGCTGCTGCGCCATGCACGACCTTCGATGAAATAATTTATTGTAGCAGTACTGTCTATTTCAAACATACTAACCTCCAATTCCTGTCCTTACTTTTCTTTCCCCAAATACCCAATTGCCACACAATCAGCTCTGTAATAGACGTTAAGCCATCTGTAAGCTTACCACGACGATTCTTTAAAACTTTTAAGGAACATTGAAATATCTTCATAGAACATGTTTATTTATTCTATCCATCTATCCTTCTAGTGTCGCACCAGCCTCAGCAAATACACAGCGCAAGGCAGGGACAATATGTGAACTTGCTAGCGCTGCAACACTGTGTCCTCACATGTTTAATTATTAACAATACAGATTATTTAAATGAAGTTAAAGTTTTATCTGTATAATATAATCAACATATTTTGCTGCATTTCATCTTAAAAATGATATCGTCATCATATGTAAATACGTGCTTTATAAAGTGGCGCAGGTTGTGCAATATTATAACTGTAGTGAAAGTTTACAGTGAGGTGATTGTACTTATAAGTACAAACAGTTCTACAAGGAGCAATTGATTGAGTACGTTTACAGTTCTTGGGATGAAACTGTTTCTGAACTGCGAGGTCCGTACAGGAAAGGCTTTGAAACGTTTTGCCGTGGCTGAGACAGCGTGGGCTTGATGCTGTGTACCGATAATTCTCTTTCCGATCAGCTGCTGATGTGATTCCCCACTCAGATACAGTGATAAAAATACTCAGAGTGGTGCAGTGTGAGGAATATGGAAAAAGATGATCCGCTGTGGCAACCCCTAATGGGAGCAGCTGAAAGAATAAAAAGAAGATGGTGCAGTGAGAGTAACAACGCTAAAGCAGCTATGGTATTTGGAATACTATGGCTATTCCTTGGATCATTATATTGTTACAGGTAATTTACAATCAGATGCATTACACTAATAAACAATAAGCGATTAATTTCAGTGTATTTATAAAGCTGTGCTAGGAAAATTAAGGATAACCACACAGTAACAGTAGCACTGCTTTGACGCTAGGTGCCGCCAGTCTGCAAAACCGAGCAGAGAACTTGCGTATGACAGGGTATGAGGTATCATGGAAAAGTGCGTGGCTTTACGCCAAGTGTAGGTTTTATACATCGCGATTTGAACGTGGAAACGTTCTTACGCAACATTTGTGTGCGTATGCACCATTTATACATGAGGCCCCAGGGCTTTACAGCTTATATGTTTGCTGCACAATAATAAAACTGAAAATTAGGTAGACCCTTCTGATTTAGATCGTTGCGGGGTCGAACTCTGGATATGTGATGTTTTGAATCCCAATAAATGAGATTATGATTGAATCTAATTTCTTAAAAAAATATTTGTTGATGTATATGGGGATCTCTTGAAATAGAAACAGAACCTTAGGGAGAATGTTCATCTTGACAGTATTAATTCTTCCTGCTAAAGTGAGATGAAGGGTAGACCATCTATGCACATGTTGTTTAAATTTTTCCATGCAAACAGCAAAATTTTGTTGAAAAAGAGCTTTTATATTTACTTGTGATTTTTAACACTAGATACTTAAACTGGTCTGCAATGATTAAAAGGAAGGTGTCCAATTTAGTGCTATTGGCTAGAGAATTCACTGTAAAAAAGCACACTTTTGTTCAAATTAATGTTGAGTACAGATATCTTTTGAAATTCTGCTAGTACAGTTAGGGCTGCAGGCACTGAATTTTGTGGGTCTGATATATATAGTACTGTAGCATATTTATATAGTGATATTTTCTGTTCAAGTCCTTCTATGAAAATCCCTTTTATCTGTGATGCATTTCAAAAGTGAACAGCCAATGGCTCAATGGTGATTGCAAATAGCAGTGGTGAAAAGTAATATCCTTGTCTAGTATCACGTTCTACTGTAGTTTGAAGTAGTCTGAGACAGTGTTGTTACTACAAAGTGAAGCTTCTGGACTAGTATACAGTAGTTTGATCCATGCACGTATGTTAGAGCCAATCTCAAATTTATACAAAGTGGTGAATAGGTAATCTCATTCAATATGGTGAATATATTACATGAAATAGGCGTCGGAGACTGGAAGCCAAATGTCTGCTTTTAATAAATCTAATTTGGAGTTGTGATATTACTGAAAGGAGCCCTTTCTCAATCCTTCTAGCTAGGACTTTGGAGAGTATCTTAACATCATTATTCAGAAGTGAGAGCGGTCTGTGTGATGCATATTGTAAAAAGTCATTATTTTTCTTAGGAAAAATGGTAATTAATGCTTGGCAAAAAGTTTGAGGTAGAATTTTATTGCTTCTGGCTTCTATAAAACTTGCTAATAAAAGGGGAGCTAATTTGATTTAATTTTTTTTATAAGATTCAGCAGGGTAACCATCAGGACCTGTTGCATTCCCACTCTGAAGTGAGTTTATAGTGTCTAGTAATTCTGATAGTGTCAGAGGTTTAGTCAGTTCCTCTGCACTGAGAGTATCTAGCTGTTAATAACAGGGGGTTAAGACATCAGCTGCAAGATGAGTATGTGGGGCATAGTGATGTGAGCACCATGATCAGAGGGGCATGGTCGGAAATAACAATAGTGTCATATTTGCAAGATTTGATCATGGGCAAAAAAACGTTATCTATAAAGAAATAATTAATTCTTGAGTAGCAATGATGAACTGGTGAGAAGAAGGAATATGCTCTTAAGTATGGATTTAGAAATCTCCATGGGTCTGATAAGTTATGATCAGTTAAAAACTGTTTGAATATTTTTGCAGTGTTAGATGTTGCCCCTGTAGCTGAAGACCTATCCAGGTCTGGATTTAAAACATGATTAAAGTCTCCGGCCCTTATGATTTTGTGAATGTTCAAGTTAGGAATCGATGCAAATACATTTTGGATAAAGTCTCTATAATCCACATTGGGAGTGTAGATATTTATTAAAATCACTTTACAATTAAATAAATTAACCATCACCATCACACATCGCCCTTCAGGATCAGATGCTACATGAAATTGTTCTATGAATTAAGATTCCCATGTCACTAGTTTTCTTTGTGTAAATGGAGTGGAATATTTAGCCAGGCCAGTCTCTTTGCAATTGAAAGTGATCCTTGCTGATTAAGTGAGTCTCCTGTAAAAATACTATCTTGACATTCAGACCTGTTAGGTGAGAGAGTACTTTCTTCCTCTTTAATTGGTGATTGAGACCTTTAATTTTCCAACTCACAAAGTTTACTGGTCATAGAGAGATTGCCTCTGAACTTTTGTTGTCATTTTAAACTAAGGTAGTACATTATTACATATGATAACTTTAACCTTAGTTTCCAATATTGCTAGGAGTTATGGCTATGAAGCCTATTGTTATGTTGGCATTTACAATTGTGGGAATGAAAAGGATAGATCAGAAATAGCTTGCTCTCTTTCTCTCCTTCCTCAGACTCCCCACCCCCCAAGTGAAGCTAGATCACACTTCACTAAGTCCCAGTCCTCTGACATGCCTAGAGACAAAGCATGTCCAGAACAAAAGAAGCCTCTAAGCAATGGTGTAGAAGGAATAGAGTAGAGATATCTATTGGCAATACATTCCAAATATTTTAAACCTAGAAAATAATCCTGAAACAGGCTCGAAAGAATAAACAAAGTTTTTTAGTGTGTGTGCTGATAAGTAATATGGCTGCTTTATACATATACTAGCAAAATACCCGCGCTTCACAGCGGCGAAGTACTGCATTAAAATTTTTATTAAGAAGAAAATTAAACCTTTTTAAACTGAGGGAAAATATGCCAATAATTATTTGTTAAGGATCTCTTTGTATACCACATTGTGAGTTCGGCCCTCTGGTTATAATATGACCAAGCTGTGCGCTGAGCTTACTCTTGAGCATGCAACTTACAGTTGGCCATGTGAACAGTAATCTTGTTTCAAATCTCACAGCTTGGATTGCTGCTGAAATAATCGGTTTGAGTTTCATAGTTCGTTTCAATTAGGACTTGTGTTGAAATGACATTCGGCATCTGTCAAGCGTTGTAAGCATACAACCGGTTTCATCGATAACTTCACATCCAGCTTTTGAGAGTTTAAACATTCATAAACATCAAAGTGTCCACTACTGAAATCGTCACCTGTGAATCTAAGATGTTTAAGAGGTATTGGCGGTTGTCGAAAGTTGTAAAATATTTGGCCATTTCGGTACACTTGAAAGCGGCAACTGAACAATTCAGCGGCAGCCATCAACTCACATGCAGAGCCATAGGTGAAGGGTTTAAGCATTTCACTCTTCTAGTGCTCCTGTGTAATCTAATTATCTCCTGTACCGTCATCAGTCCACACCTTGAACCTGTCCCAGTCATTCAATACATAAGACACAATGTTCCTCCGGATATCAAGAGTGAGCCTGATATGGCCGTGCAATATGTGACAAAGAGAATGGAAAAGGTAGGTGCCATCTCCAGGCATGGAAAACACTCGGTAAGTGACAGTTCTTTGATCGATGGTGATCACCTCGATAGACATGGTAATGGGGGTACAGTTGGAATGATAAAGGAAATGGGTACCTGAGCAATGTAAAGTAAATCTAAAATACCTACACAATAACTATAATTGCCATAAACGAACAACAAAACAGTGGAGAAGCCGTGGATTAAATAAAAAGGCTGTAGTTATAAGTAGGGAGACGTGAATCCTGTGGCGAAGCAAGGAAGGGAATGTAGAGACCGAAGTGACGGACGGCCTTATATAGGCAGGCAGCCAACAACGTGGGAGGCGTTAGGATGGGGGACCCAATGCCGCCTCACACGGTGACCGAGCTGCAAGCTATGGACGTATATATGTACGTAAGTAGGATTCAGTTAGCGATGGGAACCCGTGTACCAAATTTCTTGAAGATGGGCCTATAAGTAACAAAGACTGTTGAAAAGTTCAATATGGCGGCCGACAGTGGCATCATACCACCGAAATAAGTACGTACATTGGTTTCGGTTAGCGCAGGGAAGCCACCTACCAAATTTCGTGAAGATGGGGCCATAAATAAGAAAGTTCAACATGGCGGACGTTGTCGACCATTATGACCGTTACACGTAGAATTTCAAAATGAAACCTGCTCAACTTTTGTAAGTAAGCTGTAAGGAATGAGCCTGCCAAATTTCAGCCTTCTACCTACACGGGAAGTTGGAGAATTAGTGACGTTGGAAAGTTCAATATGGCGGCTGACAGTGGCGTCATACCACCGAAATAAGTACGTACGTTGGTTTCGGTTAGCTCAGGGAAGCCACCTACCAAATTTCGTGAAGATGGGGTCAGCCTTCTACCTACACAAGAAGTTGGAGAATTAGTGATGAGTGAGTCAGTCAGTCAGTGAGGGCTTTGCCTTTTATTAGTATAGATATATGAAGGACAGGCAAGTCTCATTCTGGAGAAATGCAGACTTGTTAGGCTTGCGTTGCCACCTTCTAGCGATTCCTTGTTTAGTGTGATTTTGATTCAGTGTCCTATAATTTATGTATAAAACTCTTTAAAGTTACAACTGTGAAATTGGGTATATCAATATACTGAGTATATCAGCTTTTTCTTGAAATTAGAAAGTATCTGGTAAACATATGAAAGTGACGATGATAAACTGTAATCCGATCAGCTGCTGCTGTAACTGTAATTTGCATGGTTTAAAACTGACAAGAAGAAACACAGTCTCGAAAATAATGGAAATACAGTATTTGCTGTTAGCGTCTTCTAATTGTAGGAAAAGTGTAGAAGAAGGCAGAAAATTCCAGCTTGGTTGATGGCTGCCTGAGTAGCCTGTACAAAAACCTGAAGCAAATGTAGCCCACCACAATGGAATTTATACTCCTGAAAATACACAATTGCCAAATCTGTGAGGGCTGTGATGGATATGGAGATGAGTTCTTCTTGATGTTAATGGTTTGGCCCAAAGTGTTTCTATTCTGTGCCCCTTGTATGTGTTCAGATTGACAAGGCTTAATAAAAATGTTATAAAAATCTCATACATTTCTAATTTTTTCACACTTATGCAGTATTAATATCATTTCTGAAGGAAATTTAAGGCTACTCAGCCTGCACTTCACAGATCATGAGAACTCACATGAGTATTCATTAAACAATATAAAAAGTATCCTTATTTTACTGTTTTGCATTCACTACAGTTCTTTCTTTATAGGCTTTTTTTGCTATTGGCATTTTTACAAAACATCAAATGATTCACTAATTAGTAACAGAGTCATGAGTCTTATTTGTTAGTGTTAAAGCTGTGCTTTATTATGATCCTGTGTGCAAGGCAAAGCAGTGTGTCATAATCAGAAAATCACCATCAGAATCAAATTAATATTATTTCATAATAGTGACAAGCTGGCACATTCATCTTGTCAAGGACTGCCAAATATTGTGGTAAACAGTTTATTTGATACCAGCCTAATGCCAAGTATCATTTTGCAAAGCTTTGTCCACTTCCTTTGAGCTTTGACACTCTTTTATTAACACTATAGAAGCTGACAAAATTAAACAACATCAAAAAACAGCTCACAACTCTTTAATACAAATGTACATAGTAATTTGCTGAAGTTTGAGTTACATATTTATTTCTTTTTAATGGGATGAGATCATTGAGTTATTCAGTTCTCACCATAACTTAAATTTATAAAAAGCGATTAATAAGTTATTCAGCCTTGACTATCATTTAAATATGCATAAAGAAGAAAGTTTTTGTATGTGCCGTTTTTATAGTTTTTATTTATTATTGACAAGAATATAATATAAATTAGGGTTAGGGTTAGGGTTATAAAATGTTAGATGTCTGAAAAATATGTCCTACTCAAGGAAAAAATATACACTATATGGCTGAATGCATATGGACACGTCTCCATATTACTGAGTTTAGGAGTTTCAGCTTGCACCCATTGTTAACAGAGGTTTATAATGAAGCACATAGCCAAGCAATCTCCATTGTCAAATATTGGCAGTACAATGGGTCGTACTGCAGAGCTCAATGACTTTAAAAATGGCTCAGTCATGGGATACCACCTTTGCCACCATTCAGTGTGTGCAATTTTAACTCTCCAGAATCTGCTGTAGTCAACTGTAAGTGCTGTTATTTTGAAAACATCAAGGAGCAACAACAGCTCATCCACAATGTGGCAGACCACACATGCTCACAGAGTGGGGCTACCAAGTGCTGAAGTGCATAGCACTTGAAAATCGCCTAATACTATATTTTATCACTCACAACAGAGTTCAAAAACTGACTCTGGAAGCAACATCAGCACAAGAACCATGCATCAGGAGCATCATGAAATGGGTTTCCATGGCCGAGCAGCTGCACACAAGTCATTATGCACAATGCCTACATGTCTGCTAGATTTCTGTGAACCACACCATCATTGGGCTATGGAAATCTGTTGTCGGGAGTAATGAAGCATACTTTACTATCTGGCAGTCAGATGGATGAATCTGGTTTTGATGGATGCCAGGAGAGCGCTAGCCTTCCATGCATAGTACCTACCATAAGGTTTGGTGAAGGAAAGAAAGTGGTGTGGGCATGATATTTAGGATTTAGACTAGTCTCCATGGTTGCAGTGAAAGATATTGTTAATGTTACTGCATACAAAGTCATTTTAGACAATTGTGTACTTCCAACTTGGTGGCAACAGTTTGGGAAAGACCCTTTCTGTTCCAGCATTACTGTGCCCCTGTAGACAAAGCGAGGCCCATAAAGACATGATTTAATGAGCTTGGTGTGAAGGACCTTGAGTGACCAGCTAAGAGCCCTGAGCTCACCATATTGAAAACTTTGGGATGTAAAGGAATGCTGATGCAAGCCAGGACTTCTCATTCAATATCAGTAACTGACCTCACAGATGCTCTTTTAGCTGAATGAGCACACATTTCCACAGACACATTTAAATTTACGGAACGCCTTCTTAGAAGAGTGGAGACTGTTATAGACATATTCAGGGATTGGAACTCCATTTCAATGCCCATTGGCTTTGGAACAGAATATATACCAAGCTCATCTACTGTAGGTGTGATGGTCAAGTGTCCACAAGCGTTTTAGTTTAGGAGTGAAACTACTCTACACATTGTCACATTTTACTTTGGTTACCCTAGTTAGACACTGATGAACCAAGAGGCCTCCATTTATTCACAAGTGTTTTTGCTGTGCTCCCAAAAATTCTCTTTGTGACTCTCATCTGCAGAAGGAGGCAGAAGCTGCAGGCTCAGAAAACACTCTAGAGGGACCACGAGACACATTAGGAGCCTGGCCATCCCTAGGAAAGATAAAACTAACTACAAAGGACCTTAATTTCCACCATATGAGGAGTAAAAAAAGGAGAAGATTTTGCGCTGACACCTGAAAGGAAGAGGAGCCCGAGTCCAGCAGACTTCTCAGGGCACTCTTCATAAAGATTTATAAACTAGAACTTTGTTTTATGAGCATTAAAGCTAAATTATTAGCTTGATTGCAGTGTATGATTCCTAAATAAATGTAATTTCTATAATCAGTTATCTCTTTATTATATATCAACACCACTGTGCCAGACATCCACACAGCTTCAGATAATCAAAGTTCAAAGCAGAAGGCTATCTTTACAAATAAGAAAAGTCAAGTAGCTCTAACTGACACACTGGAAATCACATTAGTGTACATGAGGGTCAAATGCACGGATGCTTCTCTGCAGGCAATAAATATTCTAATAATGAACAAGATTAGAACTTAGGGCAAGAAAGTCCACATTGTAGCAAGCACCGTAGCATGTAACAAGCTTTGTTGGTGTACAGGGCATGTGGTATGTGTTGATATTCACTGTTTTGGTGATACAAGGCAGTGTGGGCTTGTTTTCATCCATAGACAATTTTAATTTTTTTTGCATCATTCCTTCATAAGAATTCATTATTGGGATCCTACTAAGTAGTTATGCAGTGTTTTTTTATGTCTAGTTCCCTTCAATTTTTGTTGTTTTTCTTAGATGTACTGGAATAACATGGAGAATATGAGTGCCAGTGGCTTATGGAATTTTATATTTACTCTGCAGGGCTTGCTGGATGCAGCAACACAAGGCTAGACAGTAAGTTAAACAATCCATTGATGATCATGCCACTTATTTCATAAAGGTGAAAAGAAAATAATAATAATACATTTTATTTATATAGCAACTTTCTCATGCTCAAGGTGCTTAAAAAATAGAGAAAAGAGAAAATGCAGTAGGAAAAGAATTCTAGACAAATCAGTTACATTGCACTCAAGTCATCCACCATTTGTGGTAGCAATGGCAAAAGGACAAAGCACGCATTCTAATGGAGGAAGTACATATCATATCATACATATCAGTACATATCATGGAAAAGTGAAATGATTTTCAGTTAAACTTGTTAATTATTATTGCAAAACAATTTGTAAAATAAGTAATATTTTGCTTCTAGCCAAATTAGTGCCATTGACACAAGAAGAAAGGCGTTTAGCTAGTGTCTAGAAATGCTTTCATCCATTAATTCTGCTCACATCTCTCTATCATTTAAAATTTGAAAGGAGATCTCTAGTGGAAAGGAAAATACAATCACCATAAGTGTGCATATCATCAGCTGGGATAAGGCGGTTGTTAGGTAACGAGGTAATAGCAACTTTCCACGTTTTGAGCTTTTATGTGGGAAAATAAGGTAATGTGCATGATAGTGCAGTTTGGTGTGTCTTTGTATGGAAAACATGCAACATGTCACATTAAAAAAATATATATATATATTATACTCCTCAGTGGTGATGTGACTGAGAGACATAAATAAAACTGATTTTCCCAGTGTGGTATGGATTACATGCTTTACACAGCTACAGAAAAGAACACTGGTAAACAGAGAATTGAGAAAGAGGCTTTAGGGAGCACCGAAAAAAAACTTTGAACACTCCCAAAATACTCTTTAGTAAGTTAATGTTTCACAATTACTGAATCACCTGCAAAATTAGTTTTAGCATCAATTTTAAGAGACTATATGCAAATTGAAAGTTGGCCTGTTTAGCTTGTCACAAGTCGTCTGCATTTATGCTAGAAAGTAAGAGAACAAAGTGTACAGTAAAAGATACAGTGACATAGGGAAGCAAACAGAAGACAAAAAATCTATACTAATAAAAGGCAAAGCCCTCACTGACTCACTCACTCACTGACTGACTGACTGACTGACTGACTCATCACTAATTCTCCAACTTCCCGTGTGGGTAGAAGGCTGAAATTTGGCAGGCTCATTCCTTACAGCTTACTTACAAAAGTTGAGCAGGTTTCATTTCGAAATTCTATGCATAATGGTCATAACTAGAAGCTATTTTTCTCCATTTACTGTAATGGAGTTCAGCTCGAGGGGCGGAGTTTCGTATGACATCATCACGCCTCTCACGTAATCACGCATTACGTAGAAAGCCAGGAAGAGCTACAAAACGCGCTTTAGAAAACATGCATTATATAATTAAGAAGGCAGCGAAACAATTAGAAGCGAGCGAGTGACATATAAAACCATATTCAGCGGCTCACGTGAACTGACGCAGTGCGCAGACAAAAAGCAACAGTTCCAAAGATTGCTGAACAAAAACCGAATTACACTGCTACGCTCAAATAGATAAACCACACGCCGTGGCGCAATAGTAGAGCATTCGCCTGTAGCGCCCACGTCCGAGGTTCGATTCCCGAGAGGGGATGCACTAAGTATGTACGCGCGCTTCTCGATTTATTTTAACCTCGCATCCCCTTAGTTTGAGACGTAAGAAAACGCATGCGGTTAACGCAGAAAGACAGATCACCTATTGAAGCTTCATGAATAATGGATACTTTATTCGCGATCAATGATTGTTTTGGTAAAGCCATACTCAGTGTATTAATTAGATGAACGGTAAAAATGTAAGAGCGAGGGGACGGTAACTTACTGAAGCACACAAGCAAAACCACAATAGCACGTGGGCTCGATGTACTGTAGTGCGCGTCAACTAGATCTGACTTGCGCGATCACATTCCAAAAAATATTTCTTTTCAAGTTCTATTTAGTCCATATGTGTCAAACTCAAGGCCCACGGGCCACATCCGGCCCGGCGTGTAATTATATCCGGCCCGCGAGATCATTTTATATACTGTATTATTGTTATTAATGGCCCGGGGATATGAAGCGCTGGTAACACAATAAACTACAGATCCCATAATCCAGCGCTTCAGCTGCCTTGCCGAACACTTACCACGTTAATCAAGTTTAGCTTATGATGCTACAAGTTATTGCCAAGCTAGCCCACACGATGCCAAAGAGAAAAGGTGATTCTGAACATAGAGCCTTTAAAAACCGATGGGAGGCTGAGTATATGTTTACTGACATTGCCGGTAAACCCGTGTGTCTCATTTGTGGAACGTGTGTACAAAAACTGGGGTCTCCTTCCCAGCAAAAGTTGAGCAGCCGGCGCGCACGCATAGCTGTGCCAGGATTTGAGACGCTGACTGCGCTTCTGCCTTAAGTCAAAGTGAGCACTTTTAATTTTTTTCATCCTCCCCCTGAGCTATAGCCCAGACAAGTGCAAACACGGGACCCCTTTTCTACACCACGGCAAAATAATATTAAGGCGATTCACACTTTCTTTTGCACGTATACGATTATGAGGTCCTCAGCTCGGATTATGAAGACACGCACACGAGTGGAGGACTGACAGTGCCATCACAGCCGATTAATGGCAGAGACATCTCACCAGTCTACACAAGACCCACCGTGACTGTCCCCAAAAGGCGATCATAACGTCACCTAACACATCTCTCTATACTATATAAAAGAAAAAGGCAACTTTCCTTTCTTTACACCTTTTTTCATTTTATCCCAAACCAAGGCCTTTCTCTCTTAACACTGCAGAGGACACAAAACAATTTTTCTTTAATTGTTGGTAATACCGGTGAGGCACATTACCAGAGGCAGAAATTTGAACGTTCACATAGAAAATGTAATTTCTATACCACAGCCGTCGTGTAGCGCCTTTCAAAAGGGATCAACTACCGAGAGATGATCCATATACATTTTAGCTGCTGTTAGTACTACTTACCTGTTCTGTTATACCGTCTTTTAAAATGTAGTTTACCCGCAACCACTCGAGTAGTGCTCAATGTACCTGTACTTCTTAAAACGTTAATGTTTTACTGTTTAATAACTAATAGACTATATTTTATTATTTTTCCCTTGCACTCAGTGACCAAAGCTATACACACACATATAGACACATACATATATATACACATATATATACCTGTGTGTATGTTTGTATGTATGTGTGCATATATATATATACACACACACCTATCTACATTATATATATATATATACACACACACACACATATATATAATTTGTGTGTGTGTGAATGTATGTATGTGTGTGTATATATGATGTAGATAGATATGTATATATATATGTGTATATGTAGATATCTAATGTATATACATATGTATATATTTATATAGATATGAAGATATGTATGTATATATATATATATATATATATGTAGACTCAAACCCATTATGACAGCAGCAATCCAAGCTGTGTGAAAACAGTAAAAAGGAGGCGTGTCAGATATCGTGGTACATTTTCTAATGCAGCTAGACGAAAACAACTTCGTGACGCTGCCGCCAAATACACAAAACAATTACTTTCACAATCATGTTACATTATTTTTCAAATGTTTCCTTTTCTTTTTCGTAACTTCTTTAACACACGACATCGCTGCGAAGTGCAGTTATTTTGCTATATATATATATATCACAGCAACACTCATAACAGTGACAAAACAATTACATTGACAATCATGTTATGTTATTTTCAAAATGTTTCCTTTTATTTCTCTTTCCTTCTTTAACACACTACTTCTCCGCTGCCAAGCGCGGTTATTTTGCTATATATATATATATATATATATATATATAGATATGGGAACAACACTCATATCAATGACAAAACAATTACATTAACAATCATGTTACGTTATTTTTTAAATTTTTCCTTTTCTTTTTCATACCTTCTTTAACACACTACTTCTCCGCTGCGAAGCGCGGGTATTCTGCTAGTAAGACATAAAATAGATAAGAAAGCCTACAATTATTTAAAAGTTAGTTTGCTTCAGATACAGTAACATAGCATCCATCGCACTGCAAGTATCAGCGATTAAGTGGCCGAAGCATTTTCATATTAACAGTTCTTACAGGCACTTAAAGGTAGTTAGGAGGTGCAAATCAGCCACCATCATTATTTTAAATTTATTGTAAAATCTTAATTTAACAAGGGTTAAAGAGTTTTACCCAAACAAATGAAAAAATAAGACCAATACAATGGTTGTCATGTTTGACATTAGCTTATGTGGAAGCCTGCTCCCAGGAGGCCTACATCTGCTAGAGGTGTCAGACACGTTCCCGCTTGTTTTTGAAAAGCATACGGTACACAGAAAAAGTGAGGCTACTAAATTTATTATAGTAAGGCAAGTTTGGAGCAAATGCGGCAAAGTCTAAAAGAGACAAGCTGGGACAAACATTTAAATACGAAGATGGTCGTTGTTATAGTCATGCAAGGGTCTCACCTTTAGTTTATGTTTCATGATTCTTTTGTATTTTTTTTTTTTTGCTTAGCTAACACACTTAAGGCACTTGTTGCAGTAAGGTAAACACTGAATAACAGTTCTTTGTCTCACGTTATGTGATTTTCTTTTTACAATTCTTTTTGACCATTTTCATTTGGTGGGCTTTTATTTTTTGCTTATTGAGTCTTGGTTTGTGTTATTGTATCATTTTTTTTCCTATTTATATATTTTTCATTGTTTTTTAAATTTATTTTTCAAATATTGTTAATGTTTGTTTTGCCTTTATTATATATTTCTCTTTTGACATTTTTTTTAAATATTTGTTGTTGCTAATAATTATTCCTAAAGTTATATGCCTTCTGCAATATATATTGAGCCCAAGGGGGTGGAACCCCTGATGTGGTAGCTGGTTGAGTGCCATTTAAGAGCCCAGCAGTTCATGAGATGGCTTCTGTAACATTAGTTCCATTTCTGTCTTTAGGTTCTTGCATGGATTGTGATTTTTAAATATTATAATTGTTTTCTGATTTTCTGGTTTATGTTCTTTTCCTTTTGTTACTATAATTTTGTTACTGGATTATGGACTGGCTTTGTTTCACTTATGTGTGCCTTTTGGACATGACCTTTCTGCCTCCTTTTTGTTTTTGTAGTGCTTTTGAATATTTTATTTTTTAAATAAATCTTTAAATAGAAAGAGACATTATTTTGTTATTTTAACCTTGGGTTTTGCGGATCTCCTCTTCCATTTTTTTTTTCTGGAATTTGTTAAGGTTATGTGTTTTTGTTTGGCCAGTGCAGACATGGAGCCAGCTTTTTAAGTTTGGAGTGAGGCTTATTTTGTTAACAGGTCTCAGTAGTTCTTGAAGGTAAGGCCTCAGATTGAGTTTTGTGTGCTGTGTGGACATTTAAATGTTTGTGGGCTTGGTCTTTTATGGTATTGACTTTGTTTACTTTTGTTTTTCTCTTTTGTGTATTGTTTTTTTGGGCATCTAGCTTTTTAAAATTTAATTATATTGAACTTTTTGATATTTTGGATTTTTTTTTTAAATCTATAGTTGTTTATTTGATTTTCGTCACTTAATTTAAAAAAAAATTAATTATTAGCTTTTGTTTGTGGGCAGTATGTTTTGTGAAAACACTTGATTCTTCTTCATGCCTTGTATTTATTTTATTACATATTTTGCCAATTTTTAACCCAATTAGGTCAGGTGCTGCAATCATCCCTGGCTGCTGTACCTGAGGGCTATTTAAACCTCAGGCAGTGCAATTGTTTCCTGAATTGTTCTTCTGCTCCGTTTTGAGTTCCTTGTTGTAAGTTTTCCTTTATTTTGACCAGTACATTTTTTCTTCTTTTTTTCTAATTTTAAGTTGATTTGAATTTTTTTTGGAGGATGGATATGTTGTTTTAGTTCTCGTTAATTTTCTATGATATAGAATTTTGAATTTCAAAGATGAAAGAGGGCTGAAGAAAGGTCAAGACCTTTACTGGCCTGCCAAGAA
Organism: Polypterus bichir lapradei; assembly: GCA_026402145.1. NCBI lineage: Eukaryota > Metazoa > Chordata > Cladistia > Polypteriformes > Polypteridae > Polypterus > Polypterus bichir. The sequence goes on along the minus strand of JANRMT010062833.1, from coordinate 17,065,367 downwards.
ATGCCCTTAACTCAGGCAGCCAGCCAGCCAGCAAGCAACTACCCCAGCCAGCCTGTAGTCTATAAAGGCTCAAAAATGGGGATTTGGTTTTAAAAGTTCAACATATATTTTAAATGTTCAAAATAAACAAAAATATCTCTCAACAGGGAGGAACTGTAAAACCTCTGGCTAAATGAGACAATAGAACTCAAAGTGCCTTATAATTAAAGATTTTATTCAAATTGTCAAAAATTTCTGCATGAGCAGATAGGAAAAAGGGCAAAAATAACTCAGAGGTTTTGCCTAAAAGAAGCAGACCAAAGCTAACAATTCCTGATATGAAGTCCAATGAGTTGTATGCTAAAATAGAAGAGATGAGTCCACAACAAGAAATACAAAAAAGCAATATTCACGAAACTCCAACATCAATCAATGAAACACTGCTGGGACCTTCTCTCCAGCCTCAATATAAATGCAAAGGAAGATCCCAGCAGCAGTGATGTCAGAGTACTCCAAGGAATGGTGGAACATTTACAGACACATATTACATTAAAAAAAATGATGTGAGGCCTCAAAGTTCCACAAAACTGGGCCATTGCCTTACCTAACCTGCCTAGAATAGACCTCACCTTGGGGAGCCTGACCTTCCAACTCCACAGGCAGGTTTTAGGCCTGTTCAGGCCTCATTAATGGGGAGCAGGTTCAAATAATTTTGAATGTCACAAAATATATCAAAATACCTCTGAAGGGAACAGAAAACAGTAAAAACCATTGTTCTTTACAATCAAGTCCAAAAAGAATTTTTATAAAAAAGACTTTATTTATATAAACAAAAAAATGGTAAAAAAGCAAAATAAGCCAAAAGATTCAATGTGACCTAGTCCAAATAAAAAAAACAAGATCCAAGAACAAAAGCAATAATCCAAGAAGTCAGAACAATCAATTCTTACCAAAAATGCAAAACAATTCAAACCACTCAAGATCCTGCTCCAAGCTTTATCAACAAAACACAAGATCCATCCATCCATTATCTGACCCGCTATATCCTAACTACAGGGTCACGGGGGTCTGCTGGAGCCAATCCCAGCCATCACAGGGCACAAGGCAGGAAACAAACCCTGGGCAGGGCGCCAGCCCACCACAGAAAAGACAAGATACACAAGAGAATATAGAAGTATAATACATAGATACTAAATAATAAACAGAACAATATCAACAAATACAGAATTACAACTGACTTTGTGACTGGTGTCCCCACTGATTAGCTCCTCTTAACGCCGGTGACTGTCGGTGATGTGCAGTTCAGCAGTTCCTCTGCTCCATTTTTCCTTCCGCATAGCGCTGCAAGCTATTACGTTCTTAACTGCAAGCTCTCTCCCTGTTAAACAGTAAACCTATGGCAGAAAAATACAGCTGTCCTGCAGAAATTCCTTCTTAAACAGTATCAGCTTCCAACGTGCAGGCTTACTATGCAACATGCTTCTCACACGAGGTTTAGAACATTTTAAAAGACCGAGTCCTGGCCAACTTAATGGCTCGCTCTCCTGTCATCTCTCCCTCAGATTGCGTCTTCTCCAGTCGCTACTTCCGAGCCACTGAACCTGCTTGATGAAGAAGACTTTGTGTTCTTTTAACACGGAGAAGGAAGCTGGACCACCACGTTTGACAGCTGCAACCTGTGTGCTTATCTGCTGAAGATAATCCTCATTTTAATAGAGTCCCGCCAGTTCAAGAATAAAGATTTTGGTCTTTGGAAACCTGATCCCTTTTTCCAGTCTCCTGTGCAACCCTGTGGCCCAAGCTTGACAACATATTGAAAATAATAAGATAAACAAAGAAGGCACAAAAATAGAAAATAAACATAAACCAGGGAATAAGCCTAGGTTGTAACATAACATATTACAGAAATCACAAGAAAACTTAAAAAAAAATAATTATTTAAAAATAACCAAAACAATAATAAAACAAATAGACATTAGTAAGGTACTCCTACACACCTATAGAGAATTATAAGCACCATTTGTAACTTTTATAAATGGACATTTTTTCTATTGTTATGTCTGGTCACTATTCAAGGGTAGGATGTAGAGGTGGTCCACTCTTACAAGTACTGGGGGGTGCACATTAATGACAGGTTGGTTTGGTCTCGGAACACAGAGGAACTGTATACAGTAAGAAAGGGCCAGAGCAGACACTTCTTCCTTAGGAGGCTGCGTTCCTTTAATGTGGGAAGTGACATCCTTCACATCTTCTACAACTCTGTGATGGGCAGTGTGATTTCTACACTGTGGAGTGCAGGGCTGGTAACATCACTTTAAGAAAGGTCCATTGAATCAACAAGCTAATTAAAAGGGTAAGCTCAGAGATGTACTCTGGGCCCCCTGGAGATCATAGAGAAGGAGAGAATTAAAACAAAACTGAGTGTCATTATGAAGAAAGCTGCACATCCTCTCACTGACACACTAACACTGAGGACATTTAGCCAAAGAATTGTTCAGCAGAAGTGTGGCAAGAAACACTGCTGGGGTTTCTTTATACCAACAGCAATATGCCTGTGTAATGCCTCACTAAGACTGTTGAACTTTTCTTACTTTTTAATTTTCTTCCTTTATAGTCATTCTGGTGTGTGTTTTCAGACCAAAATATGTATTTTTTTTTACTTACTTACTGTACTTACCTATTGTGTGTGTGTGTATATATATTTATTTAAAAAGCTTCTGTAAAAAGGGCGGCACAGTGGTGACATGGCCATCATCATCAAGTCCTTCCAAGAGAACCCTAAATACAAAGAGGACTGTTTCATTTATCTTAGGTAGAATGCCCAGAGGGGACTGGGCGGTCCCGTGGCCTGGAACCCCTGCAGATTTTATTTTTTCTCTCCAGCCATCTGGAGTTTTTTTTTTGTTGTTTTTTCTGTCCTCCCTGGCCATCGGACCTTACTCTTATTCTATATTTTAATTAGTGCTGTCTTATTCTAATTCTTATTTTGTCTTTTATTTCTCCTTTCTTCATCATGTAAAGCACTTTGAGCTACATTATTTGTATGAAAATGTGCTTTATAAATAAATGTTGTTGTTGCAGTGGTAACGCTGCTGCCTTGCAGTTAGGAGACCCGGGTTCACTTCCCGGGTCCTCCCTGCGTGGAGTTTGCATGTTCTCCCCGTGTCTGTGTGGGTTTCCTCTCACAGTCCAAAGACATGCAGGTTAGGTGCATTGGTGATCCTAAATTGTCTTTAGTGTGTGCTTGGTGTGTGTGCCCTGTTGTGGGCTGGTGCCCAGCCCGGGGTTTGTTCCTGCCTTGCACCCTGTGTTGGCTGGGATTGGCTCCAGCAGACCCCGTGACCCTGTGCTCAGATATAGCGGGTTGGAAAATGACTGACTGACTGGCTTTTGTAAAAAGCCAAATTTCCCCTTTGGAGCAAATAAAGATCTCTCTATTTATCTAAGTAAAAAATGAAATTGTATATGTACTTTATGTCAGAAGATATAAAGGTAAACTACAGCCTCACATATGTTACTGTTGTTTGACAGATTTTTCATTGTTAGAGATTTGTGTTTTGTGTTTTCTATAAATAAATGCAATCCATTTCACAGGATTGGGAGTTTTTGTTATTTTTAAAACTCCTTTTAATTATGTGCCTCATTTTGAATGTATGATTTAGCTTAATTTGAAATGTTTGGTGTTAACTTAAAACTGTTTTAAATAAGTATAAACTCAAAAATTGTAGTTTTTTACTTTAAGTGTATTCTTTGAAAACTGTTTCTGCTCCTGTACCGTTTCAGTGCTCCCTCATTCACATTGTGATTGCGTTCCTGTCACCCTTCTGCTTTTGCCTGTTATATTTCTTACTTATCCATCTTCAGTTTAAGACTGTTGACCAATCACTAGCATCACTGTCTTGAGGTACTTTTCCTCTTTTCACTCAGCAAGCACCTGGAAAAGCTCACTGCACGTGTGGAAGGGTAAGCCCAAAAAGAGTCTCCCTTCATCTGGGAAGCTGGAATCTCCCATTATTCTGGTGAATTGCAGCACACTACTTATATTTAGAAGTGCTTCATTTAACACAGTACCTCATATACAGAATTCAGCTTTGTATCTGTTACATTCTACAGCATTAAAATGTCTTGTTATCTTTCAGAAATGTGCACCAGCCAAAGGCAGAGTTGGCACAGGGCCAGTATAAAGCATGGAAGTTAACATCCTGATGACTTGCGTTGCCTAAGGGTTAACACTTTATGGGAAATCCAATTAAAAAGAGTGACACTGCCCAAGCAGATGTCAGGAGGTGGATAAGCCTCTTGGAGAAGAGACAAATAAAAGACCTTTACCTTTTGTGATAATCACTAAAACACTGTACCAGGCCTATTCTCCACTGAGCTGTAACGCTGGGCAGGGAGCCATCAAAATTGCTTTTGGTAAAAACAATATGTAAATACGCTATCATTAAGTTGGAAAATTAGTAGTGGCTCCCTAGGCATCATGCTATGTTAAAATAGCATTGACTTAATAGAAAGCACCTGTTTTGAAGGAATTCATTATTAGTACTGGTCTGAGCAGCAGGAGATGATTAATTACATAAGTGATTGACATTATGCAATTAGTTAATTGGAGCTTAATTTAAGATGAGGGTTAGACAGTACTCATTGTCGTTTTACCTTGGCAAGGGATGCAGAAGAAACAAAACCATGGGCAGCTAAAGCAGTCTGCTGGTGTAAATATGAGTTTTCTCAATATACATTAGACATCTTAAAATGAGAAAACAAAGAAAATATTTGCAATTTTACATTTATGCACCATATTAACTGGTCACTGGGTGGGGTGAGTGAAATGATATGAGTAAGGTTAGGGGTAGGGTTACCTGTACAGTAAATAAATATGTAAAGCGCTACATCCTCAAGAACCTGTGAAGATGGAGGGAAATGTGGAAAAAGCAGCAAACAAGTATCTTTGGGGAAGGATTGAAGAGACATGGAATAGCTAACAGGGAATGCGCGCCAGTGTGAGCATGAAAACAAGAAAATGTGGTTACTGAGTTGCAGTGGGGTGAGTTCAGGAGTAAACTGCACTTTTCTTGTTATTTTGTATTGCATTATTTTATGCGTTGTTAATTTATTCTGAATGTTTTTACTTTGTATAGTAGTCAAATATATGCCTTTCTTTGCTGCCACTGTTGACAATTTGGCACAACACAAGAGCAAGAAAAAGGGAAAAATGAAGAAATTAGCAAGGGCCAAAGCCAAGAAGTCTAAAGTATATGTCATCAAACCCTGGATCTATACTCAAAATGATGTCAAAAATAACAAAAACCAAAATGTAGTAATTAGAAAGTGCAAGGGGAAAATTTATAATTTTATCCCAAAGCTTTGATAACATAACTATGTGTGTCCTTGACTTACAGTAAGTAGCCTTGCATAGATAACATCCCAAAGTGTGATTTGTGGGAAGTATGATGATAGAGGACATGTTGAGACTGTTCCTCAAAATGGCCGCTCCCACACAACAAACAAATTATCTGTAACATAAATAATTCCAAAAATAATAACAGTAAAATAAATAAATAATTCCAAGGACCAAATGAAGAAGCGAAATGAAAGTGAGACTAAAATCTCCAGAGTTTTAGAAATGCATAAACTGAGGTCAGGCAAAAATGAATTCCATCCACAAAATTAAGAAAAAGCAAAAAAAAAAAATAACACTTAGTCTTTTTCGTAAACTTTAATGGTTTTTAATTGTACTGAGAATAATTCTAATGTCTGTGTGACAAATAAATCTACTCGGCTCAAGTTTGTGTACCTCTATCGGCAGTCTTTTCTTGTACTGTAAACTTATTAAAGTTTTTGTTGTTATTACCAAATTTAGATAAAAGGACACTGGAGGACCATTTGTTAGCTGCACTGGAGAGAGAAACCTTTGTAGGCTTGAAGGATGCCTCCTCAGAAGAATACACTGGCATAGGTGTGTTGAAAACAATACTGTAGAACCTGAACTGATTACTTGTCTTCAGAATCTACTGCAAAGCTAAAGGTGCAACTGCAAGAGCTGGGACCTAGGCAGCCATAATACTTCTTTTGGAATTGCATGATATAGACATTTTCATTTTCCTGTGTAAGCATACCTGGCCAAGGTTGACCCCCTCCGGGGGCATGCAGATGTGGTTTTCTTAAACAGCTATAATGGAAGAAGCAGAATGTGAGCAGGTTTTTTTTTGGAAAATATCCCAATTCCGTGCCTCTAGCCAGTGTTTTGAAGACTGTATATCCAGGAGTGCAATAGTGCCAGGTGCATAGTGTGTCAAGAAACACAACTGGGGCAACTTTATACCAGCAGCAGTACACCATGACTGTGACTGCCAAGTCAGAAGTTTTATTTTCTTTTAATTGTCTTCTTTTATAGTCATTCTGGTGTGTGTTCAGACTAGAGTGTGTGTATGTGTCTATCTATCTTCTGTAAAAAAAACATATTTTCTTCTGGGGGAAAAATAGAGTTCTTTCTAAATCTAAACAACTCCGACACAACCCTAGAGCAACAAGCCCTCTTCATGACCACTCCACCACCCCTAAAGCTGTCAAAGCACCTCCATCCAGAGAAGTCACCTAACTACTGCTTCTGTGTCCCGTTTAACCATGTTAAACACTTCTTTGTGTGGCCAAAAGGATACCTAGTGCTGCTGGACCTGTGGAATAGCAGGGAAATGCTATGGGACCAGTGTAGTCAGGACAGTGTTAGGCCCTCCATCATTATGTACAACTGTAAATAAATGAAATATGCTTTACATAATTTAACAAGTTTAATTACATACTTGATAGTTCCATTATATACAATTTTGGATTTTTTTTTTTTAATCATATAGTTTAGCGGCAGTATTCTGGACTAAAAATTCTTCTCTGTTATATTTTGTAGTTTCCCTTTTCTTGACAGTCTGGTTTAGACTTCTGCTGTCAGTCTTCTTCATTTTACAAAGCAGTCAAATGAAACTGTCCAGTCCACCATCTGTCATCGCAGAACTACTTGCAGTTGTTTCCATAACAGAAATGTCTTTTTTTTGCAGCTGTTAGCACCAAATGCAGATCATTACTGTCACTGAATTTCAATATTCTTTAGACTGGGCACATGCCTAACTGAATAAGAGAGCTACGTTTGCAGAGACTTTGACATCAGCTGGATAGTTTGCTCTGCAAGCAAGAGTATTCTAGTCGACATTCCTCCTGTACAAATGCCACTTGCACACAGACATTATTGTGAACTGCTGATACTGAACAGCATGTAGTGCAACACCTTAATACCCCTCTACATCAAGCCTATGTACTGTAGAGTAAATGCGATTTCCATTTTGTCTTTATTTTCTTTTTAAGCATTGTGAAGTAATATTACGAGTATAAGAAGGGAATGGGCATTTAGGCCTGGAAGATGGAGGATTCATTACCAGAACGAGAGGCCAGAACAAAATGATAAATGAATTGGCAGGCAGAAAGGAGAAGTAACTTTGCCCCTGCCCGGTATCATTTAACGGATGGACTAAGCCAAGAATCGGGACCTGTTACATCCCCGATACACAAGGTGGCAGTGATTCTCGTATGAGAACCCAGTTGGGACACCCATAGGAGTACTTGGGATATGGAGTCTGGAAATGTAGCCCTGTCGGGGTCCCTATGTACTGACAGAGGGTCGGTGGGGGGACTTCCCTACTTTTCTTATGGCCTGGAAGTGTTTCCTGGAGGATATGACACGGCACCGGAAGGTCTCCAGCATAAAAGAGAGCCCACTGCCTCATATCAGGGAGGAACTACAGAGGAAGAGTTGTTAGTTTAGTTTGATTTATTTTTTTATTGTGGCAGATTGTTCGGAAGAAGAAGTGCCTCATAAGAATAAAAAATCCTTTATTTTATTTATATAACGTCTGGTGTATTACTGTGTCTTGGGTTTGGGGTTTGCTGGCATCCCTTTGTGGTTACAGATACAATCTTAAACTAGAGGCACACATTACATTTTGTATGTTATATTTGCCTTCTTTAAATTTCAAACTCCAAATTAGACTTTAAGCACCCAAAGTCCCAGATTAGGGGTGTGCTAAATGTGTAGAGGAAAGTTGAATTTGTGTGTTTCAATAGAAGCAATAACAAACAGTGGCTAAGGGTTTTTTTTTTCACACTGTGAAACAAACATGAAGTAAAACATGGACAAAGTTTTGAATAGGATAACGAGAAAAGAAGAAACGGTGATGCTTCTGAGACAAGTCAGATAATCGCAAGACGCCTATGTGACATTTCAATCAACTTGGAAAAACAACTCATTGAAAAACTAAAATACTCACGTTTCACTTTACAAGTTGATAAGGCTACTGATGCCAGTAAAGACTGCTTCTTTATTGCTTACATACACTTTGTTGATGCCGACTTGCTGTTTTGCAAGTACATGCAATGCAGAGCGGCAACTAAGGAACTGTTTAAGATTCTTGACTGTTATCTGACAGAACATGGGCTGAAATGGGAGTACTGCATGAGCATTTGCATGGATGGTGCACAGACGATGTCAGGGCAAAGAAGTGGATTGCAGGCTGCAACCAACAGTGTCTCACCAAACATGCAGTGAACACGCTGCTTTTTACAAAGAGAAGCTCATTCATCAAGGAAGACAGCCCTGAGCTACAAGTGTTTTTAACCAGTGTTATTACAACTCGGAATCGAGTGAATTCTGGATTGTTGTGTAGAGGGAATATCCACTCTTAGGAGAGAAGACTGTAATCATTTTGCTTCCTTTTGCAACATCCTTCCTCAGTGAGATTAAATTTTCATCTGTTGCCTCAATGAAAACAAAGCTCATCATCAAGCACGAGTTTAGAATGATGGTATCAAAGATGTGCAAAGCAAACTGGATCACTGTGGTCATTAATAAAGTAATCAGACATAAGTTCTCACAAAGTGACATTTTCACATCTTGCCATGTAACTGAACTTTATTTTAAAGTTATTATTTGATATTGTTTTGTTCAAGTTTATTTTATTTATTTTTTTATTTTTACTTACTGTTTATCCTTCTAGAAAAGGTGGTTGCAGTTCATCTTCAAAACATTTCTTTTTTGCTCAAAGTTTTTGAAAAAGCTCACAGACTAATAAAGCAATTTAGTTATGAAACGAGACACAAATTTGTTTGGCCGAAGTGTACACATCATAGGCTGGCCTGCATTTTTACCTGCACAAAAGAAACAAAGGTGAAAGGAAACATGCAATTGCTGTTCATGTTGTTTCAATTTAACAAAAATTTGAGATTGTTTGCAAACCACTGGCATAGATGATATACTGTATTATTTGTCAGTCTGTCCATTGATCTATTTTCTTAACCCACTTTACTTAATTGTAAGGTGAAGTGGATTTTGCACCACTGTGTGCTAAGGGGAACCAAATCTGGACTGAGAACACTGGCCTGTGGAGGAAGACATCAGATTTGTCATTTAACCTAATAGCCATATTTGGATATGGGGTGGAAATCTCACTACTCAGAGAGACAGGGAGGCCACATAGATGGTGACCAGGCTGATACCAGGTAGCTGAGGGTCTGAGACTGTAGCACTAACCAGAGTGCCAATAGAAAACCACAGTTATATGGATATTTTATTAAAAAAACAGATATTTAATTGCACAGTCTATTTAGCACAAATATGGCCATCATACAAATGTGTGGGATTAAACAATTTGAGGGATGCAGTGAATGAGTGAGGATGAACAAATCAGGCAATTTCTTGTTCCTCTCATCACGTGTTGAGTAGTACATAAACGAATACTTAACAAAAGTATTTTTGCCTTGCGCCATCCACCACCATAACCTATTGTCTATGGGGGAGGAACGAAAGCTTTAGATTTGTCAAACATTTTGAATTCCGGTTTTCAATGGATCCCGAGGTTTTAGGGTCCCCTGATACCGAAAACATTGATATCTCAAGATGGGTGTGTGTCTGTCTGTGTGTCACAGTTTCTTGAGGAAGGTCTAGAGCTAAACTGGCTGGACAGAAAAATACCAAACTCGAAATTTAAGCCTGTTATGAGATGAAGATGTGCTGATTATTTTTTGAGCCTAATTGTGCAATAGAAAGAGGCAGTCTAGAGAAACCTTCAATTGCGACAATTCTGCAATTAATCATGAATTCCTCTCATCAATTGCTGTTGTAATGAACTATTTTATGATCAAAAAGATCATCACCAGAGTGGTAAATAATTACCGAAATGTTATGGAATAGATGGTAACTTGGTTCTTAGGGCGCAAAGCTTACTGATGCTCACATCGGAACTTTTTTGCATTAGTGATGGCTGAAAATAATTTTTAATTTCATGCTTTCATGCAGAATGGACATAAAGTATACAGTTAAAGCCAGTGGTGATCAATGATGTACTATGGCAAATGACATAAAAAATGTCCATGAAAAACTAAAAAAATCCCATGTTACTCATGTGACATAATTCTACATGTCAGTTATTCAACCGTATTCTGAAAACGTGCAGAACTATTGCACCTTTTGCTAAAATATTGTTAAATAGAAATTTCTGGAAAAATCAGTACGCATCATAAACAGAAAACGCAAGTCCTTTTAGGATTGCCTTTTTAATTTGAAGATAAGACTTTTGACCAATGAATGTGCAGGAGAAATGGATTTTGACTTCCATCTTAATCTATTGCTTATGCAATGCTACATGTGGAGTCACCTGATGCTATAAATATGGAAGCAGTCAGAACACCTGTTATCCCTCACTAGATAAGTCTACGTCTTGTAATTTTTCAGCATTTTCAACCACTAACATTACATGATTTCCTGTCCATCAGATTATTTTGATCCCTTCTAGTTCCTGACCACGTCTTTTATGTTTGATCATCATCTACTGATTTTTTTGGTCCTTCTCACCAAAATCTTTAGATGCTTTAGTGTCTCATAAACAAGTAAAGTCAAGTTGGGGAGCATGCACTGGTACAGTGCGTTGTCGCACCAACTACACAACGGAACAACTTGGGATTCCAGTTTGCAACCCCCCAGGCAGACACGCGGTCCAGTCCCACTCTCTGCAAATGACCACCCTATCTGCCGCAGTCAGGTGTTAAGTGGGCGACTCCTTGGCCTGGTCCAGCCACTCGGGTCCCCAACAATGAGGATCTTACGAGTTGGATCACCCTCGGGGAAATGCGCCACATGGCCGTAGTGCCGTAACTGATGCTCCCTCACAATGCAGGTAATATGCCTCATTCCGGACTCAATGAGCAACCGCTCATTTGACAAAGAGTCAAACCAACAATATCCAAGGATTTTCTGGAGAGACACAGTACCAAAGGAGTTCAGTCTTCGTCTCAGGTCATTGGATAGCGTCCATGTCTTGCAACCATATAGCAAGACAGGAAGCACCAGGACTCTAGAGACTTGGACCTTTGTCCTTTTGCATAGATATCGGGAGCGCCACACACCCCTTTCCAGCGACCTCATGACCCCCCCATGCTCTCCCGTGAACCTTTCTTCACCAACAGGTGCTCCTTAGCCGCTGAACCCCACAACCTTGCCCAACATCCAGTCCATACAAGCATTGAACAAAGTAGGAGCAAGAACACACCCCGATGAACCCCAGAATCAACTGGAAAAAATGCAGAGGTCCTGCCTCCACTTTGCACAGCACTCACAGTACAATTGTACAGGCTGGCCATGATATCCAGCAACCTCGAGGGGATCCCGCGAATCCTCAGGATGTCCCACAGGGCAGCTCGATCAACTGAGTTGAACGCTTTGCGAAAATCGACAAAGTCTGCAAAGAAACTCTACCGATATTTGCGTTTGCACTCCATGAGAACTCTGTTTTAGGATGCGGTTGATCGTAGACTTCTTAGGCGTAAAACCAGACTGTTCCGGTCGCTGGTAGGTGAGCAAGTGATCATGGATCCTATTGAGGATGACCCTGGAAAGGACCTTACCCGGCAGGAGAGCAGTGTTATCCCCCTGTAGTTGCTGCAATCCAGGTGATCACCTTTTCCAGATAGAGACGACAAGTCCCACTTTCCAGTCAGTTGGGATGATGCCAGTCTCCCAAATGGAAGCAAAAATTGCATGCAATGCCAGGAGGACAGTCTTACCACCAGCCTGGAGAAGTTCACCCCGGATACCACAGATCCCTGCAGCCTTTCCCCCTCTCAGCTGGTTCACCATCTGTGCAATCTCAATGAGATTGGGTGGTTCACAGCTAATTGGAGGATCAGCCTCAAGAACCATAGACCCAGAGATATCCAACGTCCTAGCTGGAGGATCAGCTTTGAACAACTGCTCAAAGTAGCCAGCCCAGCGGGTCACAACTGCAGTGTCATCCGTAAGGACCGTTCCATCAGCTGCCCTGACTGCGACTCTCCGTGGAACAGATTCAGATGTGCGTAATGCTTCAATTCCTCTATAAGCAGGAATCTGTGAGCAAGTGACAAACAATCTGTGGTCTAGAGACTCACGTCCTGTCTCTTAGTAATTACTTATATATCCTAAATTATTTTAATACACTTACCTTCAACAATTTTTCTAAATAAAATTTTGACCCTTTTTCCAAGTGTATTTCATTAATTCAAAATCAATCCATACTTTCTGCTATTTACATTTTCAGTCAGTGCATAATGAATGTGTGTGGGATATCTGGAAATGATAACCCTGTTGGCTTTCTCCCTAGTCATCTGCTGCTTATGACAAACAGCAACAGATACTACTTTATTCTGCCTTTTGTGATTTTACAAGAAAATGGCTAAGGCAGTGGCTAGACTTAATACTTAAAACCATTTAATGCAGTGTTACCAGCACAGAAAATTCATGCATTTTTTTTAGCAAATTTGAGGTCAATTGAACAATTAGCATTGTGGAAGAAAAACTGAATATAGTCAATGAAATTTTATTTCATTTTAAAAATCTAGGCCATGCATATAAAACATTTTGTTTTTCAACAGAAGACCTGGTAAGCCGTGTGTTGGCTGTGAAAATAATTTTATGTTGTGCTTATGCAAACATTCAGATAACAGAATTATTCATTTAAAATGGCTAGAGGCTTTCTAGGAATCATTCAAGAGAATAATCCAACAGACTTGATCATTAAATTGTAACTTCACCAAAGCAACTACAACCAAAAGGCCAAAAGCAAGCAAGAGATCAAAAAACTAATGAAAACCTTGAAACAAATAAAATTGCTGAAGAAGCCAATACTTTTGTGCCAATAAGTCTATTTCTTAGAGGAAAACAAAGATTAAGACAACTGTTGATCTTTTAAAGAGAGCCTTTGTGACGTCAGTCATACTCACTCATAATACAAATAGCCTTGATGATGACTTTACTAATAGAATCCTTCAATATGATAAAAATAAACAAAAAAGGGCAAAATAACTGAACTTCTGACAAGTCCTAAAATAAGCCTATATGTCAATATAGGTGAACCTCCCGTGTAACTGAATCATTCAGGGGCACACAATTAGTCAGAGGCATAAACTGAATTCTGAAAAAGATCCATTGAGGACTCCATTTCAGTTACCTGCTGCCAGTAAAAATATCCAAATGACAAAATAAAAATATGCGTTTTATTCTCCTAAATATAAGTTTTAAAGACGGGTATAGAAAATCTAAAATGAACAACTTTTCTTACAATGCATTGTATAATATTTTAAAATTAGCAGACAGTCTTTAATTTATCCATACTAATTCCTCAGTCTTTAGAGGTTGTCTAATTAATGTAGTGTAAGCTTAGAAAACTAATGAGGTGCAATTAATATTCAGTTGGGATAATGGGCTTTGTTGCTGTAAAATCAAGAATATTTAGTCCAAAAAAGAAAATATGTCAGAGATAAATTCAATAAAATTGCAATAATTAAAGTTGTAGGTCAAGTAATAATTTTGGAATGTGCCGTTATCAAGGGTTTTAGAGTTCTTGTAACCTCTTGCTCAATCAATCAGTCTTTATTTTACATAACACCATTCATGCTCAGCGCTTCTGCAAAAAAAAATGCTTTATACCACCATTAATACAGAATGATTGAAACATAACGCATAAGATGAGAACAAATGTATATAAGGGTAGATACAGACAGTGCTGCAAAGTCAGGAGGACAAGACCTTAGAGAGGTAGGAATCGGAGAAAATCTGAATTGGATGATGCATCAAAACCTCTGTTTGAGGATGCAAAAAAGAAGGTGGGGGTCTTTGGCTTTAAAACTGTGGTTGTGAACAAAATCTGTAAAAAAAAAAAAAAAAAAAAAAGATCCAATATTTAACAGTAAAAACATTCTGTTTCATTAATATGGTGCCCATTTAAATAGCTCTGTATTTAATAGTGGATTATTGCATTCTAACTTTTAGAAGCTGTAATTTGTAAGTCCTTCATTTATTTTGGATAAATAACAGTTAGCCGAGTGAATAAAATGTTAATTAAAATAAATTTATATTTTCTGCCTTCTGAATCACAGATATTATTTTTCAAATAGCAGAGACCAAGTATCTAAGTGCTAAACAAAAATTTAGCTGGTAAAAAAAAATCAGTACGTTCTTCTCTCTCTCTTGCACACATACACACCCAAGAAAAACTTGCATGGCTGTCACAAATGAGAAGCAACATGCAGACAAGAATGGCACACAGGGCTCAAGTTTAAGTATCTATTATAACGGTCTGTGTGTTATAAAGCGTAATTACAGCCCTTGTTAACATGACAAAAATTAATGCAAAATGACTGTAACATTTTTCAGGAGTTAATTCATTATTGTTAATATCATAAAATGTGTACAGACCCATAACAGCTAGTTTATAATGTGCACCTTAAACTACAGTGTGACCCCAAGATAAGGCAGCTGCCAGTTGGTGGTAGTCAGCATAATGCAAACAAGACAACAACTAAGACCACAGCCTCCAAAGACGGGGTCCTGCTGGCTGTGCAGACACACAGCATATCGAAGCTTCTGACTGGCAGAAGGCTGACAGGCTAAATTAAAAACACAAAGAGACAGCAGGAGTTAGGGAGCCATCTTCATCAACTAGCCCAACAAACAGAGTACTGTGTCTAGAATGCACTGATATTTACTTTTTGACAGTTTTGATTTCCGATATGTTCTGATATGTTTTCATTTTGCCAGGCAACATTTTTGTGCACAAACGCAACACATAATGTCATCCCTCCTCTATGAAAGATTGCGGTGCTCAGAGAAAAGTGTCTGAACATTGACCAAACAAAGGAGAGACTTTCAAGAGAGATTTAGTACTCAACAATAAACATAAAGGCAATCTAGCAGTGAAAAAAATATTAGCTTTGAATTGTATTTTGTTCTATGATTTAGAATCTAGTGTTGTTCTAGTAAAATAGAAGAAAATTACTGATGCTCAGTGTACTGTTCATTGACCCCAAAGATTTGCCTGTCAAGTCCTATAAGAAAGACCTTTGAAAACACTCTGCTGCTCATTAAAATATTTGTTCATTATGCCCTCCAGTTTTTCTTACTAAACACGTTATATCGTGCTAGATTCCTGAATTTTTGTAAGATAAATGAGGGCTTCAACCAATGTGGTAATGAAACTTATACAAGAAACTAAAGCAGAGAGCCTTTCAAAATACCAGGATGTTTAGATAAAATTTCCTAATGCTCTTACTATTTCTGTCCTGCTCAGGGTGTGAGATGTATTCATGGTATTTTTGTTAATACAGGTAAAATTCTGTTACAACGAATATCATTACAACAAAGTATTTTTATATTCCCGACAGTTTCCCCATATGATGCGAGTCTATAGAAATCTCATTACTACGAAGTATATTCAGCAGATACTTTCATTACAATGAAGTGCCCAAAAGACCTTGAAATGCTTGAATGAATCATCCACAGAGCAGCTAGTTCTGTGGCTGCAGCTCAGTTGTGCACAATGATCCCCAAACAAACATTGTAATTTTTTTTCTTTCTTCGAACTTTCCTCGTACTGTTTTTTTTTTTTTTTTTTTTTTTGCTTTTTTTGTTTCCTGTGGTTTTCAGTGATACCTTTTGCTTATTGCTCATCAATATTTGAAAAACATCCATTGGAATTTAACTCATTATCACCCTCCTGTAGAAACGGCAGACACGAAAAAACGATAACAACTCATATTAGAAAAAAAAACTTTACATTTTTGCAGCTCTCAATTGCAGCAAAAAGAAAAAAGACGTTGGCAGTGATTTCAGAATTTCACCATCGATGCTGTCAACTTTCTTGAAAGACCGAGCAAAAAAAAGAACAAAAATCTCGGGTTGCAAACGTATGTGATCTGCTGCATTTGACGTTGAAAAGGAAGTTTTCATGTAGTTTTAATGCAGCACTCATTCAAGAAAATGTGAGGTTTGTAAACTCTCTTGGGACCACCCCCAACTAGACAGCACACCAAGAGCGCCCTGAAGTCTGATCTCTGCGCCAATGGAAGACTGTTTATCTGTTGCCGGGGCAACAGCAGGCTCAAAGCTATGCTGCGTCTCTCTTATAGTGCGACTCTGATCTTTTATGATTTGCTTCTGTATCGCTTCACTGCAGCGCTATGAGCCTGTTTTTGACCTTCCCTGGCAATGGACAAACAATCTTTCACAGAAGCTGCAATCGTGCTTCAGGACGCATTTCAGTTTCTCGTCCTATTGAGTGGGAGGCTGGTCTCAAAAGAGTCAGAAACCTCTCAATATGAAGAAGAAAAGGATGATTCGGCTCCTGATTGATAACTGTGCTGCCCACAACATGCTTCCACATTTAGATAATGGTCACGTTGAATTCCTCTCACCCAATTGCACAGCAGTGCTTCAGTCATTGGAATTGGGCATCATTCGCACACTGAAAGAGTGTTAATGCAAGGAATTGCTGAGAAAAATTCTTGTCAGCATAGGCAGGAGGAGAATAAAATTAATGCGAAAGAAGCTATTGAAATGATTGCAAACGCCTGGGTGCAAATTAAAGAAAGCACTATAGTAACAATACAGAATCTCATTACAACAAAATTTTCGTTACAGCAAAATATTTTTTAGGTCCCTGGGAGTTCATTGTAACGGAATTTTACCAGTATTTTATCTGTCTGGATAGATCCATCTCTGGGATCTTTGAGAGTCGAATCTTGAAGGATAAAGCACAACCACAACTTAAGTTATCAGGTCTCCTTTCCCAGCATCCTTTCCAATTCCTTTACCCTTCTTAGATACAACTGGATCAGATTCATCCAAGTGCATGAAACTGAAAAAATACAAACCAAAATTTGTACAAATACAGAAATTAATTTTTAAAACGGAAACTGAAATGTGACACCAGAGATCACTAGTATGCTAGCTTTGTCTATAGTGGCTGTATACTCAGGTACGAGTTGTATTGTGCGTCACACCATGGCAGGTTTAATGAGATACGAGTTAAGTCATACCTCGCATTCAAAGGGTTAAACCCAGATAATCCATTTTAGGGTTACCCCTGGCAGCAGTGGATACAAGCCAGGATACGGCTCTCTTTAACTGTTTATCACAGGACCTACTCCTGCATACATCCACAAGGCCAGTTTCGACTTGGCAGTTCACATAGCTTGCACATCTTTGATAGTTGTGGGAGGAAACCAGTGTACAGGGAGTAAAGCTCATGCAGACACAGGTGAAAAGTGCAAACTCCACATTGACAATATACACCAATGTTCAATCTAAATTTCAGCTTTATCTCTTAGGAGTTTTAAGATGTGTTTGAAGCTCTAAAGAGGAACTCCTTTGCAACAAATGGGTTGCTAAATTGCTAGCAGAAAACATTCAAATGGGGAATAAAACTTTGGCCAGAGACATGATTTGGAACAGTACCACCATTGTTTTCAAATTTAGAAATGCCCTTTTGAAAAAGACCAATGGTGATATAGTGAGCAATTACATCAGAAACTCTTTGGGCACGGTCATCAGTTTGGCTCTGAAATTAGTTGTAGCAGAGTGAAAAAGGGAGAAAAGAGCAATGAAAGACACCCATGGATTTGGGCAAGTTTGTAATTAATTTGAAAAAAACAAAGGAGAAGGATCTAAGTAGGTCTTTTGTTTCTAATGTAGGAACTCAAAATACATGGTTAATCATTCTTCAAGTTTAAAGGAAGAGACAAACAGTGGACTCCTTTGGTACTGTGTCTCTTTGGAGAATCCTTGGGCACTGCTGATTTGACTTTGTGTTGAATGAGTGGTTGCTCATGGAGTCCCAAATGAGGCACATTACTTGCATTGGGAGGGAGCATCAGTTACGGTACTATAGCCATGCAGCACGATTCCCCAAGGGTGATCCGGCTCTGAGGACCTGAGTGGCTGGACTGGGCAGAGGGGACACCCATGTAACACCTGGCTGTGGCAGAAGGGTGGTCATTTCCATAATGTGGGACCGGACCACGCATCTGCCTGGGGGGGTTGCCAACCAGGATCCTGAGCGGTTTTGTCATGTAGTGGATGTGGTAACACACTGTACCAGTGCATGCTCCCCAACCTGACCTGACCTGACCTGAACAACAACCGCCACTTACTGTTCCAAACCACCACAATTTTGTTCTTTTGTCCTTCCAAAACCAAATAAACAGCTCCACAATATTTACCAAACTGTAACTCTGGAGTGCTAGTAACTGGATTTTTCATCAGAGATTGTGATGAATAGAAAACAGCGTTAAACATACCATTTGCGCCTGTGAGTACCTGGTCGAAATCTTTGGGTTGGCCAATAACCGTGTTGATTTCCAAACATATGTAAATTAGATTTTTTTGTTTATTGGGGTGTTTCTAATAGTATATATAGACAATACCAATATTTTTTCATACTTCAAGACAAGCAGGCATATAAAGTTGGTCATGTCTCTTCTTGGTAATAACAAAATGATTTCACCAGACTAATGTACTTTTTGTGGGTTGTCACATTTCTTGTTTTGGGTTTACTTATGGAGTCAATATTAAAATAGTCACCAGTAAACATTTAACTGCGAAGGACTGGTCAACCCTGAGTTTAACTAATCAAGTGGTGGAATTTGCCAATTATCACCACCTCTTTATTTATTTAGTAGTATTATTGATCCAATTATGAGTGTCACAAGGAAAAACTCCAGTAAAATATTAATGTGGATGTCCTTGGCAGAAAATACCTATAGCAGCCTTACCACCCTTTTGTCTAGTGTGCTGGTTTTTCAAATTAGAGGTTATTGGTTTGAACATGGGAGTCAGTGCTGTATTCTTCCCTAATTGTGGGAAATTATTTCCAAGTATTTATTTCTTGACAAAGCTCTCCTGTGCTGAAGAAAACTACAATTTTTGGCAATTATTGGCCATGGAATTGGCTCTTGGAAAGTGAAGGCATTGGCTATGAGGGTACAGAACAGCACAGAAATCTGGTTTATATGTAAACTGACAAGTGGCTGAACACATGTAAAGCTACATGAATGACCTGGAAATAAGAATACCAAGGCACACACACACACACCCTGTCCTGAGTTCGACTTCACTGACATTGAACAAGAATCTAAGATCTTCCTTTATATTATAATGCTTGTTGTAGCTATTCAAGTTAAAGATCTGGTTGATCTTATGGAAGTGAAAAAGAGAGTAAATCTCTACTGCAATGGTTTGCAGGGATGTACTGAACTGTGGTCATGATTCTCCAGTTGAAGGTCATCCAGGAATATTAAATTAAAGATTAAAGACTTTACTCAAGGATATGTCTGGTGAGCTACCAGCCAGTTTGACATAACATGTTTGTTTCTTCTTTTTCTCTTTAACACTTTTAGTTTTGCTGGAGTTTATTTTTTGTTTAAATGTTCTTTTTGTGCTGGAGGCACATTGGTAAGAACTCCTACCTAACAGCTAGCTACTCAGGTTCAAATTCCCTGTCATTGTCTTTAAGGAGTTTGCTCATGTCCTGTGATGGAGTGGTATTTCATCGAGCGTTTGTTCCTGAAGCCACTGGAATCGTCACTAGTTCATTGTGACCTTATAGTGAAAA
Source organism: Polypterus bichir lapradei (assembly GCA_026402145.1). Classification (NCBI taxonomy): domain Eukaryota; kingdom Metazoa; phylum Chordata; class Cladistia; order Polypteriformes; family Polypteridae; genus Polypterus; species Polypterus bichir. Next base: position 17,045,430 of record JANRMT010062833.1, on the reverse strand, counting down.
AAATGGGTTTGGCAAAAGAAAAAAAAATGGATATAATTTTATGAAGTTTACATTGGTTTATGTATTTGCGGTGAACTCAATCTGGTGCTCTTTCAACCTGTTTAAAAGATAGAGTATTGTCCTGTTACTGAGTAAAGGACACATTCTAAAAATAATTTTGATTTCAGTGGTAAAACCTCTGACTGCCTACAGTGTACACACTGAATACAGAAAATGAGAAACTTAAAACACTGTCAAAGATAATGGATGGCATGTATTAAATTCAATTAATGTACATGCAAGTAACAATCTGCTTTCCTTACAGAAGCTCAGACACAGGGAACTCCAATGGAACAGAATACCTTTACATTCATGCTTTCTACCCCATTTTATTCTGGTTATTTTGGAGTTTTTTTTTAAACACTTTAATATACAAACTCAATTTTAGGGATTTTTTTCCATTATTTTATTAAAATTAGAGGAGCAGCAATCAAATGTTGTTACGTACTTTATAACTGGCTAGTCAACAACAATGAATGTATTGTTCTCCTTACTTTCATGAAAATTGTGTATGATCACAGTTTGCTTTTTCTTTCACAAAATCAAATCAAGTCTTCAAAAGAAAAAAATTAATCACCTTTCATCAAACCCAATGTGGATTACAGCCTTGCAAGTATCTCCGTGCAATCACATATGACAGAATGAAACCGAACACCCGACAGAATATGAAACTTCACTGCCCATCTTAAAGTTGTTGCACTCTTCTCATTTAATGTGCTTTGCCACAATGATAAGTGGAAGGGCACTTATGAAGTGCAAAAGCAGTTAAACCATCCAATGAAAGTGATTAGTCTAAAAAAAAATGTTTATTTATGTATAAAATAGGAATACTTTCCTGTACTGCATTGGAATGTTTTTCACTTGACTTGCTGCTGAGAGGAACATCAAACATTAACTTATTGCAAACTATAGTTTATGCATTTTCGTTCTGAAATGGCACAATACCCTTTTTGATTTGTTTTGCATCCATCTGCTTTTTAATTTTCTGATCCAAGTTCTTCCTTTTCCCTTAAAAGAGTGTCCTGGCAGCTCTGGAGTCAAGGCAGGAAATAACACTGGACACAGATGCACGCATCTTGCCTCCATTCTTTAGGGATTTGTTAGCAACGTAGAATACCTGGGGTAAACCTGAAGGAATGTGAACGATGCTTGAGATGGAAGCTGAACCCATGACCCTGGAGCTAAGAGGTAGTTCTACCAACTTAGTCATATCTGTGTGTTATAATTTCTTACAGTAAAAAATCAAGGATTTAGTGTACAGCAAATATTAGGGTGAATGATAGCATATCTATGACATGGTGGCACAGCGGTTAGCCTGGTTGTTATTAGGCTGTAACATAAGGCTTTTTAGTCCATTTTAAAATGAATGCATATGCTGAGCTTCAGTTTGCACCTACATTACAACAACATCCCTACACACTTGGTGCCTTCAGTTTAAGAATTTCTAACCAGCCACTCCATCATCGTGGTTTCCTATCTGCCATACTCATCAGTTTCAGAACTGAGCCATTATTTTTTTGAACTGAAAGCTATCAATCACATGTATGGATACTGTGTAGTAAATCAATATCAGCATCACTTATTTGGTATTTGGTATCTCTGTGTTCAGATTACCTTTCACCTCATTTCCTGAATTAAAAAGAAACAAAAAAAGAAAAACTCCATTATAATAGCGTAGTGCTGCTTCACGGAGACAACTAAAAGATTCAACTGCACATTCTGTTTGAGTAAAAAACATCAGAAATCAAACATTTGTAAAATGGAGAATATGTTCAATGCTGTAAGTATTTATATTAATAAATGGCAGCATTTTAATATTTCTCATAAGATTAAAAAATGTCTGATTTAACCAGAAACTGAGAGAATTTTGCCTCGTCACTTCTTTTTATTAATTCAAGGATAATTAAAATGAAATCAGATTGCAGTAGAAATGTGTAATAACTTTTCTAGTTTCACAGGTCATTTGATAAGGACAACTAATTCAATGTGCTAAGAAAGTAAAACTAAGCGTTTGATAAAAACACTTTTTCCCTTTAGAAATGCACTCTCTGTAACGGGGAGGCTAATCCCTGTGAGTTTGCTACATTGCGGCGGACTTGAGCAACTTTTAAGATAATAAAAACCCATAAAATGATTACAACTGCTGCCTAGAATGACAAGTATTATCAACAAAAATTAATCAGGCGCATCTTTTAGTGAACTCAATTAATAATGTGCAACAACAAGGTCTCTTTTCTTAAGATGAAAATTAATTAGTAGAGGGAAGGTCACTCGGAGATGCTGACATCACTCATCAGAATGCTCTGGCAGTTCTAATTATTTGTCTTCCAGGCTTGGGTGATCAGAAATTATTGCAATACCTGAGCAACATTTAGAAAAAGCTTTGTGCAAAGCTCCTTTAATTAGACCTGATATTTGATTAATGCCATGTAAGCACTCAGGAACAGCCTCTTATCAGTGCTTGGCTGAGAAGTTTTTTGGGTTATTGTACTGTGAAAGGCATTTCATTGACGTAAGCTGATTGTTTCTATCCATTTCTTTATATTTATGTCTAATTAGTTTTACCATAATTAAGAGAAATGTTAAGTTTATTTGCCAAGAATATACTGTCAATGTAAATAATCTATCTGTCCAGTTCACCTAATATGCAGGTAAGTAAATTAATAATAGCTATAAAAAACAAAAATCAAGCTACTTTACATAAAATCGAAAAGAACAACAGCCTTATAATATATTACATGTAGGATAATTTAAATTATATGCATATACAGCAATGGTTGATTTACTTTTTATTATAAAACTGACTGTAATGGTGATAGATTAATGAAAGGTTGATTGATAGCTGATAAATAATAAAATTAAGCACTGTATTTGTTTGCATTTTCTTATCCCCAAGTATAACTAGTGACTGTTTTGTAATGGAATAAATTAACATGTAAATCAATTTACAAAAATGTTCAAGTAACACTTTTTCTGCTTAAATTACAAATTACAATACATTTATAAATATAAGAATTAATTTTGTGTGTCATATTATCATGGCATAATAGGCTATACAAGCATCAAGGTGAAGAGAAAAGCTGCAGACAAAAATCTAAATCCATTATTGGATACCAAAAGGAGTCTGTAGATATATTTTTCAGTTTGGGGAAACAATGATAATTGTTTCATGTATTGTTAAATTAAAATAATTCTGTGCATATATTTGCTGTCATTTCGGGCATCTTTGGCAGCACAGTAGCATGATGGTTAGTGCCGCTGCCACACAGGTCATTTACACGACACTTGCCTGGAGTCTCTTCCTGGTTCCTGCTCCTGTGGAGTCCGCACATTCTCCCCATGTGTACGCTGGGCTTCTTCTGAGTATTCTTGTATTCCTCTTACATCTCACAGATTAGACCGACTGGAAGTCTAAATTGTCAGTGGGTGAGCGTAACTGTGTATGTGTGTGTGACTTGTAATGGAGTGGGTTTAGATTCAGCTTTATTCAAAACCCGGCAGCTAATGTAATATTTATTTATAATAGATATTTTTAAATGAATATTTTTTGTTTTAAACTATATAATATTTAAGTCTCCTGCAACCCTCAATGTAATCAAGGCTGTTTAAAATATTACATTATATTAACTAAATTGACCCAAATATAGTCCCCATTCAGAAAATTGATACAAAATATTTTTTGTGGAGAAATATACACTTGTTAAAAATTGCCATAGGTATTGTGCATTTTATTATTTAAATGCTACCAAAAGAATAGGTATGAGCAACTGTTCTGTTAATATTTCATCTCATAGTTTAAAAATACCAAGGCAACATAAACTTAGGAGTTAATCTTTTATTAAATAGAAACAACTCAATGTCCAGACTAAAAAGTAAACAGTGTATGATTCTGGAAATGTCAAATCATAAATGTACAGAGATGAACAAAGAGCCTTAAAGCACTGTAGAAAGGCAGTGAAATCACAGTGAGGGAAGGACAATGAATTTTGCAAAGAAAGAAAGCTGATATTTAAACTACAACTGGATTTTTGAAGGATACTTGTGTGCCTTGTTTCAGAGAATTTGAACTTAACTTTCCTGCGGCCATTTTATGATACTTTATCTTGGAATGTTTACAGTGTGAGTTTACCTCTTAAATTAAGAATCGTCAGGAAAAAGGGCAGTTTCGATACAGACTGCAGAAATTATATATGGTGAGTATTCTGGAAGAGCGAGAAAGAAATAGCTAAACTATTTTGTAATGTTTCGAAAGGTTTTTAGAAAAAAAAAATCTCAAAATGGATCAGTCACAAATCCCCAGCTCCAAAGCTGAAACCTGAAAAAAGTTACAAATGACTGCACCTTCACTTTACTTTTCCAAACAGGGATAAAACATCGCTGTGCAACAGATAAGGGTGCAGCAAAATAAGAAAGTAGCAGAACAAACAAATTCCCTGATCTCAGCCATTATTTCCCAGATATGTGTGTTTTTCATTGAATGGCATCAAAAGTCTGCTGTAAAATTTTGGTACCTGACATGCTTTGTTATGTACAGCTCAACTAAAGATCACTATTAATGAAAGCAATGAGTTCTTCTTGAACCTCAAAGTGGCAATGTTTGGTGACAAATGATATATATTTTCCAAGTCCTAGCTACCTTGGCCATAAGGATATTCACATTGACAGCTTAGGTGTGCATGTCTGTACTTCTTACATTGTGTATTCTTTTTTACTTTCTGTTTCTGCTGATCTTATTATCCACATATGATTAATTGCAGTAGAGTGGTAAGCAAATGAAAGCAGTCCACTGTACCATAAAGTTAGTTATAGTTTCATATTTTCAAGAAAGGAGGAATTGCGTGATTTTAATTAAAACATTTGTATATTTATTTTTGTTAATTTCCTATCCAACGTCATGAAATGATAGGTGTCTAAAAGTATTTGTTTCTGTGTCCGTCTGATCGCTGTCTCTGTCATTCCAAAAGATGGTGCATTATCAAACATTTTTAATAATAAAATGCACTGCATTTCTCATTCCAACAGATGGCACATCACACATATTAATATTGCTTTTACAAATCCCATATCAAGCAGCATATAACAGAGACATATGTGTCGCATAGTGCAATGAAAATGTTAACACTGAGGTCTATGCTGATTATTTAGATTTCAGTCCATCTTAGATGGGTAGCAGAGCTAGTTTATTTATAATTCTACTGTATAATTGTCTTATTTTTTTCTTTTAATGATATATTTTAAGCAGCTTTTAAATAACCAGGTAAGAATTCTTCAGTTTTGTTTATATAACACAACTTTAATGAATTCTGTGGAGTTCACTCTGCCTTTTCTGCTCTGTTTTAATTAATTGTTTTTTATTTACTTTTTTAACTACTTATTCCATGGCCATTGTTCATAATTTTCATAATTATGCAATATGCTAGAATTACAAATAAACTGTGAATAATGTAACCAATCAAGCAAGTTTTGACTTTGCCTTCAGCTCACTCTCTTTTAGGCGTCTTTACTTAATTTGGATCCAGATGTCCTTAAAATCTTAACGGATCCTAATGCATTTCTCACCAGGTTATCAAAGACTGAACACCTTTTTTCAGGAAGAGTCTTTGAGGTTGTATTTTTTAAAATTGTTTTGCAGTGACTTAGGTGGTGTTGTACTGTCTAAAATAGATAAAAGTGGGTGTCAACCAAATTATGGTATAAAATTTATTATATTAGGGCTAGGGATAAATGAAGCTATTATACTAAATACAAATATAGCCTTTTTTTAGTTAGGCTATTTCTTTTTCCACCCAACAACGTTACATTTCAACACCTTTTTGTTCTTCTACTTGATTATTAAATTTTCACTTGCCGGGTGTAAAGAGGGAAGGGAATACTATTGTAAAAGTAATAGAACATTAACATATTATTGACAATACAAAAAAGACATTTAAAAGTTCGGTACATACTTTTAATGAAAATTAGTAATGGTGGATGGATGCAAACTGATAAAGCATATTAGGATATGCCCTTCTATGTGAAATGAATAAAGTAGGTTGGGAAGTGAAGGAGAAACACTTTTCACCACAAAGAAGAATGTGGCATTACTTCTAAAGCAGCTCTGTTTTCTTTAGCTTTTGATCTTGATTGCAGATCAGCCCCCTCATTTCTTTTTTTTTTTTTTTGTACAGAAGAACAAAAAGCAGCATTATGCTATGCTCATGCCTCTGTGTTATTTTTGTTGTTACTTTTTCAGTTAATGTGAAGGTTATTAGCCTGCTGTAACCAGATTTAAAATTGTTTTAATAATGTAAGGAGTATATAAAGCCCGCATGGAGTTTTCTGCACTTGTCTTACAGCCTTCTTAATTTGTTTTCTTGTTGGTAGAGTCATATGAAATGGGTTTTGTGACTGTGATTTCTAGTTGATCATAACAAAAATTGTACATTTGTGTGCATTAATGAGTTATTCGTAAAGTCTAATTAATTCTTAAAACCTGGAGAGTCAGGCCATCCATATGGTTCTGGTTTAGACTGACAGTCATTAAAGGTACAGTTCCATTTGTGCCATCGTGACATTATTATAAATCACGTCTCTGGCAACGCATTAATGCTTAACTTGAATGGATTAATAATGACCCTAAAACAACTATTAATATTAAAAATAATTTGGTATATGTGGACATTGTCTCCTCTCTTTAGCCAACTGTGAATATACAGTAATGCCAGTACTGTACATGCTACTGTATTTTTCAACACCTATAAAAGATTTTTGTGAAGGTACTGTATGTTCAGGATGTGGTAAAAATGTTTCTACTTTCAAATGAAAAAACTACTGACATTCTTCCAATTACAAGAAATAATTTTGCATTACTAAATATAAAACGCTGCTTTGTTCTTAATACCTGTACTACACTTGTGTGTATATATACAGTATTTTAAAGCATTAAATGTTACTAAAGGGGAAAGTACTTCATGTAAATTATTTTGAGTTGAAATAATACAGACCAATTAAAATGATGCCTGTTGTGAGGGGAGATAAATCACTATAATCACATTTTTAGGCCACATAAATGCAATACATTAAATCATCATTTTTATTAACTATCTGGTGTGATTAAAAAAATATACGTCAGTTCATGCAATTAACTTTGATATGCTTCTATTTACAAAATCACCCTAAATGAGGTGCTCCAGGCAACGAGAGAATATAGAGAAAAAAATGTTTAATGTTTAATCCTTGCTTAGAACTAAGTAGCAGTGACTAATAACCACTTCACAAAAAAGCTGGAATCAATGTAGTGATTAGCAATTTGCATTAAAATACAGTCCAATCCTTGAGGAAAAGAAAACTATGTTATTATACCAATCAGCGGGTTATGCAGAATAACTACATAATTTTATAATTTTAAAACCCTTAGATAGAAGACAATAATTATTATAGTTGGAAACCCCTCAATCTATTTGAGTATTTTGCTTTGTAGCATTTTAATAGCCTAGCAGAAAACTTTCTGAATGCATCAACATGACTAGAATACAGGTGCTGAATGATACAGCAGGGTGGGCTTAGTGGCTCTTGATCATTACATATATGGTCACTGAACTCCAAACTGTGCATTTCTTTTCCTGACAACTTGATATTTTTCAGCATCAACAATTTTTTTTAAATAATCATAAACTTCATCCAGATATTGAGGTGGACAATAAATTAAATTAAAATGGGATTAGCCTACATCTTGTGGTCATTAATTAGAAGAGAGACCGTAAAATGCTGAAGTTACGTGCAGCTTGTGATGTTCATTTTGATTGCCTTTTATTGTCCACAAGATGATATTGGCTCTGTTCAGTAAACAACACTGAACAATATAAATAAATTCATATATTTAATCAAGAGAAGCTGACTGTTACAGTTTGCCTCTAGTGTAGCTCCCTAAATGCTTTCGATTCAGTATTCCATATAAGAGAACATCCATAAAAATTACAATATACAAAAATGAGCAACAGTGCATTCATTCAGCATTTGCAACACACAGTTGTTTCTAAATAAGGTATTTATATAAGACATCTTTGATCCAAATAGTTAGTGACCTCCATAGTAGTCTGGACTAGCCTGCCATGGCCACTGATCCTTACCCAGAGATCTGCCAGTTTTCCATGAACAAATGAATGGACTTATGCATCACATCACCGAACACGCCATCTTTACTGATCTTATGCTTCAGCTGGACAGTTGATAGCACCAGCAGCATCTAATAATTGCAAGTGGTCCCCAAAGATGGGCCTTCATTACAGTAGGCATATACTCTGTTGCTACTTTTAAAAGATCTCTGTATCTACTGCGAGGTGATCTCAGCCCAATGCACCATAATCTCCAGAGCCATATTACTACACACCAAAAAATAGAAATGAATAAATATAAACAGTGGAGGGCACAAGATGGCAGCTATACTTATCTATCTGTCCATCTATCTACTTACAAATGGCATATCTGGCCTGCATTCATTGAAAGTACTAATCACCATTCTATTCATTATTCTCCTTAACCGCCTGCACTCTTTGATTGTGATTCTGGTTTTCCCCAATATATGAGGTACCCTGCTTTTTTTGACATATGTATTCCTGGTTTCGCCCTATGCTTGTCTCTCATACTGACTTCTGGTTGGCATTTTTCTGAACATATTATATTTTACCAGTTGCTTAAGACCTTGACTTTTTTGTCTTCTTTTGGGTATATTATGCACCACACTAATTAGCTTAAAGAAGTCTTTAAAATTCAGCCGAATGGCTGTACTGTTTTATTTATTAGCTGCTTTTTGGACATATAGACTTTAAGGTAACTGCAGACATCCAAGAGGTGTATTTTCCTTTAACATTCAACTTGCATTTTCTTGCTCTTTTATGTGTTCTAGTTCACATTGTTTTAAAGCTTTTTGCAAATAACACATAATTATTAATGACATCAAAATAATGACTATAATAGTTAATTCAGGTTTCAAATCTACCTTTGGCCATTAAAGGATATGTTTGGTCAGAACCTATGACAAGAGCACTACCCTGCCCAGTGGCACACTCATTCATCACACTTCACCTTAAACGGTAAACGGAATACTCTGTGGAAAACTTAGGCAGACACTGGAAGAACATACAAAGTCCACAAAGACAGTAGTCACGGCTTGACACCACAGACTGGAGCTAAAAGATAAAAGCCCTTACTGCTTTGTTTTCATGGCGTTCCACAATAATATTTCAAAATTATTTTAAAGTTCTTTGCCGCTGACAAATGTGGGACTTCTAATACAGGATTACTTTCTATTTAATAATTATCGAGATTTATTGTTAATTTTTGAAACATCTCTTTTATAATTAAATGATGTAAATGCTATAAAACAGTCTTTTTAGTGTTTACAAATATATAACGTGGTCAAGTGAGGAATCACAAGTCTTATTCGGAAAATGTTAGGGTGCCAACCCAGTCATCTACATTTGCTTCAAACAAAATAAAATAAGAAGAGTACAAGTGCTCAATGATGCAGAGGCAGCGAAATCAAATTAAACAAAAAAAAAGCTAAATTCGGGCTTCAAGGTCTGTGTCTTTGAGTAGGTTAATCATGCAGGAGCTACGTGCTGTATCATGCTCTGTTCATATTGTGATGCGCCCTTCTGTTGACCCCGTGACTTATAGGCAGGTGTATTATCGTGGTATTTCCCTCTTCTTACCCTTTACCTGTTTTCTTTAAGGGTAAGTGTACTCGTCAAGTTCGTTACCGGGATGGTTTACTCTTGCACTTTAAGATTAACACACACATACAATAGATATACATATACACACAGAAACTCAACAGCGCCCCATGAATGACACACACACACAAGCTGGTTAACCTCTAGCACTTTAAACCACACAAGTGCCTTAGGAATAACACAGCCTGTCACTATCTCAGCACTTCAAGAGACTTACTTATTATCGGCTCAAACAACATACAATGTTTTAAAGATATCTCAGACCTAAATATTACTTACAAACATATAAAAGCTTAGCATCCTTGAGTACAGGCTATTTATCAGCCAAGAGTGCTTTACTTTACGTACTGTTCCCTACTTTTGGGTGGAGCTCTCACCCTCAGCCCTTAAAAAAACTTTGCAGCACAGAATTAATGGCAATTCTTGAGCTGCACCAGGTGCTCAAAGAAATCTACCTTATTACTTCAATCACTCTAGATATTAAGACAAAACATACAAAGTTAAAAGCAGCATGGTATTTATTACAGGAATAATAATGCCAGTAGAACAAAGAATAATAGAAAATAGGACTGATAGGAAAGTCTGGATATATATAGTCTTTTGAAAAAGCTTACGAAAAAGTAAAGATGACAAGGATGAATGGCGCAAGCGGCTTGTGATCTAGCACTCATAGTGGTTCGTGAGATGCTTTTCTGATGATCAGATGGAAACGGCCGCACGTTGCTGGCGCACTCTTCTGACGTCACTCTGTTCCCTACCCACATAAATCTCATTAAGAAACTTTCTTACTTTCACCTCTGTAACATATCCCGTGTTTGCTCCTTCCTCTCCTTTTCTAATGCTGAGAAACTTGTCCATGCTTTTATCACATCCCGCATCGATTATTGTAACTCGCTCCTGGCAGGTGCCCCTTCTGATCTTATATCACAGCTCCAGCTTATTCAAAACTCAGCTGCAAGAGTCCTTACTCGAACCAGCAGCAGCGAGCACATCACACCCATCCTGCTCCGTCTTCACTGGCTCCCTATGTCTTATAGAATCGAATATAAAATCCTACTAATAACCTACAAAGCCTTAAATAACCTCACGCCAAACTACATCAGTGACCTTCTCCATCACTATGTACCTGCCCGCCCATTAAGGTTCTCTGATTCTGGCAATCTTGTTGTGCCCCACACTAATCTACGCTCCATGGGTGACAGGCCCTTCAGCTGTATAGCACCCAGACTCTGGAATGACCTCCCGAAATTAATTAGATCAGCTGACTCCATAATTTCTTTTAAAAAAACAACTCAAAACTCATCTGTTTAGGAAGGCTTTTTGCTCTACTTGACTTTATTACCCTTCTCTCAGTTTAACTCTCTGTCAAGATGCTCATGTAACCTGTATGTGTGTGCTAGACCTTCAATTATATTGTCTGTTAGGCTTTCTCTGAATTTACTGTCTTAATCTTCTTTCTTTATTTATTTATTTGGTTTATACAATACTATATACTGTATACCCTGCCGTTCTTTCTTATATTCTGTAAGTGCCTTGAGCATGGGAAAGGCGCTATATAAATAAAATGTATTATTATTCTCTTGACGTCTTCATTCCTTCTTCCTCCCTTCTATGTCGCTGTTTAGATGAGGCATATTTATTGTAAAATTCTACAAGGGGGTTTTACAAGATGTGATTGTTATATATTCTGATTGGCTGGCTGTCAATATGACGAATGAATTCATTGTCCGTTTTCCCAAACAATAAAACTTTTTTTGGTGTTGCTTAATACCTACTGGCATGTCTTCCTTTCTCAGGCTATAAACCAATTTAACTACTTGTTGTCCCAGATGTCCATCCTTCTCAGGTTATAAAGTAATTGATAGCCTAAGGCATTGCCATGTCTTCCACTTTTGCTAAACAGTTGTTTTAAAAGTGAGGTACAACTGCAAAGAAGATATACTTTGATGTGTCCTGAATTTAGTTCATCTGTTATTTTGTCTTGAATAAAATATAATGAAAATATAAACCAAAATGTACAGATTTTGTACCCACAACACCAGGATACTGGAAGGGGTAGAGTCAGGTACCCTCACTGGGCATCTTCTCAGTGCCGCTGAGGGAATATGAGAGGACATGAGCAAAAGCGCCCCCTCTGCTCCTGGCATGGTATCACATACCTTAGATGAGCCCTGAAGGTGATATACATGTCAATAAACACCTAGCAAAAAAAGATGCTGAAGAAATCATAAGATGAACCTGAAATTCTTCTGTTTCACAAATATCACTGAGCCTACATCAAGGAATAAACTAATGAAATGAAATTAAATCCATCTAGTATTGTTACACAAGTTAAGTTTTATGCTCATGTTATGAGGAGGCCTAATTCACCTTAAAATCTTCAAAGTTTTTGGACATGTGTCAATGTGAAACACATCATTTTACCAAATGAATGACTTCTCTAATAATTTATCCCCTTGCTCATCTTTCGTCAGCCTGCTGTCTCTCCTCCAACATTTTACACCCTTATGAACCTGCAGCTGAACCTGCCCCAAATCCAGTTCATGTTTGTCTGCCAATAATGTGTTCAAGTATAATGCACTTGTCTTAAAAGTGATTTTCCTTAACATTCTAATATTTGTTTTTTCAAATGTCTACACTGGTTATAGATAAACAAGGTCATGACTAATGCTGTTAGAATTGTTCCTCTCTATGCCATGCATACAATATTTTCAATATCCCATTTTCAAATAACAGTCAGCAAAATGGAGTTGGCAGGTTAAAACACTGGTATTTGCCTTTTTCATTTCATTATGGTACTAACATGAATATAAATGAAATGTGAATGTGAAAATTATTATGACAGTTTGACATACTGTTAATACTTTTTATCTTCCCTACATTAAAAAACAAAATTATTTTAGCAAAATACTAAATATTTTGATGAAGAAACAAAAAAATGTTCATTATTATTTAAACAAAACTTCTAAATAGTGATGAGGGGAAAAATTCATTCAAAAACTGTATTCTGATTTTTCTGGATTCTTTGACAACCTCTCGGCCTTCATTCAAATGATCCCATGAGTCTCCTTTTCTAGTGAACAGTGGAAGTTTAAATAGATTAGATGTTTTTGTTTACATAAGATCAGTGCAGTTTTCAGCATGCTAAATAAGAACAGATTTAAAACCGGGGCCTATGTTAACTTGTCTTATGTTTAGAGTCTTACATTATTTAATTGAATAAAGTACACTTTAACTTAAAACTGCACTTTAACTGGATCAAAAGTGAAAGGACTGTGACATACAGGACATTTCTCTTTGCTTGGTGGTGCACTGGTTAGTGTTTTTAGTGCTCCTCTTGTCTCAATCTAATAAACTGACACAGCCTCATCTCCATGAAACTTGCATAGTTTTCCATTGTCTGCCTGTGTTTTATTCCTGGTCATTTCATAATCTGTTCTCATCTCAAATTTGTATTTGTTAATTTAATTGGTGAATCTAAATTGTCCCCATTCCATGTGATCAGCTCCTTTGAAGGACCTACCAGGGCTGCTGGTTGCTTTAGGCCTTGGAATGTCCCACCGTGAACCTAAATAATGTGCATTGAAGAATGGATGACTGCATCGATTGTCCACTAACTTGATTGGTTGCTCTTTTGTCATGTTAACAAATGTATTTTACCAAATATAATTGCCAAATTTATAAGTAAGTTATTTTAAGTATTGTACATTCTCATTTTTATGATGAAGAGTGCACTTATAGTCTAAGAATTACTGTTTATTTTGATATCTCCCAAACAGAAAAGCTAAAACTGTCAAAACTTTGTCAAACACAGTATGTAGTTTTTTCACAATATCTTCATTAAATAAATTGTGTAATAAAGAATTTAAACACCAAATTTCAAAATATTAAATCAACACATATTCAATAAAAGAGAAAATAAATACTGATAATGAATACTTTAAAAATACTCCTAAAACAAAACGAAAATTTGATACAAAGCTGTTTTGATGAAGAATTTCGAACCAAAATGAGAGAGCACAGAATGGACAGTTAAGAAAATTGCACCAAAATTATCTATTACACCACTATGAAAGATGACAAGGTGGGGCAGTGGTTAGTAATGTTTAGAATTTTGATCAAGGATCAATGAACTGCATTATTAGTTTTAATGCTCTTAGCTATGTACTTCCTAATGATTACTTTTTATTCTAAATTTGCTCCTCTTTGGAATTATTATTACCGATTATTTGAATTATTGTCTGCTTCTTTATTATTTTATTTCTTGGATTATGTGATCAGCAACATTTTTTGGATTGACAGCCATATTGTTTATAGCTATTGCCATCACGTGATGCCAGCAAGTGACATGTTTTTAGGTCACACTACGCTACCCTCCTGACTCTAGATTCTTGAAAAAATCTTATTTGTGCTGTAGTTTGGGGATTACTGCTATGATTAGGTGGCTTTATTAATTTTTTTTCTAGGCTTTAGAAATTTGTATTTTCCTATTAATTCTCATTTATCCTGATGGACACTGCCATTTTGGACACCCAGAGTGAGGGATGCTTTCAAGGGTTGCTGGGTAATGTGTTCCAGATGTCCTGCTGAGTAATGTTAGTACTGTGACAACATATCAGCTGACATCATGGATCAATCATAGTACAAGTCTATGGTTAAAAGGCCCGTTTCTTGAGCAACTTTCAGCAGTGAGAAGAGACAGGACATTGGTAAGAAGAGCTTGAGAGACTTTCACTTGGCTTCTTCAAAACAGTGACACATGTGGTCATGCAAGAAAATCAAGCATTTGAATGGATGAATCCACACTGTTCTCATTGTGCCGTTTTACTACATGCCGTGTTTTTAACATACTCAAAGGAAACGCACACACTATGTAAGCAAATGAGAGATGAAAAATTGTTTAAAATGCATACTGACGGATTAAGTGAGGTGGAAATTGTAAAAAAATGTGGTAGAAAAAGGAACGCTCCAGCCTTCTGTTAAAAGGAAAACAAGATAGCAGAGAGATTTCCTTGACCAAAAAAGTGTGAGTTGTGATTACTCAGATGCTTTGCTAGTGGTTCTTTTTTGAAAGTCCCGGCAGAAGCACATTGAATGAATGCTTTCTCAGTAAGCCGCTCAGATACCAGTGTGAGCAGAGCTTTAACAGTCATTTCACTACAGTGCATACATGGCACACAGAAAGTCAAAAGAAAATTTTTTTTATACAATTGGTGAGTTTCGAAATACAATCAGTGGTGTTGATGGCACACATGCTGCCTGCGGCCTCCCATACACCCCCACACCGCTCTTCTCGATTCCTATCCCTCCTTTGGACTACCGCGTTCCTTCCTCTTCAAAACTGGTCCCGCCCACACACAGCTGACACCGCATTTCTCGATTCCTCTTTGTCCTCTTCCAAACCCTTCCCCAGGCTGCCTGCGGCCTCCCATACACCTTACTATTTTTGTTATACTGCGATGGTTGTTTCCTAAGCCTTTGTTATAAAATGAATGACAGTATCTTCTCTATCGACGGGTTTTTGTACAATGTAATCTCTATTCCGGTATCCGGCAACTACCTGTTCCTATCAGTGGGTTATTTCTTGACACAAACGGTTGAGAAAGGCAGTGCACCGTTTTCCGTTCCTATTCTTACACCGCCATGTGCTACGGCGGGCGTTGGCTATCTAGTAACAAATATTGTGGCTAAATTGCCAAGAGCTACACAAGATGCAACACTGTGGGTGATCTGCAATTTTAGGCGAAGTAAGAGGACTTATTTTGGGTTTGACCTCCCTGCCCCTTACATTTATTTTCTAACAGTTCTAACTGATTGATCATAGATGGAATTATAATATAGATATTTTTCATGCCCCACTCCCCCAGTTAATTCTTCGCTATGCTCCTCATTGCAGTGTTAAGTGTCAGGTCGAAGAGCTTGATTTTCATAATGTGTGACATTTGGAACATTTTGGGCATTCTCTGTCTTTATACTGTAGCTCTACTTGTTGATGCCTGTGAAACGCCCATCATCCATGTCAGCAGAGAGAGAGATACATTATGTACCCTGAATGAACAAACAAACAAAAAACAAATCATTGAGGTTGCTTCATCATTCAGCCAGTGCTAGTATGCTCTTGATAACTGTGTGCTGGCACTACTATAGTCAGTCCATCCATTTTTTTTTTTTTGTTTTGCCTAATCAGTCTGCCAGCACCAGCTACAGACGTTTTCTAGTCTATTTTTATCCACTGCAGCCCACCTCTTAACTATAACTTTAATAACTTTCCTAGTTATTAGTGAGATATCCCAGGTGTTTTCCACTTCTGTCACTAGCACAGAAATTGTACATTCATTCTCTTGTAGTGGAATTTATTTACACACTTTTAACAGTGTGTGCCAAGTGTCAACAATTTCATCACCACAGTGTTCTAATTTTGTTTTGTTGTTTTGATGCCCTTCAGATTTGTGTCTAGAGATCAAGCTTTCATTTTCTCGCACACTTAGTGCGTACTTAACTTATTACAGTATTTCCTACATTGATATTTCGAGTGCCCTCATTTTTTCATTAGTTAAGTCCTGCATTGCCTCACATTAGGTTCCTGTTTTAAACTGCTGCTTTCATCAAATTTTTAGGTGACCACACCATTTAAAGGGATGCTTTTGGTTTCCTTTCTCCCTTGTGGTATACCAGGGCCATACAGCTCTCCATACCCGGACACACACAGGCACAGAGACACAAGTGCAAAAACAACATGCAGCTTTATTCCCCACTTCACCCTTCAGAGCACAGTACACAAGTACCCGCAGCAATACTGCTCAATCCCTTCTCTCTCTTCTTCTTCTTTCTTTCTCTGTCTCTTTTGTTTTCTCTGCTGCCTCCACTCCTCTCCCAGCATGCTTTGTCCTCCACCTCCCAACTTTGGCTCCTCGTACTCCAGGTGCTTTCTGATCCTCTTCCGGCAGCACCTCCCAGTGTGGTGGAGGTGCTGCAAGTCCAGGGCTCTGGAACTGTCCAGGTGCCCCCGGTGGTGGCCACGGGCCCCAGCAGGGTTGAGCTTCTAAGCTCCAAACCTGTGGCCTCAGTGTAAGCCAGGGGGTTTCCCTCTTGTGTTCTGGGGGAGATACTGCCCTGAATATGTCGTCTCCCTCCAGTCCTTCCTTCACAGGGGCATTCCCGGCCAGGCAAATACCCTGGCCATCCACCACCCCCTTCTCACCAGCCTTGGAAAAACACACAAAACAACTTGGTAACAACAAACATTCATTATGAAGATACCAATCCACATTCTAAAGAGTCTTGCATGCAAGTAATTACTGATTTCTGGCAAATAAATTAGCAATTGTGTTTCTGATGATGACTTTGGCTTTGATGAAGGATAGACTTGATTTGTTAGTTTTTCCCCGGCATGTTTACATTTCATTTTCTGACCTGTCATTTTCTGCCTTTGTAGCCTGCCATTTTTTCACCTCTTGGCAGTACATTTACTGTGTTTGAAAGACTCTGAGCTTAACTAGTGGTAGACGGATTGGGCTCTGGGTCTCTTGGTTTACTAATTTTCTGGTTTTAGCCAAAAATGTGTTTATTTTGTTATTATTATTATTATTACTATTATTATTATCTTTGTGGTGAATCCCTAGCATTAGTATCAGAAAACTACCAAATGTTATCATGATTTTCAAGGAAATTACAAAAAAACATCATGAGTGCCATTTTGCAGCTCAGGATGTTGTAAAATCGTGAGGTCATTTATTCTGAAACGTGAACTCCTGCTCCTTGTTGGAAGTGACTGTATGATGCTTCATAACTACTTCTCATGTCCTAATCTGGGGTAGCACAAATTCTTATCATAGTCTGACTTTTAGTGTAATTCCTAGAAATAATTCTGAGACTTAATTCCTAGCCCGGTCACTTCCTTTAAGGAATCTGCACTTTCCCTGCGTCCACATTGGTCTGGTTTCCTATTATGTTGTAAAATGTGGATGTTATATTATATGTGCATTCAGTATATTAAAGTGTCCCACAGTGCACTGCAGTGCCTTATACCTGAGGCTGCTGGGATGTACAGTAATTCACCTTTTAAAATAAAAGGTGTGCTTAAAAAATGGATTAATGATTAGATGTCCCTATAAAAGTTGTAGTTTCATTCTAATTTAGAGATTTGGAAAGTAAACAAATGACTATAATTAGATTGCCATTAGGTGAGTCATCTTATTTTCTAATGTGGCATTCTCAAGGAATTAAAAACAAATTTCCAGTCTTTGGATTCTTAACTGTTCCCTTGATAACAGCTTAATATTAGGTTTTTGATTTGTTTCCATCTAGTGAATCACTGCTTTACTTTTTGCATTTCATCCATTCATTTAGATGAAATATCAGTATGTTTTAGATTTTATAAAATAAGATCTGATTAACAGATACTGTAAACATAATGAATAGCATAATTTACGAACAAGATGCTAATGTGTAGCTAGAGTATTTAAACTCCTATAGACTTAACAGACTTAATCTGGCTAACACATTCTAGTCTGTAATATCCGTTTCATATCTGTACTCCTGGGAATAATTTACCCATAGGTAAAATAAAACTGAACATATACAGTACGTATGAAAAAATATGAAATATCTATCTTGCCATTTACTGACTTCCTGAGTCCAGTTCCTAGCTACAGATAGCCAATACCTAACACAGCAGACTGGAGTTGAAACCCAGGCGTGAGTCCATTCCAAAGGATGCCCAGTCACACACACACGCACACAAACACACACACACACATACTTTCGCTTTGGGGACACTGATCAACCTTATAGCATTTTATGGAATAACAAACATTTCATGTTAATGATTGCATTTAGTCAGGGAGTTCCTAGGTATTCAAATTGTGGTTAAACTTCTTGGTTTATTAAAGAAAGTCAGGCAGGGTACTCCTCGACAATTTTGTACCAACATGGGCATTATCTTGCAAGTCAGGGACAGATTTATTTCAAATTCAAACTGCCTGTTTTATTTGCTACATGCTGTAAACATTTTAATCTCATACCTCCACATTTAACAACTGCTCTGAGAGCTATAAAGAGAGCAGCTTGCCAGATGACTTATATTAGCTTTGTTGCTTAATATCTTTGTTTTTGTGCTTTTTATATTTGAAGGAGTTTATTTTAAATCATATACAATTAAAACTAGTCTTAGAAATGCAACCGCTGTACACATTGTGTCTATAGTCATAGGTTTCATTTGGCACTGGCCATTTGGCTGTACATCAGGTTGGTCATATATCGGTGAAGTTGTACAGGTCATTGCAACCGAGACTGGTATGCATGCTTTAACTGTAGCACAATACTGATAATTGAAGTCTCAGTGGACATTTTTCAGGGTGCTGTGCACCACTTTTAAAATAAACTTTTATTATGCCACTCCGTCTACCTCCCACACAACAGTTCGAAAGTGCCACAGAGCTGTGGGTCCAAAACTCCACAGAGGAAATGCTCGTCAATCATTTGTTGGTGCTTCACACCAATTCTTCATGGGGGACCCCCCCATACTTGACATTTACATGTTGGTGCTTCATACTTCATTCATTTGTTCAAGGATCAAGGATCTTTTATTGTCATTCCAACATCCATGTGCAGAAACAAAATTCAGTACTCAGGTCCCGGTAATTAAAAAGTGTCCAAGATAACCCCATTAAAAAGAAACAAAAAAAAAACTATATAATAAAAAGTAGCCCCTTAACCCCACAGACTTTCTGATAAAGGTAATACAGATAAATGATAAATAGAACAAAATAACATTAATACATAAATACGGCAAGATAACTATGGCTAAAATAAATATTATTGCAGTATGCCCTGTAATTAGCAGCAAGTTAAAAAGGTAGTAGCAATAGTTTAGTACATGAGACTACTGAAACAAAATGCAAAGTGTAGTCTAAGTCACACAGAGTCTACATTCAGATTTAGTGATGTTGTATTCATTAGTCTAATAGCATCCAGGAAGAAGCTGTTCTTCAACCTGGCAGTGCTACCCTGTAAGCTGCACAATGGGAGGGAGACAAACAGTCCTTGTGCATGATGAGTGACATCTTCCATAATGGAGGATGCTTTACTTTTGCACCTGCTGGTGTACCGTAAATGTCCTTGATACTGGGTAGGCTCCTGCTGATGGTCCACTGTGCAGACTTAACCACTCTTTGCAGGGCTCTCATATCTACAGCCGAGCAGCTGCTATACCACACCGTAATATAGGAGGTAAGGATACTTTCTACTGCGCACTTGTAAAAGGAGGTCAGAACAGAGGGGCACAGACCAGCCCACCTCAGCCTCCTCAAGAAGTAGAGATGGTCTCTCTTTACCTGATAGGCTGTATTGTAGCTCTAAAAGAGATCATTTGTAATATGCACACACAGCTATTTGAAGCAGGTGATAATTTCAACCTCTTCACTGATGTAAAGAGATGGGAGAGTGTCAGTCCGCAATCATTTCCTTAGTTTTCTTGACATTGATACTAAGGTTGCTGTCCTTACACCAACCCTCCAGTATAGTCCTTTCTATCCTGTATGCTGACTCATCCTTATGAGTGACAAGTCCTACCACCTCTGTGTCATCTGCAAATGTCACTATGTGATTCTTTGGATGGTGAGACATGCAGTCATAGGTCATCAGAGTATACAGTAGGGGGCTCAAAACGCACCTCGGAGGTGCTGGTGTTGAGAATGATGATAGAAGATGTAATGCCATGAATTCTGACTGACTGGGGCCTGTTTGTTAGAAAATCCAAAGTCTGTTCACAAACTACTGAGTTTAATCCAAGTTATAGACAGTTTGTTTACCAGTGTTTTTAGAACATTAGAACATTAGAACACTCTAGACGAGAACAGGCCATTCAGCCCAACAAAGCTCGCCAGTCCAATCCACTTGTTTCCTCCAAGAAAACATCAAGTCGAGTTTTGAAAGTCCCTAAAGTCTTACTGTCTACCACACTACTTGGTAGCTTATTCCAAGTGTCTATTGTTCTTTGTGTAAAGAAAAACTTCCTAATGTTTGTGCGAAATTTACCCTTAACAAGTTTCCAACTGTGTCCCCGTGTTCTTGATGAACTCATTTTAAAATACAAGTCTCGATCCACTGTACTAATTCCCTTCATAATTTTAAACACTTCAATCATGTCACCTCTTAATCTTCTTTTGCTTAAACTGTAAAGGCTCAGCTCTTTTAATCTTTCCTCATAATTCAACCCCTGTAGCACTGGAATCAGCCTAGTCGCTCTTCTCTGGACCTTTTCTAGCGCTGCTATGTCCTTTTTGTAGCCTGGAGACCAAAACTGCACACAGTACTCAAGATGAGGCCTCACCAGTGCGTTATAAAGGTTGAGCATAACCTCCTAGGACTTGTACTCCACACATCGTGCTATATAACCTAACATTCTGTTAGCCTTCTTAATGGCTTCTGAACACTGTCGGGAAGTTGATAGCTTAGAGTCCACTATGACTCCTAAATCCTTCTCATAAGGTGTACTCTCGATCTTCCGACCTCCTATTGTGTATTCAGACCTAATATTTTTACTTCCTATGTGTAATACTTTACATTTACTGACATTAAAAAAACATTTTTTTAAAAACATTTAATCCAAGTTAGAGACAGTTTGTTTACCAGTGTTTGGTTTGGTATTATTAGCAAGTTGAGGATATGCGGACTTCCAGTGATTTTTTTTTTTCCCCTCTATAGATCTGTTCAGAATTCATTAAACTTTAATGTGATGTTGTTAGATTTTCAGATTCTTATTCCGTTTTTATATTATAAACTAAAAAGTATCAAGAGCTCACATCCCGTGAGACGAGACATTGTGCCAAGAGATTTAACCTCGCCCGGGGCTGGAAATAAAAGACAAAGAGTAGGACAGCTGCTGTACAGATTTTAAATGTTCGAAGCACCACGTGAGATGCAGATCATGTGGCATGGTGGCAGCAGCAGCAGCAACAGCAGCAAGCCAGCAGCCGATCAAGCAAAGAGGAGGTAAAAAAAAACCTGTATATTTGTTTCCCATTGTATCAGCGCTTAAGAGTGGGTTTCGGAGGAGCGACCGCGTCTCCTTGGGGTGCATTCAGCCCCCCTCTTCACAAAACGAGCGGGAGAGACGTGAAGTGGCTGGCGCATAGCGCAGGGTGGGTTGGGCAGGGTATGGGGAGCAAAGCGAGCAGGGGGTAAGCCCCCTAGTTGGTATATATAATCTTAGAGGATTTTGGTGCTTTTAGCAAAACATTTGTTATGAAATTAAACTTGTTTTTTTTAATTTTCTATTTGTTTTCAAAATTTTCATTGCGTTATGCTTCACTCTTGAGTTTAACGTCATTGTGCATCCCCTTTTTAAAAAAGTAACTTGCTGTTGTTAGCATCCATGTTTTAAGTTAAATATATTTATGTATTACTGTTAGAATTTTGTACTTATTTAGGGAAAGGACGTTTAGGTAGCCAGGAACTTTGGTTTATTTCTTTTATGACCACAATTTTAGGTGACGTTTGGGTCTTCTGTACATTTTGGCTTCATCCCTTGCTCTCTATAACAACTATTCTTTCTGTTTTGCCTACAAAATTTATAACGTTTCTCAGTCCATTTGTTCCTAATTTCAAAGGAGCCGCCAGCAGGTCATAGCAATATTAATCAGTATTTTAATAAACTTAATTCTGCAAATTTGTAATAGTTTTAATAATGCTAATGCTATATAATTTTATACCACTATGACATCCATCATTGCATGTGGTATTATTTGTAAACAGATTTAGGATGATATTCACTGTAAAATGTGTTAAAAATATTAAGTATTTTATTATCAGCTAGGCAGGTAGAATGCCAAACAATGACTGAATACTAATTGTAAGTTGATTCATTCATTCTGCTAATTCCAAAACAGGGTTGTTGGGGCAATCACTTAACTAAATCAGGTGCAAGATGGGGTGCCAGTTTGTCACCTGGCAAATTTACACACAACATACTTACACAGGGCACATACTCACAAAGGGCAGTCATCATTAACCTCACATGTTTATTGTTGGGATGTGGAAAGAAACTGGACTACCCAGACAAAATACAATATGCACACTCCATGTAGACGAGAGTCTGGCCGAAATCTGAACTCAGGACTGAAGCTTTAGGCAGCACTGCTTTCTTTATGTTTAATAGTTCTTCATTTGAAGTGTTGTATTAAAATCTAATCTATTAAAAATAAAATCATAATAAATGTCTACCACAAACATGACCTGGGTGCAGCAAATGGAAGAATGGATGAATGGGATGTGATGATGAAAGGATAGACTTAGTTTTGATTCCTGCT